>CM057847.1:161656286-161674085 GCA_030068395.1 Apalone spinifera
CAGCCATAGAGTTAGCAATCTTTAAAGACATTGAGAAGTAAAAATCATATTCACATATTCTTGAAGAAATTTAAATCATGTATCTGCCTAGTCAACCAAGCATGAGGTGAACCATGGCCACTTTTCCTGGGTTTTATTCATCTATTCCTTAATTGTTGGTGAAAGCCAAACTCTCTCCCTGAGTGCGGTGCTTCAGATAAAACTATCGAACTATCTGATGCACAAAACATACTAATTAAAAAGAAGTCCGGATACACTTAAGAATGATGTACTGAAAACTTCCTTTATCCTCACAATGGTGAGTTGCCAGATATATAGGCTAAATTTTTCATAATTGCCTAAGGCTATGTCAATGCTAGAGACCTTACAGTGGCACAGCTGTTCTGATGCAGCTGCACTTCTGTAAGATCTCCTTTGTAGCCATTCTTTGCTGATGGGAGAGAGTTCTCCCATCTGCATAACTAAACCACCCCCACAGAGAGCATTTTCTGCCAATCTGACAATGCTTTTGTTAGAGGAATTTGTATTGGCCAGAGGTTTGTTTGTTTTTAAAAGTTTAATTGACAAAAGTACTAGTGTAGACATACCTTAAGTCAGTCTTGAAATTGGGAATTTAGGCACCTAAATCCCTTAGGACCAGATTTTTAATAGGTATTTAGGTGGCTAAAGTTGCAAATTGATATCCATTAAGATTTTCAAAACCTCATAACTCTCATCAATTTCATTATGTATCTAGGCTATTTTGAAAATTTCATTAGATATCTATCTGCATCTTTAGGGACCTAAATGTCTTGAAAAATTTGGCACGTATGACAATACAGTTGACACTGGCAATATGATGGAAAATAGTGAAGTTACGCCCTAACATGAATCTGTGAAGAATAGGGTAAGTTAGTCATGTTTGTAAATAATAAATTATTTATGACAAGGAATATATTCAGCTGGTCAGATATCTAAATAAATGCATATCTTTTAAAAAAGCTGATTATTTCAGATAAAGGTTGAGATGCTGTTCCTTTTAAAGAATTCCTAAACTGAGTATTTTGTATCTCAATATACTTGCATGGTGGACATGAGTAATTATGGTACATGGTGGCTCTATATCATGTTATCCTTGGTGAGAGACCTGTAATGGTTGTGATGAATGCTGGCCTATGAGAATTGTGGAGAGCTAAATCCTGGGAAACTGAAAACTAAAACTGGCCTATGACAATCCTGGAAAGCAGCATTGGTTCTATTGTTTCCCGTGGATCTGAGTCTCTTAACTCTACACTTTTTTTTGCACAAATTAGGAATAATCAATTGAAGTTAATGGGTTTTTATACCTGTGAAAATAATATAAGTGAGAAGATAAACACATTGTAATTGCTAATTTGAAGGATTTTTACAACTTTAGCAAGAATGGCCTCACATGGATATTTCTAGTCTTAGTCTAGGCAACTGAAAAGATATGTCTCAGGGCATATCTACACTAGGGAGTTATTTCAAAATAAGTTATTTTGAAAAACTCCCAAAATAACAATTACGAAATAGCACTGTTCCTCTTCACAAGCAGGAGTAATTACTTTGAAATAACAAGCCCTTTATTTTGAAATAGCAGGCTAGGCAGTGTGGATGCTTGCCTTGTTATTTTGAAATAAGGGGAGTTATTTCAAAATAATGCCCTAGTGTATATATGCCCTTAGTGCTCTTCTACAAGGACTTTAATTGGTTTCCAGCGTACACATTTATATTGTAGGATTCTGTTCCATATAATCTCTGATAGAAAACTGGTTTTAACTTTTCTAAAACCACCTTAATGGGAATTATCTTTATATTCTCTCCTAAAATGAGTTTTCAGAATTGTTGGGGGAAATGGCTGTCCAAAATAAACGAAAAAAACCAACAAATGATCTGGTAGCACTTTATAGACTAACGAAACATGTAGATGGTACCATGAGCTTTCGTGGGCACAGCCCACTTCTTCAGATGACCGGAGTTATGAGTTGTCATAATTCCGGTCATCTGAAGAAGTAGGCTATGCCCATGAAAGCTCATGGTACCATCTACATGTTTCGTTAGTCTATAAAGTGCTACCAGACCATTTGTTGTTTATTTCTGTAACAGACTAACTCGGCTACCCCCTGAAGCTCCAAAGTAAATGAGAGTGTCAAACCACATATCCTTGGTGATCATATCCATTTGACAGAGATGAAAAACATGTCTAATATGACATTTTCTTGCCTAAACTGAGATGTGCTAATTACACCCCCAAGAGTAAGACTCTGATCTCTGCTGCTCTGGAGTTTAACTGCTATGGAATTGGTCTGAATTGACAATGGTTTAACCATATCAGGAATCTGGTTCAGTGCATCCCAGAACTAAACAAGCACTGCCTTTCACAATTCTAAAAGATGTTTTAGAACATAAAAAATAGAATTCTCATCTTGTTGTCATATCTAGTTCAGCTGCTGGCATAAAGATGTTTTCCTGACACTGATCTAATAAACAGTGAGCTTTGGTCCAAAGATCAAACTGTTTTATATTTTCTTGGCAGCATCTGACAGTGGAAGACCAAGGACTTTTTTTAGAAGTAGGCTTCAGTCAGGTAGCCAACAGTACTTAATTTTTCATCTCTGATGACATTACAGTTTCACATCTGTCATCAGAAAATAATAACTCAATTTTCAGAAGCTAACAGATTATAATAAGAAATCTAAGTTCTTACACAGGGTGTTAAAAGATTCCTTACCTTTTGAAAAGCAAGTGGTTTCTGTGACACTAAGTTTGCTTGATTTAGTTTGGCAGAGAGGTTTAATGAAAGCTACATTATGATTATACAGGCTTTTTATCCTGTAGTCATGGAACTAAAGTAGATCATATACAACAAAATAACTAAAAAACAAAACAGTACTGTTGCTCTGCCTGCCCATCTAATGAAGAGAGTTATCAGTAACCACAGGTATCAATATTAATTTAAGCAAGTGAACTATTTGTATGGGGAGACTGGGCATAAGGCAATGAAGAACTGCAATCAAGAACACCTAAATGGCTAGAAGGTAACAATAAGGGTGCATTTAGACTATAGGGTTTTTTCGGAAAAATGGCCATTTTTCCAAAACAATTCTCCTGTGTCCACACTGGATTTGTGTTCTTTCAAAAGAAAATCAAAAGAATGTAGGGGTTTTTCAGACATTGGTAAACCTCATTCTACAAGGAAGAACACCTTTTCCGAAAGAGCTCTTTCAGAAAAACGCATGTGTAGATGTGGAAGAGGCCGTTCTTTTGAAAAAAGAGGCCTCCAGGAAAAAGCACGGGTGCCCCGGTGGACACTCCATCCACACTAATCACAGCTCTATAGTTCCTGTCTCAATCCAGGTCTTAAAGCTGTAGGCACCCAGGGCAAGCCTTGTGGCAGTAAGCCGGCCTCAGAACAGCACCCTGACCGCATGGCTCTCCCTGCCACAACAAAAATGAGCCATGGTATAGCAACAAGCCCCCTGAGACCTCTTGACCCTTCCAGGGAGCAGCCCCTGGGTACCCAGAACCCACACAGGAGCACCAAACACCAGATGCCATTCTGGTTGGGGGCTGAGATCTGGGCCCTCCTGGAGCTCTGGGGCAAGGAGGAGTCCCTCCAGGAACTTCGGTCTCGCCGCAGAAACGCAGACGTTTATATCTGGATGGCCAAGGCTCTCAGCCAGAGAGGACACCACTCCTGCACCCAGCCCCTATTACAAAGAGCTCCATCAGATCTGGGTGGTAGGCAAGCCCCATCCCCAGCCGCTCTGGTGGACTCAGGCCTCGAGATACCCATGGAGCCAGAGCTCCTGGAGGAGGAACATGAGGAGGGACAGCAGCTACAGGATGAGGAGGACACTGGCAGTGTTGTCACCTTCAGTCTGGAGCCGGTACCCCAGGCCCTGGACATCTCCCAAGCATCATCTGATGCCAGAGAAGGAACATCAGGTTAGTGCTATCAGGCTGGCACACACACAGGGCGGGGGTGGCGGGAGCGCAGGGGATGGGGCTTCAGTTGGAGTATTGTGTCCAGTTCTGGGCACCGCATTTCAAGAAAGATGTGGAGAAATTAGAAAAAGTCCAGAGAAGAGTAACAAATATGATTAAAGGTCTAGAAAGCTTGACTTATGAGGGAAGAATGAAAAAACTGGGCTTGTTTAGTTTACCAAAGAGAAGACTGAGAGGGGACATTATAGTGGTTTTCAAGTATCTAAAAAGATGTTACAATAAGGAAGGAGAAAAATTGTTCTCCTTGGACTTTGATAATAGGACAAGAACCAATGGGCTTAAACTGCAGTAAGGGAGGTTTAAGTTGGACATTAGGAAAAACCTCCTATCAGGGTTGTTAAACACTGGAATAAATTGCCTAGGGATGTTGTGGAATGTCCGTCACTGGAGATATTTAAGATTAGACAGACTTCTATCAGGGATGATCTAGACAGTACTGGGTCCTGCCGTGAAAGTAGGGGACTGGACTCGATGACCTCTCAAGGTCCCTTCCAGTTCTAGTGTTCTATATTCTATGATTCTTTCTTTAGCCTCCTCCCTTATTCTCCATGTATCTTTCAATTTCCAGAGCGAATGAAACACAGATTCTACATCCTGCTTCATTTTTGACCCTGCTCTAATTCTTGATCTTTTGTCCTCCATCCTATGCACAGACTGGGGGACATGTGCTCTAGGGTAAAAGAGTATGAGATCATGCAATGTAATATATATGTACAAGGATGAATTAAGATTACACAGGGTTTTCAGAATCTAAGACAATAGTAAGTTAACTGTTTCTCTCTAGGCAGTATCAGGAAATGGTTAAAATGGTTTCTGTGCAAATCTGATAAATGATTTGCACAAACAAGAGTGCTTTTACCTAAAACTACTTTTTTATTTGTCTCAAGCATGCATGTACATATGCATACCCACATACACAGTGCTGTAGAAGTAGGTTCACAGCATTCTACACCTTTTTATTTAAAAGTTAAATACTGTATGATTTAGAGAAAAAAAGAGGCCAGCCTTCCGGGGCTCCAAAGAAAAGCCTCCTTGGACCGCTGCAAAGCATACTTTCTAACTAAACTCTTTATGAATTTTCTCCAAACAAAGCACATAACTCATAATAGCTCCTAATAGATCAGCAATTTCCCTAGCAACATTCATATGCCCTTTAGCACAATAACAATAACAATTCATTATTTTCCTTATCAGCAAAGTAGCTTAAAAAAAAAGCCTTAAAAACACAAACATCCAAAATCAAGGTCAGTTTTCCACATTCCAACACCCCCATAAATCTGTCCTTTTGTTTTATCTATTGCAGTTAGTAAAAGTGCTGCTTGTAGTTGTTTTTGTTCCATCTGCCTAAACAAGACCAAACTATTCCTATATGGTGTTCTCCCTTTCAGTTTACAGAAGTTTAAGTGCATAAGATGGCTGCAAAATATGTCAAAACCAGTCAAAAAAAACAAACAAACAAAAAAACCCACGAAATTCTGGCATTTAAAAAACTTTACTTCATAACGAATAACATTCTTTTAATGTAGAAAATGAAACACACAAAGGAGTTTCCAATGAGAGAGGTAAAAACAAACTGTATCTTGAACAGGAATACCACCCAACATTTCACCTTTGCTTTTCTTTAATTACTTTTATGAAGACTGTAGAGTTTTTGTGCAAATTGTAACCATTACCATATTAATATAACTTTAAATTTTCTGTCACCAGTACATGAAATAAAGCATTTACTACACCACACCAAAAAGCAGTCATACTGTCAGTCATAAACCTATTTTATTCCTTAGTATATATCCTATTTTTCTGTCAGTTCATTTAGTCTGTATACACCCACCATGGAAACACAGGGTAGAAGTGCTGTGTTTCATAGTTTTCTACCATAGCAACCCATCCAACGTTTGACAGGACTACAGGTGCCTATATGAACAGCTGCCATTAATCAGAGAGAAACACACATACTAAAGACTAAAGTGATTCCTAATGTTAGATATTACTATTTGATCCTGTTAAACAATTTGTTGTGAATAAATTAGCCAATAAATTTTAGTTGTCTCCCTACCCCCTTTTTACCAGTTTATTTTGCTTTCTGAAAATGTGTCCTTTGATCCTAAATATTCAACAACCTGTTTAGAGGGACAATTTTTAGTCTGTGGATTCTTCACAAAATGGTTACTTTTATGTATTCTGGATTTGCTATTTGGAAGATATGGAGTTAGTGTAGTATTATTTACCCTATTTTTCCTCTCTGCTTGGATGATACTCTATGTAAAAAGAGGAGAATACTAAATAACAAAATTTAATTTTCTTACTTGCATGCCATTGTCCATATGCCAATATGATTTTGTGTGCTGAGTATCCATTGAGGCAGCAATAAAAAAATCACATGAATGTTTATGATTATAAACTAAAGTGTGGCACAAGGACTATTTTTGCAGCATCAACAGAAGACATATTAACTAGCAATAGAGGAGCCTCAGTATATTCAGAGATCTTTATGGGGTTTAGCAAATGCTTCATTTTATATAGTTTTCCAGAAATGTTTTATTATATATGTCAACTCAAGAAACAACTTTTCAAAGGTTTCATTACTTTAAAAATGGCTTAAACAATTGAGATTGTCAATTTAAAAGGAAAGAGAGATTTTAAAAAATCCTGCTTATCAGAATGCATTTCTATTTTTGTAGTTCAGGCACAGGACTTGTAACTTATGCTTTGGATTTCACCAGAGTTCCTGAGTGCCCCTAGGCAAAGCATACAGACAATTAGATCTGGGTATTATTTATTCCAACTACTATTATCTGACTTCATGATTAGCCCTGTTGAAGTTAATAGGATACATTGTAACACAAGGTATTACCAATGTGAGTAGAACTGGCTGGAGACAATTTGATGGAACCATATATTGTTGCAATAAGTAGTTCTGTCCAAGTCACAATCCTTCAAAAAATTAAGCTGATTTTGCTAAATTGAAAAAAGCAGAGCAAATATCAAGCTTACAAATATGTTTTTGACATTTTTTTGGAATGCAGTGTCATTATTTTTTTTCTTGAAACAGCTTCCTTTTTAAATTTTGAATTGTATTACAGTATAGATACAGATATCAAATTTAAAACAGTGCTTAGATTGACTCAAACCCTTTTGTTAGGATTTCTTTGTGTGCAGAGAATCTCTGCTTCCTTCAGGAATTGGAATTGTACTTTCTCAGTACAGCTTTAAAAAGGAGTAAGTCCAATAGACTTTAATTCCAAATCTTTGCATTTGAGTTCCTTATCTATAAACACAGATATTTAACATACCTCAAATTGGTGTTGAGACCTAATTAATAATTATAAAACACTGAGATCATTAGCTCAATGTTATTATCTTACTATATATTTTAGAAATGTGTGTGTGTCTCTCTGTCTGTGAGTCTATTTGTTCAAGAACTCCTCCTAAACAGTAAGAACTAGAGCCACCAAATTAGATATGCATCTTCCTCTTATCCTAACATAAAGCAAGTTAAGGGTTTGGTTGTGCCAGGAATTTGACTGTTTCTCATAAAATAGAAAGGAAGGAATCTAGTAGGACTGTCAGTTATACCGTGGAATGACCTCAGGGGAGGGGATGAGCTGGGGAGCAGGGCAGTTATAAATCTATTGGGCCATCAGGGGGCACGGATAAGGAGAGGGACAACTGTCTACCATGTATTTCAGAAAGTTTGTCTGTTCCCCAGCTAGAGGACATGCACCTGTCCCATGGTTGTGCCTGCAACAGCTACCGTGGCCATGGACAGGCACTTCTCACCTGGCCCCGAGCTGCTGCAATGAGAGACGGCTGGTGTAGTCCTCTCTCCCCCAGGCAGCCTGTATAATGAACCCTTCATCCCCAGACACACCCCAGAATAATGAATTAGATGAAGAAAAACAAGACTTATTTGAGTTAAGGACCCAAGCAATGCAGGGTAAATCTTCTAGTAGAATTATGAGGTAGTATTGGCCTATCTTAGGCTAGCAAGTATGATGTTTTCTTTTTCAGTATCTCAAACTGAACTGCATACAAATTGTTTTTGGTTAGCCACAGTATAAAAAAGCTAATAAAACACCTTTCAAAATGCAAATGCCTGTCTTGTAAGCTACCTCCCTCTGAGAGAAACATGCAATCACTTGGAATTTATCGCATATCACTGGTGTGAAGCACATGTCCAGGTTATTAATCTCAGGCCAGTGTTAGGAAATAATAGAATGATTATGGAATGCTACTTCTGAAGCCAAGGAAAGTAACACCATTGCACTTAATCATCTTCCATTTTTAAAATCTCTTATTTACAGTGCATTGGTTTTTAATCTGCAAGTTCTTACATTCCTTTCTGTTTTGCTTAATTGTTCAATTAAGCAGAGATTGTGAATAATGTTGAATTGTTCCCTATTGCCAATGATTTATTTTATATAAATCAGTGTCTGCTGGGGATCTGATCCAAGAGAAATTAACCATTCTAGCATTCAGCCTATTGAAAAAATGAAACTAGGAAATGTTAATTTTGATTCTTGGTGTGAATATCTTTCTGGGTGACAAAGAAATGCTTATATTTTCTCTCTCCCCTGTCCAGTGGTATAATCCAGAGCTCTCCCACACAATAGCAACTTGTTCTTCAAAGTGACTGGTATCCTAAAATCTTTAATTAAATGGGAATTTTGCCTGATCAGGGTCTCAGAACTCAAAAGTGAGAGACAGGTTGTCTCAATTTAGAGTTGTGCAAGGTTAGGGTTCCTTTTTAGAGTTCAGGAAACCCAAAGGGAATGGGGAGGAGATATGGCATCAAACCAACCCACTCAGCACCAGCAATGGAGTCAAGATAGAATCTCCTGTGGTTTTTCCAGTGAAGCAGTGTTAATTCTCCACTCCTCAGTGTTATGTGATGCTTGTAAGGTGTGACTAGACCCTGAGAAAGAGTCTCAGGATTTGGGTTGCTGATACACCTGAGGATACAGCTGATGGTTCTAATGAAGGAATGGGTTATTTTTTAGTTAACTGTACATCAATATTCAAGATCAAGAGAGAATGGATTTTTTTCTTCCTAGACATGATGGAGTACAGTTTCCCCTCTCAGGAGAGTGTTAATCCAACTTTGTCAAGAGACTCTTGTCCTTGCCTCATTCTTTTGAAGAGCACACCTTGAATTATCTCAGAACCTATTCCTGTGTGCACAACAAAAACAAGAGTTCCTTAATTTCTCAATGGATTAAAAATACCTTCGGGGTGAAATACCTTTGGATGAAGATGAGAGAATTTTGGTTTTGTAAAATTTTTCATCTGAAAACTTGGATTTTTCATCCAATCTAAAAAAAGGTTTTGGAGGTTCAATAAATAATTGAAAACTTTGAAGAAAGACACTTTACACCAAAGCAAGCCTTTAATTTAATGGAAACTTGGATTTTGATTTTACAAATTTTTACCTCTCTCATTGGAAACACCTTTGTGTTTAATTTTCTACATTAAAATAATGTTATTTGTTATGAAGTAACGTCTCTTTTTTCTATGCTATAAATTCAGTCAATGTAACTTACACAAGTCAGCTGTGTGGGAAAAAATAGCATTACACCAAGTGGCATTACATCAACTTAAGTGCTGTCGTCATCAAGACTGTGTTGGCAGGTGATGCTCTTCCACCAACATAGCTTCTGCTTCCCATAGAGGTGAAGTAAATATGACAATAGGAGAGTGCTCACCAGTCGGCCTAGCACATCTTCACCAGACATGTACAGCAGTGCAGTTGCATCAAATGAATATGGAACTATTAATTATGTTATTATTTATATAGAGAAACATTATGTAGAACAATTGAAAAAGAAGTTAACTACATCAGTATAATATATGGAAATCTGAACAAGACCAAAATAAATAGAGGAAACTGGTGGATGCCATATGCACCTGATGATATGGGAGGCTAAAGGAACAAAAGAAGGCTATGGGCTCTTCCAGCTTCTTAATAACTTTGATTGATCGTCTCTGAACTCCTTTCAATTTCTGGTCATTTTTTTTTCATTAGCAAATAATCAGGCTGAATGCAAGTGTGACGGGGCGCCGAGGTCCCGCACTGGACCCTGGGAGGTAAGCACCCTGCTGGCGCTGCCGGGGCACACTTACCCGTGGTGCGCCAGCTGCTCCTGGGCCGTGGCAAGGCTGGGAGAGCACGGGCGTGGCAGCGGAGAGGGGGAGTAGCTGACCCCGCAGCGAAACGGCGGGGGGCAAGGGTTAGGCCGATGACGTCGGGGCGACGTCCGGCCTGACGTCCGGGGAGCGGGAGATTTAAAAGCCACCTGGACGGAGCAGAGAGGGGAGGTGCGGAGCGCGGGGGAAGCAGGCCCGGGAGAACGGCGCAAAGTGCCTGGGGAGACGCAGCAAGAAGTGTGTGGTGAGGCTGGAGAAACCACACGGCCAGGAAGGTGGAGGAAAAGGGACACACAGCAAGGGGGAGAGAGGAAGTAGCCCAGGGCAGGGTGGTGAACCAAGCCCATGGGCTGATGTGTTTAGGGGTACACGCCCGTTAGCCGGACTGGGACCGCGGCATGGACCAAGTCCTTAGGGCCCTGGGCTGGGGCCTGCGAGTGAGGGTGGGCCTGGGCCCCCTTTCTCCTCCGTTGCTGGTAGAGGCAAACCACAGCAAGATGCCTGGCAAGCGAGTTACACCGCCAGCTGAGGAGAAGCTGGTCGGCCGGGCTTAAGGGGATGGTGTCAGACTCAGGACGTCAGGTTTGTCCCCCCAGGGACACTGTCACAACAAGTTAAGTTGAACAAGAATAGTTTTATTAAAGTGTGTGCATTCCACTGACCATGTGACTAAGCTGGTTTGAAGCTCCCCACCTAGATGCCCTACTTCTGGTGTTCTATCAAAAACAATTTCTCCAGGGATCCTGAATCTTTAACTCCAGTCACACTGATCTATAACAAGGTGCATATGATTGGGGAATGTCTTTCAGGTTTGGCTTTTCCATAGTGCAAGCACAGCTCATCTCCTTACAGCTTGAAATTCACAGGCAGAGACATTGGTGAAAGCTAAACTTGAGCAAACAATGATCAAACCCTATGTAAAGTCTATAGAATTTGATATGTTGAATATTTTGTTAGAGTAAACTGTTTTAGCATGCTTGCTAAATATGGATTTACTGTTGTTTCTAGAAGTCAGTATTTGAGGACCTGATATTACACCTGGACAGAAATTGCCTCAAAATTTAGCCTTATCTGTTTCAAAAATAGCCTTTATGGAAATATTGAAAATTCACCGCCTCTAGCAATATCCCAGTTCTAGACGAGTATTTGCACAGTGAAATGGACAAAAATATTTTGCAAGATCATTCTTGAGACAACAGATCCACAAGCCACAGTTTGCTCAGACCAAGGACCTATCTCAGAAGTGAAACCTAAAGTCCTGATAGCCATCTTGGGAGCTGGAATCTCAAGCAAATTGACACATCTGTGCTTGAGGGGTCATTTGACTCCCATGATAGTTCTGGTATGGACAAAACTATCATGGGTACTGGCCAAGAGAGAGGAAGGAAGGGATTGGCTTTAAAATCCAGCAGTGAAATTTACATGAAATTTAATGGAAGAAGTTAACTGCAAGCACTCTTCCTGGACATTTCTCCCTGGACATTGCTGCCCACTTTGTAGGCTGGACTGCTTGGCTTAAATTATCTCAGCAAAATTGGCATTTCAAACAGCAGGCATTTCTATCACTCCACTCCTAGTACTGGGAGCCCAGACTCTTCAGTCAATGAGAGAGACCCAATAATGCTGCTTAAATTCCAAAGAGTGCTGGTAGAGATTGGCAGATGTTATAAAGACTTGAAAGATGAAAACCATTGCTAAATTTTTAAAGGGTTTTTTTTGTGGGGGGAGGGTGGTATTTTATTTTATAGCTGAGCCATAGTGAATCCTGTGTTCTTCTTCAGAAACCATTATTAGGAAGAAAAAAATGTTGATTGAAATGAAATCAGCATAGTGTTTGACTCTGTATGTTTGTATGTGAAAGTTCAGTAGAGTTCACCATCACTTTCTTAAATCATGCAAAGTAAAAGTTTATAAATCATAAGTTTCTACCTAATAAATTATATTTTCTGTGCATGTGTGTGTGTGTGTATGAGCAAGAGAGAGAGTGAGAGAAAGACACAGAGAGAAGTAATGAGAATATAAGTGAGTGACAGTTCAAGCCTCATGAAGATTTAGATTAGTTTCATGGAGAATAGCATATACATGAATGACTCTGCTAACTAATATCTCTCACATATGAAGAGGTGGATGCTCACTGGGAAAAGCAGTACACCTCGTTCTTCAGTGAAAAACTTCATGGACTAAAAAAAGGTCAAATCAAAATAGCAGATAGGAAGGCTTATGATGAAACTCTCTGCGTTGGAATTTAGTTCTGCCTCAGGCTCACTTTCTGACTTTGAGTAGATCACAAAGGGCACATCTACACAGCAGGACAAAAGTTGAGTTAAGCTACACAACTTGAGCATAAGTAGCTTAAGTTGAAAAAGCTTAGTTTGGCTTTTGGCGCTGTCTACACAGTAGGAAGTCAAGGGAAGAACACTCTTTCTTCAACTTTCTTTACTCCTTGTGAAATGAGGGTTACTGGAGTCAGAGTA
The DNA here is from genome assembly GCA_030068395.1 of Apalone spinifera. Lineage (NCBI taxonomy): Eukaryota > Metazoa > Chordata > Testudines > Trionychidae > Apalone > Apalone spinifera. The sequence goes on from CM057847.1 coordinate 161,668,913, forward strand.
AGAAATCCTCCAGTTCGCCATTATTTTGAATAATGGCCTGCAGTGTAGACTTGCTCTTTGTTATACTCTCCCAGCCTCAATTGCCCATCTTTACATCAGGTTCATACTTCTTTACTATCTCATGAGGGTGAGGATACATTCACTAAGATATCTGAGGGGCTTGGATACTATAGTTATGAGGGACATAAGAAAAACCTGGGTTCATTTCAGTAATACTCAAACTGTAAAAGATGACCAGTGTTCTGAACAGCATACAAATCACAGGGCTTACTACTATTGTTTTGAGCATGAAAATGTGTGGCAACTCTCAGAATTGCACTTGAATTCTGCTGCAGAATCAGAAGATGTGCCAAGCTCAGATTAAATCTGTTTCTTCCCAGCCCTAGAATTGTGGTTAGCTTTTGTAACAGGGCCATGGTTGATGTAAACATTTTGATAGAAAATACTTGGTGGTGACTGCACTCAGACTATCTGAGAATAAATGTACCATGACTTGGAACACAAGATACAATTTTCTTTGCATAGAGGCAAAAGAAAATGATCACAGCATTTACAAAACTTATTTTCCTCCTGAAATTGTATTTTGACCTTGCCTTTCAATGGGAGTCTTTCAAAAAGTTAAACTTGACAGTTAAGACATTTCATAGATTTTGGTCCATAAACTGACAATCACAATACTGCAGTATCCAGTTCCTCCATCACTTCCTTTCTGTTCATGAGAATACTAAAAAAGAGATACCTAGTTCTCCAGGCCATTACATTCAATAGTGATATGAAGCTCTCTATTTTCAAGGTGCTTTCTCTTCAGATTTTTTCCTGGCATGATGGCATTCTATATTGTACCAGAGGTGTAGTCACTTATCATCTGATGAGAACTTTCATGGGAGTTGTGAGTGATGAGTACCCTTAAGGATCAGGCCAGGAGCTGTTTAGTTGAAAAGTTATTTTGCCAACAACGAGCTGCACTTCTCCTTGTCTTGTTGAATGTGCTCAACGAAGCCTGTATATAGGTGACTTTTTAGCCAGATATCTGCTAGAAAGGAATTTTCAAAAAGCCTTAGATGGAGGACCTCCATAATGTAGTCATTAGTACAACTTCCACTGAAGTAAATGGGAGAAGACTTAAGTCAAAATCTTTTCAAAACCTCTTCCTAAGAGTGTAATCATTTAGTTTGTGACAGATTAACTGAACCCTGCTAAACTAAACTCTTATTTCATGGATATGTAAAAAAATGGACAAAAATACTGGTCAAGCATCATATATCTATTTAGCCACCGTGATATAATAACTCCTTTTAATTTAAAGCAGTATAAATGAAAGGTTGTGCTTCCATGCATAATTATGAGCTTTTCATGACATTTAGATTGCATTATCACAGAGCAGGAACTTAGCACTGCAAATGTAAAGCATCGATAAATGGCATGTTAATACATTTTTATCCCATGGAAAGGTCATTTTATATGCCCAGTAGCAGACTTAAGAAATAAGAAGCAGTCCAAGCATATTGTATTAGAGAGCTGGATTATTGTAAATTAAACCACATATACTATCGCCTGACAAAATGAAGCCTAAAATTAAAACTGTGACGGGCCGAAAGCGGCCCGCACTCCAGGCCCTGGGGCGGGCCGGCGGGAAGCTGCCGCTTGAGCAGCGGCGCCAGGACCTCCCCCCGCGCCTGCGCCGCCAAAGGGCGGCTAGCCCCGCCCTCTGCGTGCGCTCATAGGGGGCGGACACCAGGAGCGATGGGCGGGGTAAGAAGTGGGAGCCTGCTACGCCACGAGGGGGGCAGGACCCCGGTGGTGCATCACGGCCGGCGGGCCATTTTAAAACGTCTCGTTGGCAACGAAGGGGGGGGACAGCCTTCCGGGCCTGCTGGAAAGGAGCCCTGGGACGGACATGGGACGGATTTATCTATGTCTACACTGTGGGTTAGGACAGCGTAGTTCTGCTGCTCAGGGCAGTGTGGATTTTTCACAATCCCTGATCAATGTAATTATATCAAACTAATTTTTATGGTGGGCAAAGCTTCAGTTAATGGTAACACTCAGAAAATGTCCTGGTATCACTGCAGTCAGCTCCAATTTCACAATGGCAGTCAGAGAAGCAAACAAAGTAGAACGGGATTAAAAGCACTGAAAATTAGAGCTGGTTGAAAAAAAATATGTATGTAAGCAGGGGAACAGCACAGGGGATGGGGATTGGGAAGGGGAAGTCACAATATCCTCCAAATGCCTCAGTGCAAGCTGAATTTATGTCCTTTATACTAGCATAGCCTGCTCTTCACTGTGTAGTTCGCCTGCACAAGGTTATGACCTTAAACTCTTCCATCCCCCTTTGAAGCTACTTATTCCAATGGGGCACAGGAAAGTGCAGAGACTGCTGTTGCCAAAGGTCTCATAAGGACATGAGTTGCAGCACTCACTCCCTGGCTAACCCTGTGAGTTATAGGGCAATCCCAGTCTATACTGCCCTATTAGTTACTCACGCAATTGTTTCTATGTGCAATTTTTTGTTATCAGAGTTGCTTTGACATGACAATTGCTTTTCTAGGAACACATATTAATCATAACCTATTTCATTTTTAAGAGATCTATGCCATCCAATGCTTATTAAAATTACCTCTCTAAAAACTTGTGCATTATCTAGCCTATTTACATTTATTGTGTATAAAATGTCCCATGTGATAGTCTACTAATGAGCAACATTTTAACTTTAAAACTGCTTTTTCTCTTCTACATATTAAAAATAGTATGGAAGATTATTTAGAAACTCAGTTTATATAGAATATGTGTTATATGACAAGTTTTAGCCTGAAGTGAATTCTTATGGCTGACTTATAAACTCCTGTGGAAAGGGGGTTTTAATAGAAATACTGACAGGCATTTAACTATAGCAATGCTAGCAGGGCTGTTATAATAATTGGATTTGAGATGGCAATACAAAGCTAAATTTACAGATTCTTTCTGCCGTAGGGGAAACTCTTCATTTCTGTCTGAAATGGCTAAGACGAAACATAGCATCAGTGCAGGCAAAAAGGAAAAAAAAAAGACACTTTAAAAAAATTGAATGGTTCCATCTATATTAGCTCTGAGAAAACAATCATTACTTGATAGATTTTAGTGATGCATAAAATATTGGAACCTACATCTGGAAATCGTTTCACAAAGAATACATTGTGATTTATATTGAATGTATTAATTTGTTGCTGTAAGTGAAAACGTGCATGCAACCTGTGTGTGTGACACAACTAACCTGCTATTGGATAGTTCACTGGAGTGTTAAATTAAACAATACCTAAAGAAAACTGAAGAAGTAAAGATTGAACAATTAAGCACATAGTCTGCAGATCTGTTTTTTAGGTCCCGTGCTTTAATTCAATTAAAATTAAGATTTCCTTTTTTTCCCCCATTGATTTATTGAATTTGACAGTGCTCAACTATACCTTAAAATGCGTGCAGGTGAAAGAAATTGATTTGTTTTGTCACTGAGACAGATTAATCAAAAACTGAATAGTAATCTTGATGATGTTGCACATGTCAAAAAAAAAGACAATTTGCAGAGGTTCATTCATACCCTATAAAATTCCTTAATGTATATACTTGTCAAAACCTCAGTGCATGTACAGATTGAAATGTCTCTCTAAAACATCCATTATGCTGCCTCCACGGTTACTTTTCTTTGCTTGATAAAGACTAACCTGCCATAAAATTAGAAAGACATGCTGGGCCCGATTTATCCATAAGGTAACTCCCCAGCATGATTTGTGCCAATGTATGTTTCTATTTTTAGAGCTAATTAGGTATTGCAACTAAAGGAAAGTGACTGAATTTGTAATATACCCTCAATCCATTATGTAATGCAGCTGGTGACGTTCAGTATCATTTTCACTTCCAGTCACTGCTGATAATGCTTAGTTGCTTATCTTGGAGGTCTATTTTGAAGATTCATTATTAAATAAGCCAGATCATCAATTCTTACTGAGAGAAAACCAAATGAGAATTTTTGCTGGAGTAAGTACTGCATGTTCAAAGCCAGTATTAAGCCTAATCTACGCCTATAATGTAGGTCAATTTAGCTACATCACTTGGGGATGTGAAAAATTCACATCTCTAAAATATGCTGTTAAGATGACCCAAGCCTTGGTGTAGACACTGATAGCTACCAGTCTCAAGAGGTTGGATTTACTACAACAATGGAAAACCCCATTCCCACACTAAGACAGGAGGTTTATCTAATGTTGTTTGGATGGTAATCTGCCATCCTTGATCACAGTGCACTGGGTTGGCACCTTGTAATTCAGCCTGATTAATGGGTAGCACATAAATATGCTGCCCAGGAACCCTCTTCCATTGGCAGAGAGTATTTTCATTGAAGCCCTTCAGCACTGCAACTGCATTGGTGCAGGTGCCCATGCAGAATTTTTAGTGTAGACATGCACTCTGAATACAAACACTCCCAATTAATGAATGGGATTATGTATACCACTCTAGAGGATTAAGCATGGCTAGGGTGACCAGATGTCCTGATATTAGGGACTTTGTCTTACAGAGGCAATTATTATTCTCATCTTCATCCTGATTTTTCACACTTGCCATGTTTAGAGTGACCAGATAGCACAGTTTGCCTTTTTTATAAATGTTTTTAGAGATTAGTTAAAAGGAGACCATTTCTAAGTATGTTTAAAAGATGCTTGCAGGGTGTCATAATACTTGCTCTGTAAAATAATGTTTTCTAAAATATTTTATATATTCATGATGCTTTCTCATGATATAGTTCAGTTAAGGTCTGTGGAGATGTAAAGAGTATTGTGGGGATGTGCAAAGATGCTGGAAATAGTGGTGCTCAGGGTGCTAATGTACCCATTGGCGTGAAGTGGATTTAATCATATAGGGTACATCTACACTACATGGCTATTCTGGGGTACTTGAGGTGTCCCAAAATAACCACCCCATGTCTACACAAGCTGCCCGTTATTTCAAAATATTTTTTGAAATAACGGGTGTGCTAGTTCAGCATCCCAGCAACCCTCATTCCATGAGGTTTAAGGGATGTTTTGAACTAGCATGTTATTCCGAAATTTGGCATTGTGTAGATGCTCCAAATTTCAAAATAGCTTATTTAGAAATTCAATCAAAATAAGATATGCAATTTGAAATTTAGGGTGCTGTGTAG
>CM057847.1:161727454-161755215 GCA_030068395.1 Apalone spinifera
CTACATTTGCAGCCCTATTCCGAAATAGGCTGCAAGTGTAGACATACCCTGAGACACAAACAGAATAAGGTAAAATATATCCACTAATTTTGGGTGGCCAACCTAAGACATGTGGGACCTGATTTTTCAAAGTACTTAGCATTAAATAACACTTTGCACATTCAAAGTACAGCTTCCATTGGCTAACAATTGTGGTTGTGAGGATCCATGACTTCTGAAAATCATACTTCAGGGTCTCCTGGCCAGCACTCAGAAAATGAGGAACACACAATCAGTGACCACCTGTGAAAAATTTCATTTAAGTCCAGGGGTGAAAGTAACTTAAGTTTCTTACAGGTACTGTTGTATTGCACCCGGTGGGGAGTGTACTCAGGGCAGGAGGTTGTGGGGTGCAATACAATAGTACCTGTAAGAAATTTTTGTTGATGGGGGGGAGAGGGCTCAGGGCAGAGTGTTAGAGTGGAGAGGCTCAGGGCAGGAGGGTTTGAGGGGTTCAGGAATAAGGACAGGGGGGCTGGGGAGGCTCAGGGCAGGTGGGTTTGGGAGGTGCAGGAATCACGATATGGGGCAGGAGAAGGTGGGTTCAGAACAGGAGAGATGTGGGGGGAGCAGGATTCAGGGTAGGGGACACAGGAAAGGGGCTGAGGGGTGTAGGGGTGAATTCAGGGAAGGAAAGGGTGCTAGCTCGGTGGCGGGGCAGCTACAGCAACACATAACGGTCTCTGTTTGTCGCTTTCTTCTCCTTCCTGTGTTCTCTGACTCTCAGGTGAGCGAGGGGAAAATGCAGAGCCTGCTGTGTTCCTCTGGCTCCCTGTTTCCCAGGGGAGGAACACTGCAGGTGCTACACTTTCTCTCACTACCTGAGAGTCAAAGGAAACAGTAAGGAAAAGAAAAGCATTACACAGGGATTGGTATGTATGGCTGCAGCCCCTCATCCCCTGAAATGGTGGCAGAGGGATAGAGTGCTTGGAGCTGAGGAACTATGGTATGGGGAAGTGCCGCTCTCGCCTGCCTGCTGATGAGCACAGCCACTGGCAGGAAGCCTTGGGAGCCAGGCAGTGAATGTGCCACCCCTCCCCCGAAGGTAAGTGCCACAACTGGTGCACGAGGGTGCACCAGCTTCCTTTCACCTCTGTTAAGTCACATAGGAACTCTGTGGTGTGTTGGAGGGGAAAGAAACCAATTCTCCAGAGCAGCTTGAACTGCCTTAGTCATGAAACTATCCATTCTTTTCCTGCAGTTCCGCAGGGTGGGAACCTTAAGATAGACTTAACAGACCTTTGCCACTTGAGCAAAATGGAGGAACTGACAGCAATAGTAGCGTGAGAATGGGTGAGATAATGCACAGGGAAGGGATTTAGGACTCAGTGTTGTGCCATTTTGGTGTCACTTCTCAAGCAGATTAGAGAAGGTTTCATTATAGTTGTAGATTCAATTTAGGAGACTTCTGTTTCTTTTTGTCCCTGTCTCTTACTGGCTAATATTTATGGTATTGAAGAAGGAGCTTCAGAAAAGGCATAACTCTTACTGAAAAGAAGCCATAAGACTAAAACTATAGTGATAGGGCCAGGCAAGAAACCTGTTCAATTCAGTTTCCTTTAGATTTACTTACCAATCCACGCTTCAGTTCTCAGGAAAATAATTAATCAGTATGTCTGTGGTAAGCCTCGCTCAGCTGCAGTGGCAAGTATAGAAAAAAATAGCTAAATGGAGTGAACCCTCTTTTCATTTTTTAATTGAGAATAGAAAGTGACAGTTCATCTGAGAACCTATTAAGCCACAAATAAGATGATGATAAAGATTCAGCTACTGAAAACATCTGGGAAAACTGTCTGCTGTAAACTCAGGCAATTTAAAACATCAGATGGCTCTCAGTTATTGTCTCTGGTTTAGATGAAATCACATCAGAAAAAATATCATTTTATTACTTATCTCTCCTACTTATTCTATTTTATGCATTGAGAGTTTGAGCTATTCTGCATTTCACATCCTTTCTGTCAGTATGCAATGATGTATCGCTATCTAATGAGCCTGCGGCAGATACCTTCCCTCCCCCCATGGTTTAGAAAATGGACTTGCGGACACAGATATGCCTAATTCAGTGGTGCTTAGGACAAATTATTTCATGTAATGTATCAATCTTCATGTCATAATCCGCTGGATCTGTTTATCTTATTTTGGTGTGTGTGTCATTCTTGTGTGTAAAGTTAAATACATGGAGTATGGAATGCTTTATGATGTTACATGTGAGAATGGAAAGCCATCAAGGGTGTTACCCTCAATGTCTAGATGACCAACTGTAAACAATCTCCTTTGTTCTTAAGTCTTAGTAGTGGTTGGGCTGAGGAAGCCACATGTCCACCCCAACTGGAAGGGTGGAATGTAGAAATAGAATTCCCGGAGAGAGGGAATCTTTAAAAACAATAGGGAAGTAGAAGATTGGGTGTTTGGCTGGTGCACACTTCCAAGGAAAGGAATCAAAGACCTTGGGTGGAGGAACAGCCCTCCACCTGAGGCTTAGCAGGAAAAGAAATAGTTTTAGGGTGAGTTTGTAATGAGTTTGTAACAAGTTTGTACTGAGGTGTCAGGGTAGAATTAGCTAAGTGTTTTCTGTTATTTTGAGTTTGTAATCTATTTTGCTGTGCCTATTCTTACTTATTACCAGTCAAATCATACTGCTTGTACTTAATACAATCATTTTTATTTTCTATCAAACCCCGTGTAAAATATTATTACCTGGGAGAGCAATCGGTGTGTACATTCCCTATTTCATTCTTAAAAGGGGATTGCCTAAATAATTAATTTGGGTTTCTGACCCCATTTTGGGAATGGTATCCCAGGAAGCTGGCATACTGTATTCTCCTTGGACCTGAAGAGGTTCAGTGTCAGTACTGCTTCTTGGGGGAGAAGGGGAGGGTGATGGGACATTGATCTCAGCATTGTACTTTGGCTGGGGGGACCAGGAAGCTGGCCCAGCAAGACAGAGCAGTAAGGAGCCCCAGAGAGCAAGAAGGCAAGTGTCAATGGCTCTGTCAGCACTCCAGGAAGCACCCCCAAGGGGTCTTCTGTGACTGCACCCCAGTCACAGAGCCAATGACATTGTAAGACCGCAAATAATGAAACAGCATAATATGCTTGTTCTTAGGTGTTTCCCCTTTAGAGTCAGATGAAAATAATCTTCTCTGCAGTAGGGCACTGATCACATTTGTTATCAACCGTTCCTTAGGCTGTAATCTCCACAGACAGCAAACCATGGTTTCTGTACTGCATGTACTCTGTAAGCAGTGGGAGCCCTGGCCTGATCTGGGCCACTAATCACTGATATAGTATAAATATTTAGTAATAATAATCACTGTTGATTGAGCACTGACTTTTGTGAAACACTTATTATCTCTTTGATTTAGGATTAGTTAGATGTAGCCCTTAAGAAGATTAAAAATACTCTCTTTAAAATTCAGATGATATCTAAATGGCTCAATCAAAAACACCCCCTGTCCTCATCTAAATTTTACCAGAGCCTTTGTGATGAAGACTTGTTCATTGGTGTGTGCCAGGATTCTACATTATCAGTATTTAATTTAAATGAAATCTCCAGTCCGATATTATTGAATAAGTTAAGATCTCGAACTGTTAATGTATCTGACTCTAATTAGATATGGAACAAAACTCACTAGGAGTCTTCCTGACATCCACACTGAATTTTTATACTGATTCCCATTCAGTTTAAGATGCAATTTAAAGTATTAACAATGATTTTTAATGTTCTGAATAGCCTGGAGTTTGGTTTTCTGAAAGGTCACTTTCATTCTACTTACTACTTCCTTCATGGAATCCAAGGCTAGGAGGGACCATTGTGATCATCACGTCTGACTTTCTGTACAGGTGGGACCTCCCTGGTCTGGCACCTTTGGGACCTGAGTGGTCCCGAAGGAGGGAATTTGCCGGACCAGAAGAGGTCAGGAGTTGGGAGCTCCTTTATTGGCCACCAGCCCAGTCAATGTGCTGCCCCCAGCCAGTGGCGGGGCTCCACTCCTGGCTGCCACCCTGCTCCAACCAGTGGGGTTCCCTGCCCCTCTGCAGCGGCAGCTCAGCCGCTGGGGGTATGTCTACACTACATAGCTCCGTCGACGAAGCCATGTAAATGATCTTTGTAGACATAGCAAAATGAAGCGGCAATTTAAATAATCGCTGCTTCATTACATCAAAATGGCTGCCACGCTGTGCCGATCAACTGTTTGTCGGCATAGCATGGTAGTCTGGATGCTCGGCGGTCGACATCAAAAAGCCTTTGTTGACCGCCCCGGTAAACCTCATCCCACAAGGCATAGCGGGATGGTCAACAAAGGCTTTTGATGTCGACCGCCGAGCGTCCAGACTACCGCGTTGTGCCGACAAACAGTTGATCAGCACAGCGTGGCAGCCATTTTGATGTAAATGAAGCGGCGATTATTTAAATCACCGCTTCATTTTGCTATGTCTACAAAGCTCATCTACATGGCTCCATCGACGGAGCCATGTAGTGTAGACATACCCTGGGGTTCCATGCCTTCAGCTGGCAGCAGCTGCACACCCCTAGCCAGAGGGGTTTTCCTGAACCCAGCCAGTTGCAGATCCACATCCCCAGCAGCAGCTCCATGCCCTCATCCACGGGGGCCTGGCTGGTTGGGGTTGGAGCAGCTCTGTGCCTCTGACTACAGAGGCTCCTTGTCCCCAGCCAGGAGCCATGCCCCAGCCAGCAGGGGCTCCATGTCTGCAGCTGGTAGCACTCCAATCTCAGCTGGCAGGGCTTCTTACCCAGTCCTGCTCTGGCTGCTGGCCACTGGCTTGGCTCCCTGGCCACAGGACACTGGCCCTCCTGGCTGACTGCAGGCTGTGCTCCCAACTGTTTGGCTGGGGCTCTCTGGTCCAGCAACATCCATGGTCCCATAGAGGTTCAACATATATAACATAGGCCATGGAACTTCCCCAGAACAACTGCTAGAGCTGATCTTTTAGAAAAACAGCCAATCTTGATTTTAAAATGACCAGTGATATAGAATCCACCACAGCCCTTGGTAAATTTCTCCAAAGGTTGATTATTTTCAATGTTAAAAATGTACATGTCATTAACAGTCTGAATTTTTCAAGCTTGAACTTTCAACCACTGGATCATGTTATACCTTTGTCTTCTAAACTGAAGAGCCCATTCGCAAATATTTGCTCCATCAATAGATACTTATAGGCCATAACTGAGTCACTCCTTAAGACTGTCACTATAAGGAAGGTTTTCTAATCCTTTAATCATTCTCATAGCTCATCTCTGAACTCTCTCCAGTTTATCAACAATGTTCCTGCATTGTGGACACCAGAAATGGACACTGTTCCAGCTGTGGTCACACTAGCATCAAATACAGAGATAAAATAATCTGTCTACTGGTACTCAATATCCCTTGTGTATCACTCCCAGGATCACATTAGCCCTTATGGCCGCCACACATTACTCTGGCAATTCATATTCAGCTGATTATTCATCATGATCCCTAATTTTTTTCAGAGCCATGGCTTTGTAAAATAGATTTCTGCATCACACAAGTACAGTCCATTTTCTTTGTTGTAAACATATGCATGTAAATGTAGCTGTATTGAAACACTCAATTCCAGATTGCTTTGTATTTGTGATTTGTCCTCATCATTATTTATCACTCCCTCTATTTTTGTGTTGTTTTAAGATTTTATCAGTGATGTTTTTGTTTTCTCTGGGGCATTCATGAAAATATTAAATAATGTAGAACTCGGAGGTGTGGGAATAGTAGTGTGGGGCGATTGTAGCACCACCTGATTTGGGGCATCTTAGCCCAGCACACCTGCTTCTCAGGTTGTTGACCACTGTCCCTGTTCCCTTGACACCCATAGTCCTGGTTGCCAGGGGTTTAGGACACTGAGCTCACGGCTGCCTGGGTAAAAGAGATAATGGAGCATGGCTCCATTCCTTAATACTCTGGGTAATCCAGTTAACCGATGAGGATCGTTTTACTGCACTTTTCTCTATATATTTAGGGGAGAAGCTGGGAAGTTATGCATACCTAATTCCCTTTGCTTTAACCCCCTCATGCTATTCCCCTTTGAACAAGTGACTTTTTCTCCCCCTTGTGGTTGTGCAACACAGAGAACAATGGGGATCTGAATAGGGACAATTGGTCTGGTATCGTAATCATTGTTTTATCCCATAGTGATCGCATGATATTCTTCTAATTTTCTTCTTTTCCTGTGCATTTAAACCTCATTTTATGGAAATATTTGATTTTGCAAATAGCTTTGATGAGCTACTGAAGTGCAGTCTATCTGAGGTATCCATGTTCTGAATATCCCCAAGATTGCTTAGTCCAGGTTACCACGAAATAATATATATATTTTTCCTGCAATGCTTCAGCCCATTTCTACAACTAACATCTACACTAATAAAGCAGCAGCTGATAAAAATGAAGTCTACATGTAGTTACAACAACATGCCTGTTCCATGAAGAATGGCTTGAATAAGCAAGTGCCCAGTTATGGAATATATACACTTCTGTCACAAACAGAAGGGAATGTATTTTAGTTCAGAGAGAATTTTGTACAGTAATGACTGGCCTACATTTTCCATAGAAAAGAATGTGACTACTCTAGCATTTTGGCTGAGGGCTATACAAACTTGATTAGAAATGCTTAGTAAATGTTTAGCTTGTAAAGATGTTTCAGAATGCCTTCAATCAACCTCATTTACCTGTGCTTAAATTATGATGAATTTAACATCCTTCATTGGTATGACACAGATAAAGGTACCTTTAGATGGCTGATAATTTTTTTGAATGAAATATATATAATTTTAAGGGTATTTTTTTTAATTCAATGGTTACACTGACATAGTAGAATGACTGTCCATTATCTGATTGGTTTGATCTTCATTTTATATATTTTGTCCAGGCATTATTATAACCACCCACATTTATTTTTCTTTTTTTGCTTCCTTTTCCCCCTTCATTAAATAAAGTAATGCATGGAATTGGGAAATAAAGTGGCATTAAGGACTTTTTACATTTGCTTAAGCAAAAAAAAAAATCTAGTGATATTAAAAAGCAAATAGGAAACAATGTTATCTTCCTCGAAGTGTTGTCAGGTATAATTGAATAGCACCTGCCAGATTTAACTCTTTTACCAGTTAAACAGTCGTATGTGCTATAATTCAGACATTAGGATTGAAGATGCTGCTGGGAATAATCCTTCAATTTAGTTTAAATAGTGTTAGTTTCATTTCCAGTATGTTATGAAATTTATTCAAAAAAAAAATCAGCTGTGGTGATCAGCTTTGATTTATAGTTTCTATGGTTTTGTGGGTCTGGTTCTGTTTGTTTATGGGGGGGGAGGGGGAGGTAGTTGTTGTTTTTTCCTGTAAGGACGTTAAGAAAGTGGTCAAACATCTTCTCTATTTGCTTTTCCTGAATAATCCCAGGGTACTTTTTTATTCATGCTCCAGTTTGTAAGCGTTCAGTTCAGATTTGACCTGAGGGTTCATGCAGCTCACATAGCTGTAAGAACAATATCTATAGGTGGTAAACAGTTTTTAATACTATTGGCCCCAGTGCTGGTTTTAGAAACCCTTCTGCTATTAGGGGCAATGTCCCTAGAGGCCAGTAAAGCAGGTGCTTTTGTGAAATGGTGATTCTCATTCTGATCATTTCATTTATGAAAAAAGTAAGGGAGGTGTCAGTGTCTTTATAGTTTGGGCATGGTTTAGTGTTGCACAGCAAACCAGAAGACAGTCAGCTCAATCCATATTTTTGTGGGAAGATTTTGAGTGCATTATATTTATTTCTTCTTTAGTACAGTTTTTTATCCATTTGGACTTCCCAGGGGCAAAGAAAAGCTTTCTACCAAAGGCTTTTTCTCATTGCCTAGTTTTATTATGGAGCACAGACACTGGGAACTTCTGTTTGAATGTTGCTCTCCTTAAAATAATATTCCATCATTACACCAATTGCTTTTCATTCAGATTGACTTAATATAGGAAGGATTAGATCTGTTCTCTAACTTTTGTTATTAAACTCTTTTAATGACATTTTCTACATTGCTTTAAAATAGAAAGGGGTTAAAACCAGAGCCCGGAATCAGAGCATATTTGAATTGTGTATGCATACTTGAATCTCCTGATCCAAACTTATCCTTACAATTTTGGTTCTAGGTCACATCGCAAACTAGTAGGGGACCTGTTCCAAGTTAGAGGCACATGGCTTCAAAATGTTATGAGAACAATGATTTTTGTGATATTTCATTGCAGTCCAAAGATATATGCATCTGGCAAAAATGGCTGACACCATAGCATTTCGCAGGCTAACAAGTCTCAGGAGATCAGTGTAAAAGGTTTTGTTCTCTGAGAACTTGTCCATACCTACGGCTACATGGGCACTTGTCAATACCTATGGCTGCGATCAATGCAGTGGTGTCAATTTCGCAGTTCTGGTTGTAGTCAGATGATGGCCTGAAACATAAACCCATGTATCACAGGCCAAGTATGAGGCCTGAGGCCTAGACAGCAATAGTGAAGAGTTTGATAATATGAAGCAGAGTTAAACTGTAAGCAAGAGGCAGGTCCTGCTCACAGAAGTTGGCAAGAACAGGGCTGATATTACAGAAACGCTTACACATAAGAGGTAGTAGGCACTGGTCATGAGCACATTCCAAAGGGTCATAACAGAACACCTCATTAAGAAACATCTTGGTACCAACACCCCCCCACAGATAACAAGAGCATACCGACTCAGGTTCAGCACTGGGTCTAAACTGAAAGCATGGTGAATAGTAATTGAATCCCTCTTGTGTGAGGGAAGGGGTGGTAATTAAGCAACAAGAGTGATGTGTAACTTGTTTCTACTTCTGTATAAAAGTGTATCCCAAAGACTGGTCTTTCGCTGACCTAGGGGATAATGCTGGATCCATAGTATTGACTGAGTTAGTCCATTGTCAGGGTGTACATATGTATAGTAGTACAGCAGCGAGGTTGTTCACTGACAATTATTACTGTACCTTGCTTGGCAATAAACCTGGCCAGGTGCTTTCAATCCTTATCTGATTTGTGGTCTCTGGGGGCTTTTTCAGAGTCTCTTGTGCTGACTAATTGTGCATGGTTAACATGGTAGACAGGGGAACAGACACACGTACGCAGCCAAAAGTTTATCATCACTGACAGAGCAGATCTGTCAGGAACCCATCGGGAACTCCTGACTGACTACACAGGTAAATACTATCTAAGTCAATGGCAGAACACTCTCCTGTCAGTGTCTGTAATTCACCCTGCCAGGAGGCAGAAGGTAAGTAATCCAGAGAGAATCTCTTGTTCACACAGTGCAGTGTAGACACTGCTATAAATTGACCTAAATTATGTTGATTTCAGTTACATAATTTAAGTAGTGTAAGTTAGGTTGACTTACAACTTCAGTCTTGATCAGCCCTTAAATTCTGAGTCCGGACTTTAACTCATTTTGTATACAGTAGCTTGACCGTACTCTGGTTTTGGTGGATAGACCGTGCAATCCTTACTTTTTCTTTTAGCAGCAAATTTCAAAAACATTTCTCATTCTGAATTAGAATTAAAATGAAAATTTGAAATAGTAAAAGTTTTCACAAAACAATTCTGAAGAGTATAGAATCTGGAGTATCAAAACAAGAAAGCCAACATTTTTTCTAAACAAAATGACTGTATATGCTAGAGTGAAAAGTTTTGTTAAAATTATCTTGATCAGAAAATAAAAAAGTCAAAATTTTCAATTCCACCCCTCCCCCCCCCAAATGTTGATTTTTGACCAAAGATCTCAATTTTTTCCAAGAAGAAAACTTGTCAATGGAAAAATGTCACTTACCTCTAATTATGATTTTATGCATCATTTTTTTCTTCAAAGATGGTCCTGAACTACATCATTCCTGGAATAGACCCATAAGTTATTGTTATTCAGATGTACCTCTGACATACAGTTTCTCCACTGCTTACCCTGTAGGAGCCTGGACTATCACCAGTACCCATCCTTATCCATAGGTAGAACATGCAATTGCATAGGGCACCTGAACACATGGGGCACTACTGGGTCTTCATGCTCACCCATCTGCCTCTCCCTATCCCTGTTCTGTGGCTCTGCTTTCTCCAGAGAGGATCTAGTTAATTTAAAAATGAAAAAGCCTGCCAGACCTATGAGCAGACATTGAACCAGTGAAAGAGCCATTCAAGTGGTAATGAAGCCATTTAACAGACATTTGCCAACCCCAGGTATATACTGTCAGTTTCTGAATTTACTGTTAGTCTACAGGAATTCAGTTTAAAATATTTTATTAGTGCGCTGCTGCAGATTATAAAGTCACATCTCTAAAAAATCATCATTGCCCCCCTGGACTGCATGGGGCATAGGAGCATCAGTTTAATAGTACTGTGTGGGACCCCATAAATCCTAAGGATGGCTCTGCCTATTGCAGTAGCAAACTGACATTCTCCAAGCTGGATCAATTCTACTGCCTACAAAATGGGAGCTGGAGTTATAGCTCCGCCCATTTCCCAGCCTTCCCTGCCCACCTGTTGCAGGGGAAGAGTAAGGTGTCATTCAGCACCTGCTTAGTTGCACACACTCAGGCTATGTCTATTTTGCACAAAAACTTGCGGAGTGTCCACACTTCAAGAGCTTTGCGCAAGAACATTTACAGTGAATCAACAGAACAGAGGGGTTTTTGTGGTATAGGTATTCCTCTTTCTACGAGGAATAACTCCTCTTTGTGCAAGAACTCTTATGGACAGGAAACAGGGTTTTTTGCACAAAAACAGCCTATCGAAAGAAGCACAGGTGCCTTCGTGGCCATTCTGTTAATAGCAGTCAGAGCTTTCTTGGGAGAGAGAGTCCATGTAGTCTGGATGCTATCTTGTGCAAAAGCGCATCGCTTTTCCAATGCACTTTTGCAGCGTGAACGTGCTCTTGTGCAAGAACTTTTTGTGGACGATCTCTCCACAAAAATCTTCTTGCTCAAGAAGCTTGCAGTGTAGACGTCGCCTTATTGGGCAGCTATACTCAAATGCATAATGGAAGCTCTTACTCACCTGTGGATCTAGATCAGAAGACCATCTGTAACTACACCAACAGTGGAATTTAGCCTGAACTTAGAGAAAAGCTCAAGAAAATTAAAGGGAATAAAGAAAATAAGATGATGTATAGATTAATGTTTCCAAAATCTTTAATAAATGATCAATACAGATTTTCAGTACTCTCTCTCTTTTTCTCTCTCTCGCTCTCACTTGCTATGGAAAACCATAATGTCAAGAATCAGTATATAAATATAAGAATGATTAGTGCCACTGACTGCCATGAAGTTCTGAAATAAAGTTTTCTTGTGTGTAGTACCTGGAATCAATACACTCATAAATAGAATGCTCTGATTAGTGTTAGCACATGTTTGAAAGTCCTGCTGCTGTTGCTGAATTCTCCTACTTGGCTTTGAGCATCATGCTGACCTTGTGCATCCAGCATAGTTTGCCTTTCAAAGCCTTAGTCCCACTTTCAGTCACCACACTCCCAGACAATATTTTAGTGATGCCATCTTGCAGTGCTGGCAATCAGTTAAAAGAATCCATTTAGTGCTCTGTGTGTATGTTATTCCACAGCTTTCAGTGAAGGAATTATCTTTGATGGTTACACTTTCGTTTCAAGCACAGAGACTTCAAGAACAAGTGTCATCCACTTTCATATGTCTATTTTTTAAGGCATTTCACTTCCAGGTTGTGCTCCAAACTGAACAAAAGCTGGTGAGTGAAGAGTCCCTCTTAAAAATGCATTTGGTTACTAAAGTTTGCAAGGTAGCCAACAGTGAAGACCTTTAATGTAATAAAATCATTTGACTACTGTAATGTCATGAGAATATTCCTGTCTATGAATATTCATATTCATAGACAGGAACAGACTGAAATGGAATCTTGCTGCATTACTTGCACAGAGCCCATACCCCAGGCTTTGTGTGGCACTGCCGTTTTGAAGTATTCCTCTTCCCCCCTTTTGCTGCCTCTATCTGATAGAGGCAGCGGGGTGGGGAGAAAGCGACTAGTTGACTCAACTATCTGATAAGCATTTGCTTATCGGATAGTCAACTAGTCCTTAACATCCTTAACCAGGGCCTGATTAAATGCATCCTAAAATACTCAAGAAGCTGATTGAGCATCTGAGCCATTAGCTATCATCTCTGAAAAATCATGGAAGACAGGAGACTGGTAAAGGGCATATATAGTGCCCATCTATAAAAAAGGGAAATAAGGACAATCCAGGAATCTACAGACCAGTCATCTTAACTTCTGTGCCAGAAAAGATAATGTAGTAAATAATTAAAGAATCCATCTGCAAACATCTGGAAGATAATAAGGTGATAAATAACAGTTAGCATGAAATTGTGTCAAACAAACCTGATAAGATTTCTTTGATAACAAGCTTTGTGGATGAGGAGGAAGTGGTAGACATGTTATACCTAAATTTAAGTAAAGAAATGCTACCGTCTCGCATGACTTACTTATCAATAAACTAGGGAAATGCAACCTAGAGGGGGCTAATATAAGGGGGGGAGGGGCTCATAACTGATTGGATAACTATTCTCTGAGAATAATTATCAATGACTCACAATCATACTGGAAGGGCATAACAAGTGGGGTTCCCCAGGGATCAGTTTTGGACCAGGTCTGTTCAATATCTTCATCAATGATTTTGATAATGACATAGCGAATATGCTTGTAAAGTTTGCAGAAGATACCAAGATGGGAGGGGTTGCAAGTGCTTTGGAAGATAGGGTCATAATTCAAAATGATCTGGAGAAATGGTCTGAGGTAAATAGGATGAAGTTTAATAAGGACAAATGCAAAGTACCCCTCTTAGGAAGGAACAATCAGTTTCACATATATAGAATATACAATAGGAATCCTACAATGTGTAAACAGTGAATGAACAGATTGTCCCAATGAGCCACACACAGACTTTTAAAACAAGAATAAAAAAAATATTTTTCCTGAACCTCTTTTTTCAATCTGTTCCATTCAATGTCGAAAGTAGACATTTATCTACTTAACTTTCTATAGAGGTGCTAACAGCTCTTTGTGTAGATTCCTGTGTCAGGAAGGATACTATCGATTGACTTTAATTCTTATCTGCTTTTTTTTAACTACCCAATCTTCAGTACTCACTGATTCCCTTAACTCCCCCCCCCCTATTTTCTATACCCTCTGCTCCCTGTCTCCCACCCCCCTTCCTTTTTTTTTCTTCCCCGCCCCTTTCTCTCCTATTTATTTTGGGTCTGCACATCCTAAACTCAGAACTCCAGTCATCTGAAGAAGTGGGCTGTGCCCATGAAAGCTCATGATACTATCTACATGTTTTGTTAGTCTACAAAGTGCTATCAGACCATTTGTTGTTTTAGACATTTCTGTAATTTTTCATTTTTCAATTTCCTTATGAATAAACTTCAAGTGCAGATCTGCCCATGCAACATATTACGGTTGTAACCACAATTCAGATAATATATTGCATCGAATTCACTATTGATCCAATATCTATGATTACAAAATAACTACTCACTTTTCCTCTAAGACATTGCTTCTTTTTTTGAGCTTTCTCAAACATATTTCTTTTTGTCCAAATAGAGTAACTTAACTTTTATGACAATGAACCCCCTTTGGAAGTAGGGTTATTGCTTTCTGTTTGGAGTGGAAGTATCTCATTCTTCTTTTTAAGCCATTGTAGAAGAACACTCTTTGAATTCTACACAGGTACCAGAAGCAATTGTAATAAAAATGCAGGAACTTTTTCCTGGTCCCTTGTCAAAGGTTGTAATGGGGTCTTGAAAATCTTATTTGCTGAGATGGCTTGCCTCACATTGTCAGAAAGTGGCCTTGGAAATGAGTGAGGACCATGAATACCAGGATATCACATACTATAGCAAGAATTAAGTGAATGAGCTATTTATTTCATCACCTCATCAAGAGAAAGTTCACTGAGATTTTTTATTATGGAGATTAATTTCAGTCAAAAATTTAATTTTCTCAAGGCATTGTACAATCCCTGAAGGATTAAAAAAATTTTTGTTGCTGAAGATGGTGAATGGTTTCAAAGTGTTTAGAAGCTTGAGAAGTCTCCAAACTCAGGGTGAATATTGTTTTTCACTTCCCATTACTTACTTCTCTGTTGAAAATAAATATTGCTCCTCTAGGGTAAGAGAAGATATATCACCTTTAAGATATCCAGAGGTCTTCTTGTTTGGACCAAATCAGTCTATCTGTCTTGCAAGAGTCCAAATGAGACTGAAACTTTATTGTGCTAAGTGTTCAACACCCCCTTTATAGGAGACAATCTTTCCCCCGAATATATTACACCATACATTAAGAAAAGAAAATATGATCATCTCTATTATAAATAGAAAACTAAGGCACAGAGTGGCTTGCCCAATTCCAGAATAAAGGCCTATCACAGACCCAGGAACTGAACCCAGATTTTTTTTTTTTTTTAGTTGTGCACTGGCACCTTAATACTTCTTTTTCACCTGTTTTGTAGCTTAGTTTTCCTTCATTGTCTCCTGCTAACAAGAAGACATTTCATTTTTCAGGTGCTTTAGATTTCTATGAAGAAGATCAGAAAAGGTGATCATGGTTTTGAAGTACGTCAGGAAAATCACCTCCCCAGCAACTGTTTTGTCAGGGCTGGACTTTAGGTATTTGATGAGCGTAGTCATGAGGTTGAAGTCTCCTGTCTGAAACTCTCTCAGATCCTGGGTTCTCACATCTGATGTATGAGAAAAAGGCTGCCAGACTTAAATGTGCATGAAATGAATCTCAGCTTACCTGCCGTTCAGTTCACCCTAGACCAGTGAATGGCACATGAAAATTGTTGATATGGCCTGGCATTATATATATATATATATATATATTTCATTGGTTAGGTTTCATTCAGGCAAAACCTATATCCCTGTTTTTTCAACACTATTCCAATTTGCCATATCTTAATTAAAGATTCTACCAATTCAAACATTTTATTTCTCCAGGAGCATTTTTGTGATAATTTATGTTTATGGCCGTGCCTCCTTGAGTTTCTGGAAACTGAAGAACAAATTATTTTGCTTGCCTGATTCCAAAAGAAGTTTAGCTGTGAGAGACCTTTTTCAGAGATGCATGACAAAAGTAATTATAAGCATGCAAAGACTTCCATGAGAAGAGAGTTAAAAAGGATGGTTAGGGTGTGCCTATACAGGACCCTTAGCTTGAAATAGCTTATTTCATAATTTGCTGCTATCTATACAGTGCCAGATTTCAAAATAACTCGCTATTCTGAAATTCTTCTTAACCCTTGTGGAACAAGGGTTACTGGGATGTCACAATAAGCCACCTATTATTTTGAAATCTATTTAAAAATAATGGGCTGCTTCAATAGATGTGGAATAGCTATTTTGGGATAGTTTTAGTATCCCGAAATAGCTCTGCAGTGTAGATGTACCCTAACACATTTAGGCAAAGAAGAGCAAAATAAGAAGGGGTATCACAGTGCTGTAAACAAAAATGAAGGAGCAATGAATGAAAAGGTAAATTAAATTGTTTTTGTTTGGAAGGGATTTAATTCTTCTAAGATGTGAACATATTATTAGCTGATGGGGGTAAGAAGTAACTCCCCCTATAGGTATGTTGTTTCATAATTGTTCACTATGGGGATTCTTGTTTCTTATGCTAAAACATCTGATAGTGTCTAATATCAGTAGGGATATTGGCTTAGACAGACCACTGACAGAGTATGGCACTTCCAATGTTCTCAGCCTGAAAACAATCGGCAAGCACATAACAAATAAATGGGATCATAAAAACACTAGTCAGGAAGATTATGATGGCCGTTTAGATATACATATATGAGCCAACTGATTTTTCAGGTTCAGTCTTGCCAACACTGAAAATTTCTGCTGTTTGTGCTTTCACTGTTCCTGAAAGAGAAATTACAAGAAAGCACAATTAAATACTCTGTACCACATGGATGCACATCAGTCACCTTTGTTTGCATGGTGTTCATGATAGACACACAGAAAAATTAGATATAAAATACATTTGCTGAAAGATTTCACTGTAATATTACACTGTTTCTTAAAATGCAGCATGCTAATATTCATTAACCTGAAAACAGAGAGAAAAAGAAAGCAGGCTGCTCCCTAAGAAGAGAAACCCAGCTTACTCCACCATCCTTTTTAATTTGTCTGTCTGCAAACCGACTCTGATCATGTGCTTCCCTACACAGCCCCCTAGCCTGCAAACACAAACAAGAAATCCTGGAAAATTAAAGTGATAGCTTGTAATTTTATCAGAATATTAGAGTGACAATATATTTTGTTCCAAAATCTTGAGGCGAGATTCTGCCATTCACTTAGGGAAAATGTGATAATGTTCCTTAGTTTTAGTAAGACATCTAGAGTCAGATCCACTGTTATATGAAGTCTCCATAAGAAAAGTAACAATAAATGCAAAGAACATGGTCATGATTTGATGATTTTCAAACCAGAACTATGTCAGTGAACATTAAAGAAGCCTCAGGCTAGAAAGACTGTTTTCTTCTTCCAATCTAAGAATCAAAACTAATGTAAAAGCATGAGATCTACTAGTTCTAAAATCTTGAAGGAGATGGTGATCAGAAAAAAGTCCTCTCTGCTCACTACTTATAGGCTAAGTCTACATTGCGGAGCTATTTTGGGAAGTATCCACCGAAATAGCTGTTCGGGGTCTTTAAAGCAACCCATTATTTCGAGATAGATTTCAAAATAATGAGTGCATTATTCCGGCATCCCTGTAACCCTCATTCCACAAGGACTAAGGAGAGTTTTATTTATTTCAAAATGTGTTGCTAAGTAGAGAGTGCCAAAATTTGAAATAAATTATTTCAAAATTATCTCAAAGATAAGCTTAATAATTGCTTAAATAAATGTGTATAGATATAATGTATATTCCTAGTTAGCAAAACTGTAATGTAAAAGTCTATAAGTGGCTATAAAAACATGTTTTAATGGTTACCAACCAATGAGAATAACCAATGAGAATTAGGAAATTAACTAAAAAGTGCAAACGTAAAACAAAAGTTACAGTTGATTATTTAAATTGATGTTTTTTTCTTGATTATTTAAATCACAATAAAAATCACTTTTATTTAAATCTGTCCACCTTACCATGGATCCTCACAACTTCCCATGCAGCTCCATCTCTCAAAACTGATATTTGTATATGGCTTTTAAATCTTATTGACCACAAGTTACTTTGTTCATCTTTACTGAAAACTTCCCCAGTAATATCTCTAAGTGTGAATTTATTTTTGGACAGCTCTTCCTTTAATTATATTTTTTCCCCAGGGAACATCATTGAAACAGTGCTAGTACAAGAGAAAGGACATTAATTAAATTCTCTGTAAGACTACAAGCTTACAAAAAAGTAAGCCTGCTTTCCTGGTGCCTTTCACTGAGTCTTTATAGGTCTTGTGCTTACATTTAATCATTGCCTTCAACAAATCAAACACGACTGTGGTGTTTCTCATAATTCTCTACTCTTAGATTGTATAAATGTCAGGCAAATCAGATTCCACATTGTTTGTCTGATGTATTTTTAGAGAAATAATTTTGATCTATAAAAGCGCAAGAAATATATGTCCATCTACTTGTTATATAACCCATTGTTCCTCAAAAGGCAGCTCAATTTCTTATAAGCTGCAAACAAAAACAGTTCATTAGCATTTTGATGAAATTAGGAGGAGACTTCTTAGCTTCTGATTATATTGTGATGGAAAATAACAACAGCAATGACTCAAAATGAGACTTGGGGAAGAATTGGAATAGGTTCAATAAACTCAGAAGAGACACTGGAGAAGATCTCTACCTCATCTTGTGTAATGTGCCACATATTTTTTGATAGACCATTTTATAATTGCTTTCCAGACTTTGAGTCAGAATCATCCTTTTTTTATATAATTAACTTTTTAATGCATTTTAAACTGTCTCCCTTTTGAGGGGAAGGAGTTTGCAGAGTGTGTGTTTCTATCAAAAAATGTTAAATGTGCTTCATGTAGACAGACATCTGTTAAGAAAAACATGCAAATAGGACTGCATTAAAACCCATACTCAGGAAAGCACTTAATCTTTAACTGGGGCTTAAATCCCAGATGCTTTGCAGTTAAGCGGGTATCTCAGGACTGAATAAAAATGCTATGCTGAATTAAGGTCCGGAGATCCAATCCTGTGGAGCACCTAGCACTGTTTGGAGGATGCTGAGCACTTTCAACTGATGAGGCATCAATGGGAGCTGAGGCCACTGGGCACATCCTTGGTAATGCTGGACAATTTAGTAATTTGTACAAGAAATTTAGGCTTTGTCAGCTCATAGGAAACTCCAAAACAGGTCTGGGTTTTCCGCAAGTCTGCTATACGCACCCTTCCCTCCTCCCCCCAACAGAGTGTTCTCCTCAAAGAAGGACTGAAGGGATTAAAGTGTCTATACTGACCAACTAGCTGCTCAAGATGCACCTGGAGAGAAACAGGAGCTGCCTTGACAAAGCCCAGAAGCTGAGTGTAGCTAGGGGTTTCAGGGAAACAGTTTGTATTTTCTTCCTGGGAGAAAGGATATATGTTTGGCACTATAGAGTGAAGTACACTACGGCTGTGTCTAGACTGGCAAGTTTTTCCAGAAAATCAGCCACTTTTCCAGAAAAACTTGCCAGCTGTCTACACTGGCCACTTGAATTTCCGCAAGAACACTGACATTCTCATGTAAGATTGTCAGTGTTCTTGCGGAAATACTATGCTGCTCCCATTCAGGCAAAAGTCCTTTTGCGCAAAGCTTTTGCGCAAAAGGGCCAGTGTAGACAGCTAAAAAGTGTTTTGCGCAAAAAAGCCCCGATGGTGAAAACAGCGATCGGGGCTTTCTTGCACAAAACCGCGTCTAGATTGGCATGGACGCTTTTCCGCAAAAAGTACTTTTGAGGAAAAGTGTCCAAGCCAATCTAGAAAAGCGTCTGTGCCAATCTAAAAACTTTTCCGTTAAAAGCATTTGCGGAAAATCATGCCAGTCTAGATGTAGCCTACAGGTATTTTCCTCTATTTCTTGGGAAGAGGGGGTTTGGGCTGGTAAACTGGAGTGACAGGGGGGAGGGGAGGCTGAGAGAAGCGCCAGAATAGGAGAGACTCAGAGGAGAAGAAGAAAGGCTTGAGATACTGCAGGCCTTCTCTGCTGAGTAGAGGGCTCCTACTCAGAATGTAGGTTGTAAGCATTTCAAACTCTAGGTTGTGTTGTAGCGTTTGGTCAGATAAGCCATCTGTTTCTTATTTGGATGTGACTCTCAGCACATGTTGATTAATTATTCTAAATAATCCTTCATCTACCCCTAATAAAATTGTTACAAATGACCATTACTTTCAATGGAAGCAGAACTTTGGAAAACCTACCTTTTGAAATACAGCTTCATGAACTTACGGTCAGGACCTTAACCAGCATAAAATGTCACAGCACCAATGAAATAGATGGAGCTATGATAATTTACTGCATCTGAGGATCTTGGTTTTTAAAGCTCACATTTTTCTTCTAAGATGAACCTTACAGGATTAGACCCTGTGCTCTAAATTTTTCTTTGGGTGTGTTGGAGAATCAGCAATTTTGATCAAATTAATTTTCTCTAACCATGGAAAATGTTTGGAAATGCTTATCTGAAAAGTTACTATTTTCTGTAAATAGGAATCTTTTAGCTATTAAAATAAATACTCATTAAAATAAAATCTGTTCTTCCTTCGGATTTTTGTACTGGCATTATTTACAAACACACACATGCATACTGTCTTGTACCTTTTGCAATAGTTTTAAACATAACTAATAAAGCAAACAGAACATGATTGAATAACATAATTCCAGAATAAAAAATTACTCTCTTTAATCCATTCAAAAATCCATATTTATAAATAAATAAATATTGACTCCTCTGCTAAGATATTTCCAATAAAACCCCACAGAGGAAAACAAAAAAGGGAGTAAATTGCTCCAGAGACTCTGAAATGAAATGGTACAAATTGTGGACTACAATAAAAAGCAAAAGGATACATCTGGGAGGAATCAATTCTCCTTTCTGATCATATTCAACCCTAATAACACAACCATAACAGGCTCCTACCTTTCTGCCAATGTCAGAAAAGGGCTACTGCTGATCAATAACATTTCTTAAAATAAATAAATAAATAAAAGAGCGAGGAAAGGGATGAATGTTGCAGAATGGAGACATGTTTTGAATCAGGTGGCTGTTGAGTAATTGCACAATGCTGTATGAAATTAAGTGCTGATACAGCCACCAGTCTTTTTTACTCTTTGTATTTCTCCTGAAAGATCTCATTTCCCATAACCCATTTTTATATGAATCTTTAAGAGTACATAGTCCAAACATAATAATGAACCCTTCTGAAGGAGGAATTCCATTGAACAGCAGCTGTATCCTATTTATGAGACCTTCACTTGTCATTAGATGAAATCCTTTGCAGCATGAAAGAGATTTGAGGGATCCCAGACTGTTGAAATGGGCCTACTGTGGCATTTAGTTCCACATACAAAGGGCTCTTGTGAAAGGACACTGGACTGAGACCCAGAAGAGCTCTGTCACTGAATAAAATAGGGCAAGTCACTTGTACTCTCTGGTTCTGTTGTCACAGCTCAAACCCATCTCTGCTTATGTGAAAAATTATTTCTGTAACTAGGGCTAACTTTCTTTAATTACTCCTATTTTACCACTGTTTTCACTATTTTATTTATATACAGCTAACCACACAGAGATCTGTTTAGCACTCTGGTATCCCATTTTCTGTGTGCCTAGGGACTTCGGGGTGAAAGGAATTGCCTGGCTTAACCTTTCCCTCATCTCTCTCTCGCTACTGCATTCCTAGTGCTGACTCTTCAACCTCAATCTGTGACTCTGGGTAAAGAAGATAGAAAGCACAGACCTAAGTAAAATGGAAAGAATGTACTTAAATGTTTATAGTTTCCAATTGAAAGATAACCAGACAAAACCTAGAGGAAGCAACAAGTGAATATCTATGCAGGAAGATTTGCAAGAGACAAGAATGAGCAAGTATTAGGGTACGTTTAGACTGTATTGCTATTTCGGGATCCCGAAATAGCAATGTCGCGTCTTTAAAAGTGCCCACTATTTCCCGAAATAGCGGGTGCAGTATTATGGCAACCTTGTAACCCTCGTTCCATGAGGGTTAAGGAATTTGTTGGAATAGTGCCTTTTTTTGAAATTTGGTGCCATGTAGACAGCGCCAAATTTCAAAATAAGCTCGTTCGGCTTGGACTCGGAATAAGCTACGCAATTTGTGTAGCACAAATTGCATAGCTTATTCCAACAGAAGGGTGCTGTCTGGACGCACCCTTTGTGTCCTAAGTAAGGATGCATTTTGATAAACCCCTATCATTTTCCAGTAACTGGGGCATGTTCCATGGTTATAGATTTCACACTGAAGAGCTTGAAATGGGAGAGGAATCTGAAGAGAAACGAGTACCTAAAAGCAAAGACAAAGTGGTGGAAGGAAGGCAGAAAACCCTTCAAACATAACCAGCTGTTAAGGAGCCTCAAACAATATAATTTTATCTACCAAGTTGAAGGACACAAGATGGGAAAACTTCAATACAGTTAAATGAACTACGGGCTTTCTGGATTAGACTTGGGGTACGTTTAGACTACAGGCTTTTGTCAACAGAGGCTTTGTTGACAGAGACAAAGAGCATCTAGACTACAGCCAGTTCTGTCAACAAAGCAAGCCGTTCTGTTGACAGAGAGTCTAGATGCTCTCTTTTCAAAAAGCACAGTGTGGCGGCAATAGTGCCTTTTGTCAACAGAACTCCGTCGACAAAAGGAGTTATTTCTCGTAGAATGAGGTTTACCGCTGTTGACAAAACTGCCGCGTTCCGTCGACTTACTGTCAACAGAACGTGGCGGAAGTCTAGATGCAGGTATAGTTTTGTCGACAAAAGTCCACTTTTGTCGACAAAGCCCTGTAGTCTAGACACACCCTTAGTTAGTGGTAGTTAAATAAAACCTGAAAGTAGGGTTTTATCTTGTTTTTATTGGGAAATGGTGCTTTACTAACAATGTCAGAGGAAACACAAAAAAAGAAGTGATGTGAGAAGAGACATGGAGGGTGGCACTACTGGTGGAAAGAAATGATAAAGGAAAATCAAAAAGATAACAGGCTGGAGATTTAGGTTGGGGCTAAATCACAGAGAGAGTTCAAAGCAAACAGTGCAATGAAAGCTAGTTAAGCAATTCATAAAGGAAGATGGTGTGGTTAAAATGAGTAAAGATGCTTTCCCTGAGTGGGGAGGCAAGCCTTGTTGTAGGCACCTAATCCGCTAGTCCCCCTACTCACACTGATTGGGGGAAGAGGCCGGGAGGAGGTGGGGGTGGGATGGGGCAGAGCAGGGAGGAAGTGTCAGGCCTTGGGCAAGAGGGGGTTTTCCCAGCCCTTCCCTGTAGTGGGGAGGTCATGTGACCAGTGGCCCTATGTATGCCCCTCACCAGTTTATCCCAGGAGAAGTTGTGGATCGGCAACTTTTCATTTTTTTTATGTATGCAACAATGGTATGTTGCATAAGCCTTTGGTATGTTGGCTAGTTGTGACATGGCACATTTGTGTTGCTTAGAGTTTGGACTACTGGGGTGTTAATAACAGCATACAGCAAAGTACTGTACTGTAACTCCTCCACATACATGCCATGGGCATGAATATAAGGTTTGTAGGTTCCATTAATATAATCCTCTTCAAACAGGACTGCGTGAATTCAAAGTACCTTTTTAGTTTGTGCCTGCAACATCCACACAGGGGAGTTGCATTGTAGCACTTTGCTGCGCATTATTATTCACATCCCTGTAGTTTGAACTCCAGGCAATGTGGAC
The DNA here is from genome assembly GCA_030068395.1 of Apalone spinifera. Lineage (NCBI taxonomy): Eukaryota > Metazoa > Chordata > Testudines > Trionychidae > Apalone > Apalone spinifera. Next base: position 161,750,413 of record CM057847.1, read on the forward strand.
AAGTCCAGAGAGAGCTGCTGGTTTGTATAGCATGAGGTAAGCTCAAAGGCTAGCAAAAATGTGAGCAGGAGTGGAGATGCAAAACTCTTTTATGATTTATTCTGAAGGCAGTTTCATGCAGTAGACCTTGAGGTGATTCTTTTCTTAACATCTAATAAAGTGCACTGAACTTACTTCATAATAACCTTTTTGGATCTTTTATGCATTTTTTTATTTTCAAGCTTAAGAGCAGCCTGACTGTCATTTGAGTTGGAAGCTTGAAATGTATCAAATTAACCTGCAAAAGAGCAATGTCTGTATATTTTTGTAAAATAAGCAGCTTCAGATTGTTATGGAAACAAACCAGGTGTGGGCACATTTTGAAAGAACTCTGGCAAATAGACGGTCAAATTGTACATTTTCATAGTTGATATTTGCATTTCCACCAGGACCAATATAGAGGATTAAAATGGAGATGGGTGACACTGATTAGACAAATACATGCAAGCTCCTTCAAATTCAATAGAGATTTCCATATCACTAGATGCAATGGAAAGATTTCATTTTTACGTACTGTAGCCAGACAGGAACCCCCCTGTAACATCCATTTTTGCTTGCCCCTCTCTGAGATGCCTGGAGCACACAGGGCACACACAGAGCAGTAAAATCAGCATAGTCTTTGAAGCCTGGACAGAAGGCCCAGATATGCCAGCTCACAGTGACCCTGGACAACTATAAGCAGAGATATGAGGGTGATCGAGCTAATTGCTGACCAAGAGGCTGCAGAGGAGTGCCCTTGACTGAAACCCATATTGATACGAACACACACTCATCCAGCGGGAGGAATCTCCCGCCCAGTAAAGAATGCCCAGTACTCACAATTTAGTTATCTCTCTTGCAAGTGTAAATTAAGTTTGAAACTCCTTTGTAAGAACTGGCTTCACAAAGACAGACCAACACAATTTGGCATCTTAGATAAGAAAGAGGATACGGGCCCCTAGGGTATAAAGATGGGTCCAGCAGCACACTTACTCTGAGCATCAATCTACCAACTATCTGCTGGTTGGGTTAGGTGATTGGCCTCCCGAGGTTCCATGGGGACACCCACCTTGTATTCATCTTTCCTAGGAATTGAGGGACCGGCTCTGGCCTGATATGCTGGAGTCGAGAGGCACAGAAGGGGGTAAAAATTGTACCTGTGTGTGTCCTTTGTTTAAGTATATATACATAGAATTAGAGCTCTTTAAAGATTAAGCTGTCACTTGGTACCATTATTTCTATTTTTTTATCTTTTTTTTGTAACCATTTTTAAGATCTATATTTGTCAATAATTAAGAAGTAGAGCAATAGCCATTGTAACCACATGCTTTATAAGTCTCCTTAATAAACCTGTAACTGGTTAAGCTTTAACCTGACTCCTTCAGTTGCTGTAACAGAACCAAGCACAATTTAAAAGAACTCCAGCTGGTCATAAGGGACAGATACAGGCAGAGCTGGGCATTTGGATCATGTCGCTTCCAGGGGACAGATACGTAGGGGCACCTCGCAGCCTTCCCTAGGCTGCCCGCTGTGAAGGGATCATGAATCCTAGCAGTCAAAATCTGAGGTGTAATAAGCTCTTCCTGTAAACTCTGAGGCATCTGTCAGCCTGTTGGCTGCCCGCTGCGAAGGGATCCCGATCCTAGCGGTCAAAGACACGGACGTTAAACTTCTCGGGGAGCCCATCAGCCTCCCTAGGCTGCCCGCTGCGACAGGACCTTGTGTCCAGCAGTTGAAGACTCGGTTGTAACACACACACACACACACTGCCCTGACCATTGGCTGACACATGCTTTTCCCAGAAGGTCCATCTCTGAGAATAATGCCATTTTAATTTCATTTGCAAAACATTCAGTGCTCTGTTTTACACTGTACCCTTCTATGAATCTGCAGAACACTAGACACACTACAAGTCTCCCAATATTTTGCTGGTGTGTCTCAACTCTGACTTGGAGGAGTTGTCATTAGAAGTAATTCAATGTCTGTGGCTCGTTCTGCTCTTAACCTTTCTGCTGAAACTGCCATGGGGTGCTAATTAGAGACATCTGGAATAGTGTATTTTGTGACCTACTTCTAGGGCCTTACCTAATGTGAATAAATAAAAGTCAATGATAATCATGTATTTGGCTTCTACAGAAGTTAAATTATATCTATAGTTCACTAACTAATTTCACATAGAATAGTCACTACTAAAAAGTCAGTATTTGCCAGCAAATTGTTATTGAAATATAGGTTTATGAAAGCTGTGGAGCATCCGGACCTCCTTCCACTGTAATCAGTGCCAAGTGCCAGTGTATAAATCTTGCCAGTTGTGTCCAGTGAATAAAAACTGACCTGGATTGGAATGCAGCAAATTTGGATTGTGTTTACATGTTCTCCACTGGCCTGCCACGCAACCTTGAACATCTCTTTTCATCCGCCAGTGTCTCTGATTCCCAGTCTCTGAAGTGGGGATGATATTGCCTTTGTGTTTTGAGATTGATTCATTGATTGATAAATTCATGGAGGATAGGTTAATTGGTGGCCATTAGTCATGATGGGTAAAAATAGTGTCCCTAGCCTATGCTTATCAGAAGCTGGGAATAGGTGACAAGAGAGGGATCACATGATGATTACCTGTTCTGTTCATTCCCTCTTGAGCAGCTGGCATTGACCAAAGTCAGAAGACAGAAGACAAGATACTGGATCTGATGGACAATTAATCTGACCCAGCATGTTCTTACGTTTTTATGACTAAGAAGCATTTACAAATACAGATATTTTCCCAAGACTAAGAAAAATGCTTTTAGTACAAAGAACTGCTTTCCAACTTGATATATTTTTGCACATAGCTATATTCTTATGCTGAACCATTAGTCAACAATATTTACCCGAGATGACTGCATGAAACATTCTGTTCACATTGTTTCTGAGATGTAACCATGTGTTTATGCCCCATTTGTGTCTTTTTTTAGTAGGCACAAGCATTTAGTAATTAATGCTATTTAAAGTGGTTGATGGATGATAGTACTTTGTTCAGTTGCTTCTGACATTCAAGTGTGATAGTTTTATATTCCTTTTTTTCATTTCAGGCCTTTTCTGCGCTAGGAGTTTGTGCCAGCATAGTTAAAGTGGTGTAATAGCCCAAAAATAGATGCAGTTGTATTGGTATAAAGCACCTTTTTATTAACATAGCTGTTTACATAAAGAAAGGAGGATTACTATATAGGTATAAGGGACTATCTACACTTGGAACACTGCAGTGGCATAGCTATGCCACTGTAGCATTTAGCGAGGATGTGACCTGTGCTGATGGCAGACCTTCTCCTCTTGGTGTAAGTAATTTACCCACCCAAGGGGCAGTAGCTATTATGATGAGAGAAGCTTTCTTAGGGTACATCTAAACTACATCCTTTTTTTGATAAAGGGATGAAAATTAGACGTATTGAAATTGTAAATGAAGCTGGGATTTGAATTTCCCGCACTTCATTTACATAATGGCGGCCACGGCTTTTTTCGAAAGGCCGCTTTTCGGAAAAAAAACCATGGTCAAGATGGGGATCGTTCAACAGAAATGCCCCGTTTTGAAAGATCCTGTAAACCTCATTTTTTGAAGTTTTCAAAAAAAAGCCGCGGCCACCATTATGTAAATGAAATTCAAATCCCGGCTTCATTTACAATTTCGATACGTCTAATTTACATCCCTTTATTGAAAAAGGGATGTAGTTTAGATGTAGCCCTAGAGATATAGTGCAGTTTACATTGTGGTTAGGCCAATATAACTATGTCGCTCAGGGGTATGAATTTTGAACACCTGAGTGATGCAGTTATGACACAACTTACTGGTGTAGACCAAGCCTAAATCACTGTAACAAGTAACCCTATGTAAAAGTAACCCTATTTTAGTACAAATAAATTGTCCCTACCTGAGATAGTTATGGTGGAAAGGATTAGGATTTCTAATGTGCTTGTGGGGCCAAATGCTATGATGTATTTTCAACTTCCACTGATTATCTGCAACTCACCTAGAAATCAGTACCTCTCAGAATTTATCTTGCATAAAAATACAGGAAGGGCACTTAACATTAGAAGATAGCATTTATAGGTAAATTGTAATTGTGCCTATAGTTCAAGGACTCTCCTCCTTGCATCAACATGTAAAGGATTCCCACATCAGTGATTTGGGTAGTTGGTGATTGGAGCATCTAAGTCTTGCACTGAAAGCAACTGGGTGGAGATGGAGGAAGAGTAAGAGGGGCCTATTGTTTTCACTCCCTTTGTCCTGCATGTTGGCCAGGAAGAGCTGGCTCCCCATGTGATGAGAGAGCATTTTTCACAAGTTACCACACACCCTTGGGATCCTGGTCTGGTCCTTCAGTCCCATGTTTCAGCTTCTGCTTTGCTGTTTCTCCAGATTGAATCCATATTTATGAGAGTCTTTATACACTTTCATGTTCCAGATTACTTAACTTGTATCCAATTAGCTTTTAGTACATTTTTTTTTATGTAGCCAGCACATTACACATGGAATAAGCTTCAATTATCAGACATCTGCATTTTTTCTGCTGGTATCACAATTTGTTATGCTTTCTTTTCATGTCACCCTGCCCTGAGCCTTCCCATAAAAGTCTCCTTGTTACAGGTTTGTGTATTTTCATCTTGCAAATTCCAGTATATTACTTTTGGTCTATCAGGAATAACATCATTTTAATCAAGTTAGCAATGTTATGTAAATATTGGCAAAATCCAACAGGTCCCATATGAAGAGAGATTAAAAAGACATGGACTTTTCAGCTTAGAAAAGAG
>CM057847.1:161755315-161768440 GCA_030068395.1 Apalone spinifera
TGTTGTGATCCCTCCCTCTGGGGCATCTGGTATTGGCCACTGTCAGCAGACAGACTACTGGGCTAGATGGACCTTTGGTCTGACCCCGTATGGCCATTCTTATGTTCTAAACATTCTTTAATGCCAACATTTCTTATGTTTAAAGATGGGCTTTTTATTCAATATCTAGTTTTGTTTGTGAATACACTTCATTAGAAATTTTCCTGTGAATGTATTTTGAGAATTATCATAATTTTATCACCTTGATACTTAGTTGCTTTTAATGGTTTCCAAACAAAAGCAATTTGTGCCAAATATAAGAATATATCAGCAATCCATGCATCCAGGGAGAAACCAGGAAACACTGACTTTCACAGGCTGGTTTTTTGGTCAATTAAACTATTAGGGCTTTGCCCCAAACCCCTCAAACCCCAAAATGAAAATTAGTTTTTCCATTTTTGTTGTCTTTCAATTACCATTCCAAGTATAATTTCTGTCCTGTTCATCCCAGGAGGCATTTGCCCATTTTTTTCTATGTACAATTAAGCAGGTTCAATTGGAATAGTGGTAATACTCAAAGCAAACATATATCAAACAAGACCTTATTCACATCCTTTTGAGAAACAGAATGTGCCTTAGAACTATATTTGCTGTGGTTATTATGAATCTAAGGATTATCCAGGCTAGATAGGGAGATATAATTCCAAGGCTATGTCTACACAGCAGCATTATTTCGGAATAGTCTACACAGCAAGCAGTTATTTTGACATAACGTTGAAATAATGTTGAGCTGGAGGACTTCTTACTCCAATTCCTGTAACATTCATTTTAGGAGGAGTAAGGGAAGTTGGAGGAAGAACGCTCTAACTCGGACTTCCTGCTGTGTAGACAGTGCCAAAAAGCTGTAATAAGCTATTTCAAATTAAGCTAGGCAATTGATGTAGCTCAAGTTGAGTAGTTTATTTTGGCTTTAGCCCTGCTGTGTAGATTTGCCCAAAGTGGACTAGGTTTGCCCAACTCCTTTGGCATCAAAAAGTGTAGTGTAATTCCCAACACTTTCTACGATTAGATTATTGTCAATAATATTGCAGTGTCAAGATATCCTACTTTATTTTGGTAGAAATGTTGTTTACCAGTGCAACTGTTTAACCCACAGTTAAACCATTTTTTTGCTTCTGCTTTTCCAAAATTAGTTTCTATGGAAAATGACCTAACAAACTCTGGATAATGACCCTGATTATCAAAACTTTTTGAAAAAATGGTGCAGATAGCAGTAAGCATTAACAGACTATGGATTCATGGTAGCATACAGCCTAAGACTCTTTTTAGAAGGACATCAGTAGCCTGGGGTATTGATCAACAGAACTAAGTTTACTTCATATAGAGCTGTATCTGATTGATTGTTGTTCCTTGTAAAAAGGGTTTGCTTGATGTTAAACCACTCTGGAATCCCAGAAAGGATATATTCATGGGGCGGGGGCTGAGTCTCAGCTGCTGTTGTCACAACTCCCCTGACATTTCTTTTTTTATGAGTGCCAATGTAATTTGAAAGCATGCATAAAGTTATAATACTCTGCACGTGTTACACCAGTCACTCCTCCATCCCATGATGCACATACATAGACATATGCAAAGAATAAATATAACTTTCCTGTGCAAAATTCAATAAGCTATATTTTCTTAGATCTTTTCCTTTCACACAAATGTTTCCTGTAATTGAGGTTGAATGCAGAAGCAGCACAGATTTTGAAATCATATGGAAGATTACTCACCATTTATTTCTGGCTTCCAAAAGCATTAAAGCATCCTTGAAGAGGGAAAATGAAATACCAGCTTTAACTAGAGCTATGGAAAACCTTTGTAGCTTATAGGGCTAACTAGCTTGCTTGCCTAGAGATATATTTTCTTATAGATTTCTTATTTCCTTATTATTTGATTATATTATTATTATTATTATAGGTTACAATAAGTTTATATAACTGTAAATTAATTTGGCTGCAACACAAAGGACCTATAGGACACATCCTATATGTTGAGCTAAGCAGTGTTTCTCAAACTGTGCTCCGTGGAGCCCCAGGGCTCCACGAGACATCTCCAGGAGCTCTGTGAGATTGACAAACTGGAAACATCAATAGGTACAACACATACAATCAGTGGACCGCTGGGGCTCCACATAAATTTTTATGCATGAAATGGGCTCCGGAGCCCAAAAAGTTTGAGAACTGCTGAGCTAAGGCAAAGTTGGCTTATATATTCAGGAGCTTTCATCTAGATTGTTAGGGATAAATGAAAAAGCAACCTTTAATGGCATAGGGGGTTTCCAAGAATACCCTTAAACTTAACAGGTATGCCATAATTTGGAAAAACCCAAAATAACCAATTCTGACCAGACAAAATAACCACGTAGGACAGAAATAACAAATGTGATACATAACCACAATAGGGACCATAGTAACAAACGGACATCTATGATAATAGGTTGAGATCAATGATATAATTATCTACAGTAAAAAAAGACACTTTACCATTAGCAAGGGGAGAAACTAAATAAAGAGAAAAGGAAACATCCCCGACTGAATATGCATCAAACATAATGTCAGTAGAACATATTATAAAAGTGTCATTCCAACTTCGGGACAGTAGGAGAAGGAGGTATTGTCTTTGGAGCTGCCAGAATGATGGCCATTGGTGACAATGGGAAAGGTGATGGTGATGAGGAAGACGATGGATATCATTTCAGATTGTTCTAGAAGGGAATGGTATGAGCATATCGAAATATACATGTACATTCCCTGTCTATCTTGTTAAGTTGGGGTACTTGTGACTAAATATATTAATAAACTATATTTGTAAATATACAAGAGTTCCTATAGTGTGAGTGTTGCAACTGTGCACATCAGAGTTCCCAACAATAGAATAATTGAAATACTGGGATCGTGGGACAAGGACCTGTCAACCCTCAGAGTGGTAACTGGAAATGTACAAGTAGTCTATATAATTATACTCAGTCTAAAGATCAGACAACACCTTAATCACAAAAACAGGCACTCTTACCAATGACTCCACCTGCCAATCCTTGAGACCTAAGCACAGTAACAAAATTATACTATAGAAATATAGAATAGCCATTATGTACTTTACGAGAAATACAGGGACAGTGTTCTCACGTCTCAACAAGAAACCTAAATTTAAATATTACATACAAAACACAAGGAAAAACATGTTTAAGATTACAAAAATCAAGCACTTAGAAGATTGGAAAGGCTGGAATAAAGTTTGGGAAGGTAATCTTAGTTTATCTCCCCGTACTGTGTAACATGTGTTCCTTGTCTCATTATATAACATAGTCTTTTTTCACTTCCTCATTCACTATTCTTTCAAGGGAGGTGATGTGGCCTAATAGATATTGTGTTAGCCTTAGGAAACAGGAGGGCTGGATTCTAGTCCTGACTTTGCCACTAGTCTGCTGGACCAACTTGGACAAGTTCCTTCCCCTCTGTGTGCTTCAGTTTCATCTGTAAAACATGGATGCTAGTACTAACTTCATTTGAGAGGTACACAAAGTAAGAGCTACTCAGTTTTTGCAACAAATAAAGCAGGGGCCTGTAGTTTCCCTGGTCCAGAATGAGTGTCCTAAACTCTGAGGTATTGACTATTTTGTTTTTCCACCAAAAGAGAATTCAAACGGTCATTGAGTGTTCCAGTGTGGGATTAAACAAATTTCACAGCCTCGTTTTTTTCATAAAATGTAAATACTGTCTGTCAAGCCCTACTTTATATAAATAATATCAGAGTACACTAGTGTTCATGTTAAATATAAAACCAGGTCCATCACTGGATAACAATTTATGATCTTCAAGTTCAGTGGCAAAGAAGGACATGTGTCACTTTCCGTCTCTCTCATCATGCTTTTTTCAAAGCTTCTTAATTCTTATATATGATATCTACTGGAGTCTACAAAGACGATTTTGATATATGAAATAAATTCAGTGTTATGAGGATGAGAGGCCCATTAACTCTTAACAAAGAACCTGAAGGGTAAATGGCAGTAATCTAACAAACTGAGAGGTGAATACACCAAGCTTTGATATTTTTTCATGTTAAATTATTGTATGTTATGCAATGGACCTGTTAGATCTCTTAAACTGGACGAGATTGAGTTGAATCTGTCCTTGAAACAACTATGAGGAATAAAATGTAAAACATGGTGTTGGAAATTCTATAACTGGCCCTTCTGTGTTTAGCCTGATCCATTGCTGTAGAGTGAGTTAACACAGTATTCTATTGACATTGCTGTCTTTTTTATGTTTTAACACTAATATATTGAATATCTGTGGTCATTAAAGTTCCTGTGACATTTTCTACAAGATATGAAGTGACATATAATCCAAGTATTTTGCCAAATTTGAGCATTTATAGCTTATATGTAAAATTTTCCCTTTTGCATGAACATTTACATTCATTGTCAATACTTTCACATTTCGAAGGGAAGTATATTAGCCTTAGATTGAGTAAATCTTTGTTCCCAGGATAAACTAAAAAGGGCTAATCCAGAACCAGCATGAATTTGCCAGAAACAATCAGAGTAATTAAGGCAGCTGGAGACAATTAGGAGGTTTCCAGAGTCTAGTGAGTTAGACAAATTAGAACACTTGGGCCAATGAATAACCGGTTGAGACTGGTTAAAAAGGGTTCTCTTTCTGGTAGCTCAGTGTGATAAAGAGTTTTGAGGAGAAAAGAAGCCATGAAGAATTTGGGAGGAACAAGTGCATGCAGGTACCAGAAGGAAGAACCTGCAGTAATGGAGGTGCTGAGGAAGGCTGTGGGGAAGTGGCCCAGGGATTAGTAGCTATCATGCATCTGTTACCAGAAACATTATAGACAGCTGGGTAGACCCGAGTTCCTCCTCCCCACCAATTCCCCCATTTCAGCACTAGAAAGAGACTGGCTTTTGTAGCAGGGTTTGTTCACAGAAACTAAGTTTAGTTTCCCCTCTTTTCCCCATGCTGGCCAATGATGAGGGTAGCTCAACAAATACAAACTAAATTGTCTAAATTGAAGGCTGCTGTGAGCTTCTGAGGCAAATAATCTACCTGAAAGCACAGAACCCACCAAAGCTGAAGAGGAGCTTTGTCACAGTTTGCTTTACCATAGTACTTGCACAATTTTCTTTCAAGTAGAATCTGTTTTTATCTCTTCCCCCATCTAACCATGCAATCTCTTGCGTGCTTGGGCACTAATAGCCAACAACAAGTCCTGTGAAAAGTCAAGTTACAAATGCCTTGTGTTGGTACACACTTTAGAATATAGAATATAGAATATAGCTTTGTCTACACTGCTGGGTTTTTGCGCAAGAACTTTTTTTAAAATTCACCTTCCTTGCTCATGGTTTTGTTTTGCAAGGCTTTGACACAGCTTTAACCAAATACCTCGGAAACAGTATGGAAGGAGAATACATTCAAAGCATTTATTGTTTCATGCTATAAGCAACATTTGTTGTATAATCCATGCTGAAGGGCTTGTGCAGTAGAATTACAAGTACTGTAGCAGCTGAGCTTTTCATTGACTTTTTTCTCTGTGATCTGGGAAAAATGAGTTTCTGAATGACATCAGATTGCAAAGGCAAAATCTGTGTTGGTCTGTTAGGTTTCATTTTTCTTCAGTGTGGGCATCAAGTGAAGCATGCTATGCAAAAGGTCATCATTAGAGCTGAAGGATGGTACATTTCTGTTACTTGCATGGTATTTACTTTGAGTGACATTTTGTTTCCAGCATAGCCTCTTGTAGACTAGAATCATAAGGATTCTCCTAAAACACTTCAGGAGCCTGAAATACTTATGGAAAATGTAAAACAAATGGATACAAACCTTCTGTTGTACACCTGCTTGCTTAAACAAAGCTTATTGGGAGAGGGAGGCAAGCTTCATACTGATTTTGTTAGAGATTCTGCGGGGGTAAGGATTACAGTATTGGATTAATTACCAATTGATGATAAAGTTTTGTCCAACATATAAGAAAAGTCCCAAATTCAAATCTAGAATTCAATGGAAGAGTGAGGTAAGTGATCATCTGCAGCAAGCATAGAGGAGTCAGTGCTTTAGCTCATGTAAATCTGCACTACTCCATTGAAGATAACACCAGCACAGCTCCATTCGCACCAGTTGAGGATCTGACCTGGAACACAGGATAACTTGATGGAAGGACACATGCCCCAGATGAAACTTTGCAGAAATTCTATCCGGGTCTCCCGGAAGAGAGATGATAATCCTAATGGAAGCTAGATTCTGTGTGATTCTGTGATCAATGCACAATCCATTGAATTTTCTGGTTGGGAGGATTTTGTCATTCTTTACAAAGATAAAAATAAGCTTAAGTGATTTCCTACGTCATGTCTTCAATTTGGAACATTCATGTTTATTTTGATAAAGAAAATAAAGGCTAGGATGAGCAGAAATAATATGCAAATATTCAACATTATATATGGAAGTGACTCATCATATAGCACCAATTCTGAATGGAAGTTGTTTAGAAACATGTTGAATTAGGCACAGATTTGTTTTATAACATCATGCCAGTTGCTCGCAGCATTTTGATATGAATAACCCAACACCCCATCTGAAATCTTTGTAGACCCATTACTATGAAATTGAAACTTGCCCTGCCAATGTGATTTCAGATTATACCTGTTTGCTGAGTATCACAGATAACTTGGAAAGGTATTCTAATGAAAGACATACTGGCTGTGTCTAGACTGGCAAGCTTTTCTGCAAAAGCAGCTGCTTTTGCGGAAAAACTTGCCAGCTGTCTACACTAGCCGCTTGAATTTGCGCAGGAGCACTGACTTTGTAATGTACAAAATCAGTGCTTCTTGCGCAAATACAATGACGCTCCTGCTCAGGCAAAAGCCCTCTTGCGCAAATGTATTTGCACAAGAGGGCCAGTGTAGACAGCTAAAAAGTGTTTTGCGCAAAAAAAGCCCTGATGGTGAAAACAGCGATCGGGGCTTTCTTGCACAAAACCGCATCTAGATTGGCACGGACGCTTTTCCGCAAAAAGTGCTTTTGCGCAAAAGCATCCGTGCCAATCTAGACGCTCTTTTCCGCAACTGCTCTTAACGGAAAAACTTTTCCGTTAAAAGCATTTGCAGAAAATCATGGCAGTCTAGACGTAACCACTGTGTTTCATCCCCAGAATTTTGCACGTTATTTCACTTTGAGGTCTCTTGTGAACTGTTATATAGTAGAGGTAATATATATAATATAGTAATATATAGAGGTAATATATAGAGGTAATATATCTTGCTATCTCTTGAAATCTTATCAACTGGATAGGGTTTGCATACACTGCTAATTAGGAAAGTTTTGAAAATGGGCCCTTTGAAAAGTTTATGGTGTGTATGCTGAAATTTTCAACATCCAATTCAGAAGCCACAATCTGTCCTGAAATATGGTCTTAAGTTTTTTGTATGATGGAAGTCATGCATGATCCTCAACATTTTTTCTCACAAACATATTAAAGATGACGCCAAGCTTAAGAGGAAGAAGTTGATGTTAATCAAACTTCCTGCCTATTTAGATGAAGATCACAGAATCTTAGAAGATTAGGTTGGGAAGGGACCTCAGGAGGTCATCTAGTCCAACCACCTATATAAAGCAGGACCGATCACAGCCAAATCATTCCAGCCAGTGATTTATCAAGCCTGGCCCTAAAAATAGAGATTCCACCAGTTCCTTAGGTAATTCATGCCAGTCCTTCACCACCCTCGTAGTAAGATAGTTTTTCCTAATATCCAATCTAGACCTCCCCCATGCAATTTGAGACCATTGTTTCCTGTTCTGTCATCTGCCACCATTGAGAATAACCCATCTCCATCCTCTTTGGAATACTCCTTCAGTTAGTTGAAAGGTGCTATTGAATCCCCCATCGTTTTTCTCTTCTGCAGACTAAATAAGCACTTTTCCCTTCATCGTCTCCTCATAAGTCATGCACTCCAACCCCTAATCATTTTTGTTGCCCTCTGCTGGACTCTCTCCAATTTGTCAACAGCTTTTTGTAGAGGGGGAGCCCAAAATTGGATGCAATACTGCAGCTGTCACCCAACAGTGCCCAATTGAGGAGAATAATCACTTCCCTTGATCTGCTAGCAGTTCTCCTACTAATGCAGTCCAATATGCCATTATCATTCTTAGCGAAAAGGGCAAACTCCTATCCAGCTTCTTGTTCACTGTAACCCCCAGGTCCTTTTCTACAGAACTGCTGCTTAGCTAGTCAGTCCCCAGCCTGCAGTGGTACATGAATTTTTTCCATCCTAAGTGCAGGACTCTGCACTTGTCTTTGAAACCTCATCAGATTTCTTTTGTTCCAATCCTCCAATTCATCTAGGTCACTCTGGACCCTACCCCTACCCTCCAGCAGAGTGCCATCTGTGAACTTGTTGAGGGTGCAATCTATCCAGAACGTTAATGAAGATTTTGAAGAAATCAGGCCCCAGGATCCCTGGGGCACTCCACTGGATATTGGGTGCCAGCTAGACATTGAGCAATTCATCACTACCCGTTCAGTCTAAGGATCTAACCAGCTGTTATAGTCCACTCATCCAAGACATATTTCTTTAACTTGATGGCAATAATACTTAGGAAGACCATGTAAAAAAGCTTTGCTAAAGGTAAGGTATATCACAGAGTGAGTTATCTCATCACAGAAGCCAGTTAGGTTGGTCAGGCATGACTTGCCCTTGGTGAAATCATGTTGACTGTTTCTGATCACCTTCCTCTCTTCCAGGTGTTTGACCACTGTAGGAAGACAGAATACTGGGCTGAATGGACCTTTGGCTTGACCCAGTATGGACATTCTTATGTTCTTAAGATTTAAATGGTGGAATTTTCCATTTGATATATCTTCACCAAGAATGGAAATAAAGTGAGTTCATGAATATGAACCCATAGGCATCGGGTTTAGTTTTGTTCAGTAAAAACAGTTCATGAGTAAAGGGAATGATCTAAACTAGAAGACAGTGGTTCATGTAAAGTAGATAAACCTGGATTACATTTCAAGGATATAGCATAATTGAAAAACAAAGGAAATCTATATTGCTTCCTCTTCTTCCCCCGAGAATAAATGAACCATATTTACTAATCGATTTCAATAATTGGAAGCATCATGTGTAACTGTGTTTACTGCTGATGCCAAGAGTTACCCTAATAAAACTTCTCTGTGGAAGTTTATTTTACCCTAATAAAACTTAACTTACTATTTTCCTCACAGTAAGGTGATCCCCTTTGTCTAAGTGCTTTACATGAAATATAAGTTAAGTAAATAATATGAATGTCATCTTTAATTATCTAAAGTAATCGTAAAATATCAAAATTCCTGGAATAAAAGTTCTGGAAAACAAAATTTTTGTCACTTTCCCGCCATAGTTTATATTATTTTTTCTCATTTTAAATAATGTTTTCTTCATGCATTGTATGGACTTCTTTTAAAAGATCTTTTAATTGTATTTTTGTGATAGATATCCCCAAATCACAAATATACAGCCAAAATGTGCTATTACTAACAGTTTTGCAGAGGAGGAGAGAGAATGTCACATCTCACTGATGAATTTGGATCAGATAGCTTTTAACATCAGTTGTTAATTACTTTTTCATCTAAAATAGATATTTAGAGTATTTAATAAAATTGCATATAATTACAAAGTTAACAATAAATAAAAATGTGAAATCAGATTATTGTTCAAACATATTCATAAACAGTTGCCCAAAAGCAAATCATCTAATCTTCAGCAAAAATGTATGTTTAATGGAAATAACCAGGTTGCCATTAACACTTCAAAGCAGCAAAGATGATACATTTCCAATCATGCTGTCAGAATGAGATTTTTCCAACAGAATACAAGGAACTGCTTTTGCCTTTACTGCAGTTCAAGAATGGCTTGCACTCATAATATCTAGTTTACATCCCCAGAATGCTATTATAGTTATGACAAATTTATGTGAAGTAAATTGCACAACCATTAAATATTGTATAGCCTCCTTCTCAGGCTCTTAGTGATTGAATAACGTGTTAACATATCTAGTCTTTTTCTGTTTGATACTTTATCAAAAAAGATCCTATGTGAACAATAATTATATAGCTTCAGAGGGGTAGCCGAGTTAGTCTGTAACAGGAAAAACTTAAAAACCAACAAATAGACTAGTAGCACCTTAAAGACTAACAAAACATGTAGATGGTATCATGAGCTTTCATGGGTGCAACCCACTTCTTCAGATGACAGGAGTATTAGAAGTCCAGATCCAAAAATAAATAAGGGAAGTGGGGGGCAGGGAGAAAAAAGGAGGGGGAAAGGAGAATAATAATAATAATTAATAAAATTACACTGTCTCTCTCTTTTTTTCTCCTCTCCCCTCTTTTCTCTTTATTTTCTCTTTCTTCCCTCTTCCCCACCCCACCTGTCATCTGAAGAAGTGGGTTGTTCCCATGAAACCTTATGATACCATCTAATAACTATATAGTAATTCTATATTTATGTCAAAGACAGCATTTAAAGGCATGATCTGTACTACATCTGGTTATTGCCATGATTGTACTGAAAGTATGTGAGTTTGATGCCACCAACATTTTGTTTCCCATACCAAAAGAGAAGCATTCCCACAATGGACATCTGGCAGTGTATGGGTCTTTCTTTTATGTCTCCTCCCTGCTGTTTTGAAGACCCTGTTTATTTAGCATATTTAAATTGACATAAACACATTCCTTTTTTTTTAGGCTTGGTGTGTTTAACAATATTTGCCTAGGCAGGGCTGTCTGGTTGTGAACATGTGCTAATACCATGGTGGGATTCATAAAATTACACATGATATTGTCACATACATTACACAATATTATTGATCAGTGAGTTATTAGTTTTCACATGATACCTCACAAGGCATATTTTGCACAGAGATCATTGCAATAGTGTGTAAGGTGAGAATAGAGAGACACATTTGGTTACCTAGGTAAATTGCATTGATGTACTTCAGTAGTAATCACAGGGAGATGACAATGGCATGAATAAATGAGGTCTTATCATCCATCAGAGTGATGGAGTCTCATAACCAATTAAAAATAGTATAAAATGTAACCCATGGGTGTTGACATGTGAGAGGTTAGTCTGGGTACGTGAGTAATGAAGGAGTCATGCTAAACTAGAGATGAACTATCCTGTTGGGGTATCCTCTGTTATTGTGTCCACCATTTAGATTTTTCCACTGAGGCCACTGTCAGCCTCTCCGTCACCATCTTATTCTCAAAAAAGGCAGGAAAAGAACAGATGGGAAAAGTGGAGTCACCTGACCCTAAACTGCTCAGCAATCAGAGGGCTAATAAAGGGTATTCACCTGCCCCTCGGGACTCTCTGCACACTTTCTGTGACTCTGTGGTGCTTTGATTTCAACAGGAAATCTTTAGGTAGCTGGGACAGGCTCAACAGGCTGCCAGAGGTTGATTGCCTGCAACTGAGAGACTGGGAATCTCAAGCCAGAGAGAGAGTCTGGTACAGTCCTCAGTGGTGGAGCAACCCAGTTTCCTCACACCAAATAGCCGTTGCTGGCACAGAGCATATTTGATCTAGGTCAGGGTAACAGTAGTATGGCTAAGGAAGTTGGGTTCTTCAAGTATACTCACTCGCACACATCTGTCACTTGTCTCCTTGTCTGCATACTACGCACAAGACAATGGGTCATGAAGGGAAGAAAAGAAGAGAGACGATCGCCTGCCTGCCTAAATGCCTACAACAGTGACCTGCAATCCTGAGTTTCCTTTCTGTGGTGTCTCTCGTTCCTGTGACATCTTCCTTCCTTGCCTCCGATCACCAGGAGCATGGTGGTATGATCCCCATCCTATTGTATTGGCCCAGTTTTGTTATTTGTATTTTGGGTTCTGGCTTCATGGCAGTTTTGTTTTTGACAACTTGATTTTGTGTTTTGTTCGCTAAGCTAAGGTGTTCTATTCGTTAAGTTTGGTATTGTGTTAAATAAAGCTGTTTGTTGGACCAGCCACCCTGCTGTGACTTTCATCCTTGACTAATAACTGGTGATAGACACACAGTATGGGTGGAAAGCCTGATCTTGGGCCCTTCTGATTCAAATGCCTTAATCTAGCATTGATGAAATCAAGTTCTTGCTTAATAATCCCATCGTGGGGTACCTTCAACCAAAGGAGACTGTACCATTGCTGTATATCATTCAATACTTTCCTTTGCCAACTAGCATAACATCCATCTTGTTTCATTTTAGCTTGATCCAGCTTTTTTCATCCACTAGCTGATTTCACTCAAGTCCTGGGCTAGCTTGATGCTAGTGATATGATCAGAAATGGTAAAGAATAATTTTGTTTCATCTGTTGCAACGTTGACTATTAACTCTAAATACAATGGGAAAGGTCAGACATTATAAACTGAGGTAATACTATTGACTTCAGTGGAGCTACACACTGACATACATCAGCTGGAAATATAGCACAAGATGTGTATCCCAGGATCCTACTTAAATATACAATAAAGGGGCCACTTAATATACAAGAATGCATAGTTCTCTCTTTTTATCTACCTTCCCCATTCTTTCCCAAATGTAACAGACATATCTTATTCCCTGACAATTCTATTAAATCCCTAAGCTTTCAAAGAATGTAGTCACATCTTAATACTGTTCTATAAGAATTAATGTGTCAGTCTTTTAATTACAATTGCCTTATATTGAGTTTCCAGATTGATACATTATGAACAGATTTTGAAACTGCTTTAGGTTTTATGATAGAACGTTATAAAAAAAGAGTTCAAACTCTGAGCAAATCTGAGGTTTTATTTCCACCAGAAGCTGGAATATAGAAACAGTTTATCTAATTTTAACTTTCTAGGGTGAATCAATTAATGCACCATTCTAATATCTGGTACAGCGTTCTGGAATTAATGTACATTTATGACTTCATAATACCAGAGTGTACTAAAGAGGTTTTTAAATAATTCTAATGATAATTCTAAAGTCTATATTATGTTCTAGTATGACCAGCTATCAACCTGTAAAAACTTTCTCTTAGGAAAATATGTACAAGATCTCATTGTTATATTTTGGAAGTGTGGCAAGGGCTCCTCTTTCCTGTGTCAGCCTCTGC
>CM057847.1:161768540-161780794 GCA_030068395.1 Apalone spinifera
CACTCAGTTTGGTGAGATCTTCTTGGAGTCCCTCACAGTCTGCTTCTGTCTTGGGTAAAACACCTCCCTATCTGTAATGTCTGGCAAGTTAGATTTCACCTTAGCAGGGTGTTGGGCATGTAGTATTTCCATGGGGTAGGGAACCCAGACTCTCCTTTTGGAGTGCCTCACTCCCCTGCTATCTCTTAGGCTATGTTTAGACTGCAGGCTTCTTTCGGAAGAAGTTTTCCGGAGGAGATCTTCCGAAAAAACTTCCTAAAGAGAGCATCCACACTGCCAAAGCTCATCGAAAATGTGATGTGCTTTTTTGGAAGATAGTGTTGAGACTCATACATAAAAAGCCACCCGGAACCACTTCAAGCAGGATTTTAGGTCACCAGTTGCTTCCGAGTGCTGGTGCCGGAACCCTAGAGGAGATACTTACTTAAAGGGACCTCCCTGGACAGCCTTTTATCTGCTTCTGCTGCATGCTTGCCTACCTATTCAAGGGACAGCAAAGCTCTCGCAGTGCCTGCTTTGGTTGCCCAGTTTTTTTGGACAGATTTTCCCTTTGTGCCATGGAGCCGGAGCTGCCCGTCGGCATGCAATGGCCCCACACAGACATGCTGCAGTTTCTGCAGCACTTTATGCCAGCTGCCTTCCTGGTGCTGACCGAACTCGACCCTAAGCTCATTCTGGGGACCCTCTCCGTGGGTGCAGGAACAACACCCTTGCAACTGCAACCAGCTCTGGCAGCTGGCTCAGGTGGTATGGCTCATTCCTCAGTCCTGGCTATGGAGAACATAAAGAAGGAGAGGTGGTCATTCATCCAGGCAGACACTGTCCATGAGTCCGTGCCCTCCTCTGTGAGCAGTGACCAACAGTCCTTGAGCCAGAAGAGGGGGATGTCCTGGGAGCAAGGCCATGTGTAGGCTGCACAGCAGGCCATGCCTCACAGGGCCCCGAGGTGCCCAGGGAACCATGCTGCTCGCTTCCCCCCACCCCAGCCCACGGACAAAAGGCTTCTTCCTCATAGAAGAAGGTTTACCAATGTTGGAAAACTCCCTGGCTGCGTCTAGACTGACAAGTTTACACTAGCCGCTTGAATTTGCGCAAGAGCACTGACTTTGTAATGTACAAAATCAGTGCTCCTTGCGCAAATACAATGACGCTCCCGCTCGGGTAAAAGCCCTCTTGCGCAAATGCTTTTCCGCAAGAGGGCTAGTGTAGACAACCCAGAACCGTTTTGTGCAAAAAAGCCCTGATGGCTAAAATGGTGATCGCGGCTTTCTTGCGCAAAACCGCGTCTAGATTGGCATGGATGCTTTTGCGCAAAAGCGCTTTTGGAGCAAAAGCATCCGTGCCAATATAGACGCTCTTTTCCGCAAATGCTTTTAACGGAAAAACTTTTCCGTTAAAAGCATGTGCGGAAAATCATGGCCGTCTAGACATAGCCAGTCTGTTCTTTCAATTTTCCTTTGAAAGAACATGATTGCATTGTGGACGTAATTCAAGTTTTTTCAGAAAAATGGCATTTTTTCTGACAAAAAAAACCTCTGTAGTGTAGACATACCCTTAGTTCAGTAGCTGTTGGCATTTCTGTCTACCTGTCTCTCCTCTGCCACCCACCCAACAGGGGATTCTTTAAAAGGTGTCATGCAGTCTGAAGTGGAACCAGCTGACATTAATTGGTTCATGATAGCCCAGCACCAGTTGATCCTAATCTGCCTGAGAGAACTCCTTGTCAGCTGCTCCTGCATCAACTGTAACAACCCACTTTTAATTAATATGGGATATGGCTTTTTTCCCTTGTAAGGCTGCTTTTTCTCACTCTATTGCAGACCTCTGGTTTGACATTGTTCACATCAAATGGGAATGGGAGCGCTAACTGATCATTTGCAAGAAAACAAGTGATGTGGTGGTATATGTAACACAGTTTGTGTGCTGGTTATGGACACTGTTGCAATCTGTAGATATGCTAAATACACAAATAGCTAAAGATAAAAGATATTGATACAGAATTTTTTATGGACATGGTGGAGTGAGACAAAGGAGCATATTTCAACCAACTTTTGAATGTCAAAGTCAAGGTCTGGTCACTCACTCACTGTTCATGCAATCCTTTTCAATTCATTCTCCCATTGTTCAAAGGGCTCCCAGCTACCACATGGTATCATAAGAACACAGAGAGTGCAGATTCAATGGATAATTGCCTTTGAAAAGATAAAATCTGAATGACTGGGCACATAAGTGGTTTTTAGTGAGGAAAGATCTTCACCCATGCATAGCTTTCATAAAAATTCTGTGCTATGAGGGTAACTAACAATCCAACCACCTTGCCACATAGCAGCATGAAGTAACTTCATTTTTCAAGAGCAAATAAGAAAAAGCAGCATTTCACATGAATTAGAAGTTGATTCATGCTGTAGATTAACTCTTACTAGAACCAGTTTCTCTCTATAAGGGTACGGCTAGACAGCCATGTCCAGGGAATGCGTTTGCTCTTCTGCTTTTTTTTTTTTTTTTTTTGAAGAGCAAACACGCACTTTCAGAAGCTCCTGTATTCCTCGTTTTACGAGGAAGAAGGGGGCTTCTGAAAGAGGGTTTTTTTCCGACATTTGGCTCAGTCTAGACTGGCCAAATGTCGGAAATGCTTCTTCCGACAAAAGAATTGGAAAAAGGTATGCAAAATGCGTTTCACATTTTGCATACCTTTTTCCGACAAAAACTTGTAGTCTAGTCGTACATAGCAGAAGAAACAGAAGATCTTACAGTAAAATTATATACCATGTTCTAAAGTTATGACAAACAGGAATTGTTTGAAATGCAAAATAGATGAGTAAAGTTATGAAATAAAAATCCTGACATGTAAAATACACAGGTTTTTGGAAATATTTTGCTATCCGTTCATTCTGATGCAGCTGTCCTTTTATGCTGCAATGAACTTTTTAGTGCTAAACTGCCTACAAAAAAATTGTCCATCAGGCAGTAAGTCTTGTAGATTAAATTAGTACTTCTGAAACCAAGTGGAATTTAGTACCTATCAATATCTTTATTTTTTATTCCCTCTAACTAGAAATAAAGTTGCGAAAAGGAGTCCTCTTCTATTATAGCATGTTTGACAGGAGGCAGTATTGATGGTTCACAGAGAAAACTATAATAAATGTAAGATACATTTTTACAATTTAACTTATCTGGTCTGTGTCTAAAATGTCTGTAGCAGACAGTGATAAAATATTACATGAAAACTTAAAATCCATTTGAGGTCATCTAATTCAACATTTGCATGAGTATTCTCTCTAGATGGTCCTCTACCCTGCTTCCTGCATCTGTTTAAGATCTTCTTTAATGACAATGTGCATTCATAATAACTACTTTCTGTAGTAATTCCTGTAATTACTAACCAGCCCAATACTACATTTATACAACCCACATAGAAAGTTCCCGTATACCTTAAAGGTGCTGAATCAGGCCCTAACAGCCTTTACTCTTTGAACCTGATTCCTAATAGCTAACCTAACTGTTCCTTAAATAGAAGCCTCTATTTCTGTGGTTTTATCTGAAAGGTCCCTATGCATAGACCACTTAGTTCTCTCTCAGTTTATGTGCCTCTGTAGGATAACTGTCGCAGTATATTAGTATATAATTTACTATACAAATTAAAGTTGTATTGCATCAGCCATTATAAACATATCCTATACCTCTTTATATTTCTGTTTGCAGGTAGTTACATTATCCTTTATCTCCTTTCCTTCAAATAGCAAATATTGTATTAAATTGCTTTAATCTCTCCTCAGATGTCACACCTTCTAATCCTATAGGGTATATCTACACCGCAATGTTATTTCAGAGTAACTGACATTATTCTGAAATAACATAGTGTGCTTCTACACTTGAAATCTTTATTTTGAAATATTGTTGAGTTGGAGGACTTCTTACTCCGACTCATGGTAATCCTCATTTCACAAGGAATAAGGGAAGTTGAAGGAAGTGTGTTCTTCCCTCAGCTTCCTGCAGTGTAGACAGCATCATAGTTTGCTTTGTTTCCAGTTGATAGAAGTTCTTACTATACTGAGAATATCAAAACAGAGAATTCCAGGTACAGTTATATCATTAGCAAATGCATAAGGAATACAATAAATATAGAAAAAGTTCAGAATACAACAGATAACATTGAGAAATAGAAGAGATGTATCCTTTGATGCTCTAGACTTATACATCTGCCTCACAAGTCACTCCACAGCAGCAAGTATCAGCGCTTGGGTCAGTTGAAGTGCTACATAGTGCTTTTGTTTTGGGTCAGTTGAGTTAGGCTTGTGGGCCTGTGTTATGGAGCTAAAATAGCACTGTAGATGTTCCTGCTTGGCCTGGAACCAGGGCTCTGAGACCCACCACTTTTACTGGCTTCCAACCTGGTCATGAACATCAATTTTCAGCCCCTTGGAATAAGCCTTCAAGCCAGCAAGAGTCCAAGCACTGAGACTTGCTGCCCCATGATGAATTTTTTAGCCTAGAAATAACCAAAATGGCTTATGTTGGCATCACATGGCTTACCCATACAACAGCTTCAGAGTCAATGTTGTGATGTCTGGAAAGTCCTTCTGATAGGCCAACATAAGATAAGCATCCATTCAGGACATATGCCGCATCCTCAAATACATGGGAGCTACACAGAGGATTGCTCCTGAGATCCCAAGTGTGGTCATTTGCCACAGGCCTCGTGATGCTGAGCTGACCAGGGCTCATCTGACTCCAAGATGCCACACTGGCTGAGTGATGAGAAAGGAGTTTCTTGGAGGGAGAGAAGCTTGCTCCCATTCAGCTTGCCACAATGTTGAAGTGTACATAACAAAGATGGCTTGTAGTGTAATCCAAATTGGTTTTCTGCTGATGAGTCAGTGGTACAGCAACTCCCATATATCTTTGAAAAGTGGCAGTTGTAGCATGTCCTGGATTTTGTCAAGGAAGTTCTTTGCTGCAACATAATGCCTGATGTCAGGAGATGGGATATTAGAGAGGACTTAGACACCAATGCCTGTAAGTTCTGGTATCCATCCCCAGTCCAGCCTGCAGCAACACAGAGCTTCAATTGCACGAGAAATCCTGCTCAAATCCTGCAGACCTGGACTGAGAACATGCTCAGTGCAGATAGAATTTTGAGGAAATATATCTGCAAAACTCTAGGAAATCTCTATTAACCATGTGTGAACTGTGATTTTCCCTAAAGGTTTGTAACCTGACCAAATTCGAGCCAGTTTTTGCCAGGACAGCAAAAGGCACAGCCTAACACAAAGGCAACTCCCATCCTAAAGTCCAAGTACCTGGTAAAAGGAGCTAGAATTTCTCAAAGAAAAGATTGAGAGAACAATGTATTTTCCTCTAATCTCAATCTTTGAAACAACTAAACTGTTTAGGCTGAAGTTTTTCAGAAATTTTAGCCTGAAATAGAACCCCAACATGGCCATTTTCAGCTCAGTTAAAATTTGGAAAAATTATAAAGCCTTTACAAATAGTCTTATAACAGAAAGTGTTGTGCAACCTTAATAATATTAATAAAATAATAATTTTAGGCAACCAAATCTGCCTAAAATACCCACAATTAGAATAACCACTATAAGACAGAGCAGAGAAGGTATTTAGAATACCGCAGCCAAATAATTTAGGAGAAGAAGTAAAGGAAATATGTAACTAATGCCATGGATCTTGATTTGGGAGTAAAGCAGAATAAATTCTGATGAAAAATAATCTATTGAATATTTAATTCCCAAAATTATAAAACTAAATTATTCAACCAGTTTTATTCAACCAGCTCTACTATAGACACATAAGTTATATTACTCTCCTACAGGGGTTGCCACACTAGGGATAACATCTTATTCTTAGAAGGGAAAAATATCAATACATTTTTCTTTGACCAAAAAGCATTCAGGACCTTGAGTTTCCCTCACTGACAAACAAAACAAATAAACAAACACACACACTATCTACACCAGTACATTACTCCCTAATATCAAGTTAAGATAATTGTTCATTTGACCTAACTATGCTAATTGCTGAATCACTACCATTTCCTTCTCTAACTCAAGAGACAACTCGCAGAAAACTAAAAAGCTAGCCAGTCAGGGACCATCTGGCCACTTTAAGAGAAGTCAGGGCCTACACTGCCTGTGATTCCTTCTGAAGACCCACCAGAGAGTAAGACCAACCTAGGATTGCTGGTTAATGGGAAGTGAGTACATAGACTTAATCAAAAGGTTACCTGAGCACAATTAGGGTAAGATCTGAAGGGAATCACTACAGTTGGCAGGCCCCTAGTAAGGCCTGGAATAAGTGAAAGGCTTTTCAAAACTGTAGCAGGAAACCCAGCCTCCCAGAAAATGTGTGCTGTCTTGGAGAACAGCTGCAGCTGACAGATCTGTATGTCTCTCTGGCTCAAGGGAAGAATTCTTTAGCAGCAAGAGGCTTCACTCTAGGGAAGGCAGCTGCTCTTAAAGTTCTTGGACTCAGGAGGGAGCAGAAAAATTAAGAGCGCATCTACACTTCACTGTTAAGCTACGTCTACACTATAACTGTTTTTTGGAAAAAGCTATGCAAATTGCGATCCGCAATTTGTGTAGCTTTTTCTGATTGCTTTTCCAGAAGAGGCTTTTTCACCATTTGGCCTCGTCAAAACGGGGCCAAATGGTAGAAAAGCCTCCTATTTCAGAGGAGCCCTTATTCCTTGTAGAACAAGGTATACAGAGCTCCCTGAAACAGCACGTTTGCTCTTCTGAAAAAAAAAAAAAAAAAAAAAGGAGAAGAGCAAACACGTTCCCTGTACATGGCAGAGTTTTTCCAGGATACCTCTGGTATCCCGGAAAAATTCACCAGTCTAAACGTATTATTCTGGAATAACAGCCATTATTCCGGTAAAACAATACTAGTATCCACACAGTAATTGGTAATTGTGTTATTTCGAAAGAAAATTGAAATATCGGAGGGCTTTTCCCGACATTGATAAACCTCATTCCATGAGGAATAATGCGTTTTTTGAAAAAGCTCTTTTGGAAGAGGATGTATGTGGATGCTCCACTGCTGCTATGTTGAAATAGCTCTTCATTAGGGCCATTCTAAGTTATTCCTCCCCAGTGCCTCCTGGGGCTCTAAATCGAGATAATGTGTCCACATTAGGGGAGCCTGTCTCAGACTAATTTGGAGGCTTCCCTGTAGTGTGGACATTCTGTTTTGAAATAAGCTATTCCAGAAGATATCTTCCAGGATATCTTTGTCTGAAATAAGCTTGCATTGTAGACGTACCCTAAGACTGGAGCAGAGAGCTAATGCAATGCCACTCCTATCTGTGCTAGCATGTGATGTTGCACCCTGTGGTTTAAATCTATAACTGTACTAACAACATATGGCCAGTAGAGTAGCCTTGGGACTGTCAATCACGGTGTCTGCTGTATGACATTTTGCATTGTACAATCCAGACTATTGGCAGCAGTGTCCCTTAAATTCTCTAACCTGGGGTGCCTTTTACGCTGCTTCACTGAGTTAGTTACCTGCTCACACACAGACTCTAGCATATAAACTACACCCCAGAGTGTGGGGCTGTAGGGGTTAATTGCAGAAGAACTTTGTACGTGCAAAAGCATAGGGGTGGTGAGGCATGCATTCCCCCCTGCTCCTACATCTGATGAGCCAGAAGCAGGCCTTCAGGAACACACACCATTTAAGATAAGTGGTGGTACCATTGTAATGAAAACAAGTTATAAGATAAGAGTAGGAGAAAGAACAAGAACATATAACAATCTTGTTTACCCAGATGTACTGATCACGTAAATACAGTCAAGGGACAGGTAGTACGATAGTTAACAGCTGAGCCATACATTAGCAAGTCATACGTAACCCCTGGAAATTTCCAAACTGCACAACAAGGTAGAAACACTGTAATTAAAGTTGCCCCACAGTATAGCAATTTGAACTTCATCAGTGGACTCTGGTACCAGTGCCTCGGAAGCCTAGACAACCTCCTGCTTGTTCGCAGTTGAAATGGGGTCCCCAGCTTGCAGAAGGAATGTAAGAAGCTGCTTTTCCTAGAACGTTGTTCTTTTAGTTAAGGGGTACAGTTGAAGTCTGTCAGGAAATAAACTGCTTGTATTTGACAGATACTTGTGCAGCATGTTTTGTACTTAGAGAACCCAGTGTCGGATCTGAGAATTACTCTTGCCAGCAACAGGGGCAACGGTATGGTGGAGAATGGAAGAGGTCACGGTGCCCCATTCCAGCTGCAGGAGGTTCTTGGGGCAGGTTACAATCAGCTGAGCCTAATGGGTGACCTCTCCCTCAAGGCATTGGAAGGCATTGGGGATCTAGGGAAGCTGATGGGAGCCCCCTCATGGTTACAAGTTGTGCAATGATCTCTTATGAAGTTGCTGATCTTCTGGAGAATCCTGCAAGCAGTGGACAGAACAACACTATAAGGGGGCATTGCACAACTTTAAACAAACATGTTCTCTAGGGAACAAGCGCTAAGCAGGAAGACATTAAGCGACGAGTTACTGTAATTTTATTTCGTAGAAAAAACAATGTATTTATATGCTTTGTACCAAAGGTAAGATGGTAATAGGACAAAAAAAGTAATCCCAGTGGTCCTCTCAGTCCTTAAAATCTATGAATCATTCCTCCTTATGCATATGTAATTAAATTAGTGACCATAAAGTAATTACATCAGTAACACTGATGTAATTAAATAGTGACCATAATATAATTAAATTTAACAAGGGGGAAACTCACCACTGTAGCCATTTAACTTCAAAAAGGGAAACTACACAAAAATAATGAAGCTGGTTAAATGGAAATTAAAAGGAACAGTCATGAAAATGAAATATCTGCAAGCAGCATGGAAACTATTAAAAATGCCATGCTAGAGGCAAAGCATAACGAGGCAAGCCAAAAAGAATTTGAAGATCAACTAGTAAAACTGAATAGCAAACCTTTTATTATGTACATCAGCAGGAGGAAACCTTCAAAACAACTATCTGTGGGGCCACTGGATGATCAAGGTGCTAAAGGAGCATTTAAGGAAGACAAGATCATTTCAGGGAAGCTAAATAAATTCCTTGCATAGATCTTCACTGAAGTTGATATGAAGGAAATTCCCACCACTGAGCAAATCTTTTAATGGGTGAATAGAGGAGGTTTTGGAACAAACTGAAAATTAAACAGTGAAATTCACTAGGGCGAAATGCATTTACCCTGGAGTTCTGAACAAACTCAAAAACAAAACTGCAGAATTATTAAGTGTAGTACGGTAGTGTAGTATGGTAACTGATTACTTGAAGTGTGGTAACTGATTAGCATATGACTGGAAGATAGCTAAAGTAATGCTGATTTCTTTTTCTTTTTCTTTTTCTTTTTCTTTTTCTTTTTCATTTATAAGGCTCCAGAGGCCATCCTGGCAATTGTAGGTTTCTAAATCCAACTGCTGTGCCTGGCAAATTGGTCGGAACTATAGTAAAGAAAAAATGATCAGACACAGTGATGAACACAATATGTTGAGGAAGAGTTAATGCTGCTTTTCTAAAAGGAAGCCAGGTCTCAACAATCCATTACATTCTTTGAAGGTGTCACTAAGTATGTGGACAAGGGTTATCCAGTTGATTCACTGTATTTGGACTTTCAGAAAGATCCCTCATCAAAGGCTCTTAAGCAAAGTGAGTACTCATGCAGTAAGCATGAAGGTCCTCTCATGAATCACTAATGGGTTAAAAGACTGGAAACAAAGGGCCGGCCTTAGGCCGATTCACCTGATTCCCATGAATCGGGCCCCGCACCTAAAGGGACCCCGCGCCCTGAACATGGAAGTGTGCTGGGCGTGCTGCAGGAGGGGGCATCGGCCCCAGAGGAGGAGTGCGGCGGCTGCCTATGCCACAGGAGGTGTGAGTTTAGCACAGGGTTTCCCTGCACTGCGGGAGGGTGTGTGTGTGTGTGTTTGTGTTGGCGGGGGAGGTTGCTGGGGATTTTTTGTGTGCCGTTTTTTTTTTTTCTTTTTTTGCTCAATCAAAATAAATTGCTGTGGGGCCCTGTCAAAATTTGGCCCCACACTTCCTAAAGCTGGCCCTGCAAAGGGTAGGAATACACCCTCTACAGATCTTGAAAAAGGTGGGCAGGGGGAGTTCCATGCACCCAAAAGAGGTAGGTTCTTGGATAGAAGGGGCGGGCTGAAGCTAGCTTCCCCCAGACATATTCAGTGCTGTCCAAAGTTTGCTGTTCCCACCCCAGGCAGCCCTTAGTGCTGCCCAGATCACATCTCATGAGGCTCCAGAGACAATTTAAAGGGCCTGTGGGTTCTGCCACCACCGCTGCTGCAGCAGAGACAGTGGTGGTTGAGATCCCTGGCCCTTTTGAATCACCAGGTCCTGGAGCAGTTACCTCCCTTTCCCCTCTTCACCTTCTTCCTCCCCCATGTTGGCAAGTCTGATGTTGTCAGTTTTCATGGTGGAAAGAGGTAAATAGCAAGGTCCTTAAAGGTTATGTATTGGGACCTGCATTGTTCTACAAGTATCTGAGAAAAGAGAGTGAACAGTGAGATTGGCAACATTTGCAGATGCTCCAAAATGATTTAAGATCATTAAGACTGAAGCTACCTTCAAAGAGCTATGAAGGGATCTCACAAAACTGGGTGACGGAACAACAAAACTGGCAGATGAAATTCATAGGTGCAAAGAAAAGCACATTGGGGGGAGGCGGGAATCCCAACTATACATGTAAGATAAGGGGGTCTAAGTTAGCGGTTGCCACTCAAGATAGGAATTGTGGAGTCATGAAGGATAATTCCCTTTAAACATCTGCTCAATGAGCAGTGGTAGTCAAGAAATTTAACAGAATGTGAGAAACTAATAAGAAAGGGATAGGTAATAAGATGCTTAATATGAAAATGCTTCTATATAAATCTATTGTATGTCTGCACTTTGAGTGCTACATGCAGTTCTGATCACCCCATCTTAAAAAAACATATATTAGAATTGGAAAAGGTGCAGGGAAGGGCAACAAAAATGATTAGCTGTATGGAACAACTTCCCTATGAGAAGAGATTAAAGAGACTGGGACTATTCTTGTTGGGAAAGAGACGACTAAGAGGAAATATGACAAAAGTCTATAAAATCAAGAATGGCTTCAAGAAAAAGTGCTATTTACCCCTTCACATAACACAACAACTAGGATGCTACTGAAATTAACAGATAGCAGTTTTAAAATAAACATAAAGAAGTAGTACTTTTCACAATGCACAATTGACCAATGGAACTCATTGCCCCATGATGTTATGAAGGCCAAAAGAATAACTGAGTGAAAAAATAAATTAATAAGTTCATCAGGGCTAGATCCACTAATGATTATTAGTCAGGATGGTAAGGGAAGCAACCTGATGCTTTAGGTGTTATTAAAACTTTTGATTGAAAGAAGCTGGAGTTGAATAATCAGGAATGGTTCACTCAGTGATTGCCCTCTTCTGTTCATTTCCAGTGGCCAGTGCCAAATGCTTCTGTCTAAAGATAGGATACAGAGTGGATGCACCAGGGGTCTGACTCATATGGCTATTTTTATGTTATTTTGACCTCTTTCTTCCTCTTAAAAAAATAAGATCAAGTATTTGTGCACTGTCTTGTTATTTGTTTTGACCCTCCTCATTTAGCTGTGAAATAATAATCCTTTTATTTCTTTCTTGTAGGTATATATGATGGAATTGCATGCATTTTATAAACCTTATGTGTTGTTTTTGAGAGAGCTAATGTAAGCTATATGCTACTAAAATTAAACTTTGTTTTCTTTAATGCTTGTGTTTTGTTTCATTTAGGACAGGTCTATACTAGGGAGGAAGGTCAACCTAAGATATGCAACTCCATCTTTGAGAATGGTATAGCTGGAGTCAACATACCTTAGGCTCAATATCTGTGTCATTCCCAATATAGGAGTTTAACAGGAGAAACTCGTCCCTTGTCTTCCCTTACTCCTTGTAACCGGGTGGAGCACCGTGGTTGATGAGAGTGCCATCAGTGATTGATTTAGTGGGTCCTTACTAGACCAACTAAACTGAACCCCAGAAGATCAATCTCCAGACCCTCAATCTCTGGGTAAGTGAAGACAAGCCCTTAATTATTTGCCCCCTAATTTTGTGACTAAGTTTTCTTTGCTTACTTGACAACCTATTTTCTTCTCTTTTCCCTCTTCTATTTCCTATATGGCTGCATCTAGACTGGCAAGTTTTTGCACAAAAGCAGCTGCTTTTGCGCAAA
>CM057847.1:161780894-161795881 GCA_030068395.1 Apalone spinifera
AAACTTTTCCGTTAAAAGCATTTGCGGAATATCATGCCAGTCTAGACGTAGCCTATATGTTTCAGTGTCATGTTTGCATACTTTATTTAATCTTCCATTTACTCGCATGGCTATGTCTAGACTGACGCGCTTTTGCACCAGAGCTATGCAAATGAGGCTCAGCGTTGGAATATCGCCAAGCTTTATTTGCATAGCTAATGAACTGCCATTTTCGCGGAAGAGGCTCTTGCGCAAGACGGGGCTGTCTACACTGCCCCGTCTTGCGCAAGAAAAACCCTTTTGCACAAAGCCGTTATGCCGATTATTTTCATAAAATATAAATTATATCAGAGCTAAATAGTCATACATGATTATAGACAAAGTGAGAAAGATGTGTTTCATTGCTGTTGGGCATTTAAATTTAATATCCCGAAGTTAAACTCCTACATTGGTATATTTAGTTCTAGCCACATATGATAAATTGCTACAAGATTCCAACTCATTTGTAACCCATGGTTAGTTCCTTCCTATTCATCAATAGTAAATCCAAATGTGTCTGTACATAGCCTCCCTTTTCCATTCATTGAAACAGGAAATTATAATCAATACTTTAAAAAATAGGAAACATTTGCAATATAGCACAGTTTATCAAAACAGAAAGCTGAGTAAAATCTCAGGTGAATAACATCAGATTCTATGATTTGACAGCACTGATATGTTTTACCAATATTTTGTTGTTTTCTTCCTGACCTCCTGAACCATAATCCTGGCTAAAACGTTTTTTGTTTTTGCACCTTTCTTTTAATTTAATCCATAGTCTCAGTATTACTATTGCCATCATTATCCACCTGAGTCTAAATGGCTAAGTACATACTGTACTTTTCCTGTGTAGAATATAACCTGCTCCTTCCTATGCTTCTCTCATGTGTAAAAAAATGTATTTTCCAGTACTGATATTCTTACAATGAGATTTATCTCACTATGTTTATGTAATGCCTATGAAATCATGGTTTCTTTTTGTAGCCACAATTCAAGTCATTTTTCTTTATAATCATGTCTCCTACAAGCATTTCCACGTGAACACCTATTGCTTTATTTAAAAGCCAGTATTGAATGAAATGTGCTTATCACCTGAAGCCTTCATTATAACATGTGCACCTAGTAGATGAAGCTGTTTACTGACCATAGCTACAAACTAAAAGAGATGATGGTTCTGTAATCTGTAGAACAAGTCTGGAAAACCAGTACACCTAGACCCCTAGGTTCAACTCCTTACACAGTGGACTCAGCCCTTTATTTCTGAGGCAGTTGCAGTCTCCTTTTGCCAGGCAAATATTTGTAATTAAAATCTAGCACTTGTCTTTTCCTCTTGATCATTAAGGACCCAACAGCATTTCTAGTAATGGTGGAAAGTTTGTCCACATGTCCCGGCCAGAATTTTCTATTTCCCTTCTCTTATGCAGATAATTGCTTGCCAGACATCACACCTCCATTGCAGAGGGGGCTGCATTTTAGTTATATCATATGTAGGGATTGATTCAAACCCATGTGCAATGATTCATTAATTCAGTACTTTTATATTGAAGCTGCCCTTTTGTGTTCCAGCGCCCAAGCTTTCATTTATTTTAAAAAGTAAAGGTTTTAGCTCTTAAGCTTTTGATCAGAGTCTTAAAGTTAAGAAGTTACATCTACCTCGGCCTGCTGACAGTCTGAAGCATTAGCATTAAGACAGGTGTGATCTTCCCTCGCTATATCTCAACTAGCAGATCTACCCTGTGTTTCTCAGGTCCTTACCTCAATGGTTTTTGTGTGTTTTTTTAATAAAAGGAAAATGTACATGCTTTATTTAAATTATTGAATTTTTGAAAATAGTGTTATTTTATTAAGTGATTTTTTTATTTCTTAAAAAGGGATTGTTAACATTTTTCTGTTTAACATATTTAATTTTTTTAATGGAAATTTCAGAGAGTGTATTTTTTTCACCCCATTAAACTGTTATCATTCACTATGTTTTAACAAAAAAGGGCTGTAATCAATTTGGTTTCTAATAACATTTTCTTCTAGTTTTCTAACTGTAAACATTTATTTAGCTGTGCCCAAACAGAGCACTATTCTAATTCTCTCTCTTTTATCTCTTTTCTGTAAGGTTTATTGAGAAGCAATTCTACTGCAGGTTCCTCCTACTTTTCTGGCTCATCTTGGTTCTGTCTCTTCCAACATTCGCTCAGTTATGTCAGGTTTGAGGATTTTACTTGCTTTGGTGATTCTGTTTCTTTTCAGATTGGTTTTATGAGAAGCAACCCTATTCCAAGCATATCCCATTTTTCTGGCACAAGCAAACCCTTACATTGCTTTCAGTTATGATAAGAAGCTGCATACCAAATTTGGTAGTTCCAGTTCTTACCATTTAGGAGTAGTTCTTGAGCAAACAGACAGACAAACTCTCTCAAATATTTCAGAAGGGTAGCCGAGTTAGTCTGTAACAGGAAAAACTTAAAAAACAACAAAAAGTCTGGTAGCATTTTAAAGACTAACAAAACATGTAGATGGTATCATGAGCTTTTGTGGGTACAACCCACTTCTTCAGATGACCAGAGTGTTGGAAGTCCAGATCCAAGGATAAATAAGGGAAGGAGGTGGGAGGGAGGGGGAAAGGAAAAAGGAAAAAAAAGTGAAGGGGAGGAAGAAAAAAAGATAGTGAGTAGATAAGCTTCCGAGGGCTAAATAGATGAGTCTTATCTCTGAAATCTAATAATGATGCTTTAAAGGTCAATTCTTTCATCAATTTCCTCCAGGAAAAAGCATGTAAGAATAGAGATAAATTGTCATATTCTGAAGATCTGCTCACTCTACTATAAGTTTTTGTCTTGCTCTGGCTTCTCAAGGAAGCAGAACTTGGTTTCTTTGTGAGCTAGAAAGAATGCCTAGAATCATGTTGTATTATATATGCATAATCTGGAAAATGCTCCAGGATGACAATGGCAATAGAATTGTAAGATACTATTATGTAGAACATCTGGGTGAAGAAAAGCAACCTTCTGGAGATATTTCCTTAAATATATTTTTTTAAAATCACTGCAGTGTATTTGCTTCCCAATGTAGTTGCTTTGTAAACACTCTGTAGCAAATGAGTTTATTGGCATGAATGATCTGGGCTATAGAGAAAATTTAAATGAGAGAAAACTCATAAAAGGGAGAATCATTAGCTCAGCACTCAACCAGAGTCATTGAGTTGAGTGCTATCAACTGTGGAAGGAATAACTTCATGTTTGTTCCACAGAGGCTAGGATAAGGCCCCTAACTGAAGTAGATGTATAGTTCCTTAGGCACTGTGTAAGGGTTACAAGAGGACTGAAGTACTCCTGTATAACGGATCCTATCTTTAGCTATGTTTAGCTAAGCTCCTTGATGCTTCATAGAGAGCGCCTCACAACTGAGCTTGTATAGTTCCCCTCCATTCATACTTATCACTTGCACAATGGGGCTCCTGGGTTCTGGTGCCTGGGAGGACCTTGAAAATAGATTTGCCTCCTGAAATTAATTTGAACACAGAAATGTGAGAATTTGTAATGCCAAGAGGCAGAATTGAACCTGGGACTTCTGCAGTTTATAATATGAGCCTCTACTGCATGAGCTCAATCCAGCTGGCTTTTAGCTAAGGCTGTAGAGCTGACTCATTAGTCTCTCTCTGAGGCCATATCTACATTGGGAAGCTTCTTTAAAACTAGTAAATTCAACTTAATAATTCCTGATTTAACAAATTTGAACTAGTGTGTCCATACTACGGGGAAGTCCCGAAATTAGTCTGAGGCAGGCTCTGTTAGTGTGGATTCACTACCTCGAATTTAGAGCCCCAAGATGTCCTGGGGAGTAATTAGTTCAAATTACTCTGGGTAGTAATTATTTCAAAATAGCCATACTGGAGCATTCACACTATCATTATTTCAAAACCTGATGCTCTAGGTGTTCTTAAACTTTTGATTGAAAGAAGCTGTAGCTGAAAAACCGGTAATGGTTCACTTAATGATTACCCTCTTCTGTTCATTCCCCTAGTTGCCAGTGCCACGGCAACCGTTTTGGTAGTGTGGACATTTCACTTATAAATTTGACCTTGGTGGGGAGGGTGTAATTTCAAAATAAAGTCCTATGTCTAAGTGTTGTGGCAAAGCTCTGGTTGTGCCTCTGTGGGTCCTACATTTCCTGGTGGATAGTGTTTGCCTCAGAGGCTCACTGTGACCCTCCATACATTCTTCTTTTCTAGAGGCAAGGTCCACAGCCTACTGAATCATACTCATCATAGGGTAGTCCACAGTTTGGGGTGAAAACCCCTCTGTAGTCCTAGTCTTCCCTCTCAGGGAGAAACTCTGTAATGGCATGGGGAGGGTTGGGTTGGGGGGGAACCCAGGCCCGCCCCCTACTCTGAGTTTTGGCCCAGGGACCCTAAGGCAATGGCAAAAGACAAGGTTTCTTCTATTCCCAGGTAGCTTCTTCCCTGGATCACTTCCCCCAGACGATCCCTTTCAGTTCCTTTTCTCTGTAATTTGAGCAAGTCTGTCCTGATCCTCCACAGCACTCTGCCTTACTTGCAAACCACCGCGCTCACTCAGAACCCCTCTTACTCTCAGATCTTCGTCTTCTACCTTCCGGGTGTAGAGACCTTGTATACAAGCCACAGCAGGCCTGCTGCTTCTGGCAAACTCTTTATTGACCCAAGGTGCTTACCTGATTATGTTGCAATAGGCTTGGACATATTTACTCAGGGAAGAGTAAGCTGTTCATTCAGGATACAACTACACAGTAGGTCTAAAGTAGAATTAAGCTACACAACTTCAGCTGTGTCAAATGCATAGCTTACATTAGAATATCTTAATTCGGCTTTTGGCACTGTCTACACAGCAGGAAGTCAAAAGAAGAACACTCTTCCTTTGATTTCCCTTACTCCTCAAAAATGAGGGTTACCATGAGTCAGAGTAAGAAGTCCTCCAGCTCGACATTATTTCGAAATAAAGGCTTGTAGTATAGACATGCACTATGTTATTTAGGAATAATGTCAACATACCTTTCCTCCATTAGAGTGTGGCAACCAGCTGATCTGATCTGTCACAGTAGTCCCAATGCCAATTGACAGGAGAGTACACCACACCCAGGAGGTGTGTGGGTTACATATTCAGACAGGAAACTTGATGAGAGTTAAGCTCATCCAGTTATAGAACAAATATAACCTACGGCTTACATAGCTGCCTGACACTAACCAATGCAGTTCAAATTTTAGATACTGAAAATCAGTAACACACTGTTCAGACCTTTGAACAATCTACATGCCAAAACCAGTACCAGATATTAGTCAGGGAGAGAATAATTTATTGGGAATAAAAATAAGTACAAACTTTCAAAGTATTTTAAAGCTTTTTAAAAAAGGAGAAAAAAATGTGAATTACTCAGATTGAGTAACTCAGCATTGGTTTATTATCTTAGATTCCAACATGTGCATTCAGTTGGGCCCAGTATAAAGTAGACCGATGCAAGACATTATGGATGGCTTTGGAGTGTTACAAGCAAGCATCCCTTTACAAACAAGACTGTCTTGAGATAAAAGCTGGGAAGGAGGTGCCAACATACTGATGTCAGAGTAAAGAATTAGTCCAACAAAAATAGATATTAAGGAAAACGGATGGTGATTTATTTAGAGCTGACACAACAAAATACATAGACCTGAATGGAAGAAAGTCATATAAGAGATGAGGTGTCTTGCATGAATATCTGGGTCTCATCTTGTCAAAGATCGGAGCATCAGTACGGACTGAGAGAAGCCCCTGCTCCTCCTCCTCACACTTAACTTGCCTGGCCAGTGAGTTATGGTGAGAAACAGACTGATAACTTTAAGCAAAAGCAAGATGGGGTTTGTGTATTTGTGTGTGGGGGGAATGTGTGAATATACATATAACAGAATAGAGTTACATTATCAATAAATGTGGCATTTTGCCTTATCCCCTTAAAAAGATTCTGTGAAATTCTTTTGAATATAACCACAGAGTGTAGATAAAAATGTAGGTTTTTAAATTTATGATTACTAACAAACCAAAAAATCCCAGATAATTTTAAAGAGTTGTCATTCAATTGTCAATGTCAATTTCATTTAAGAGTCAATGTCAGTGTTAACAGATAATGCTCTCTTGATCTAAAAATTTTGTATGCGGCTAGCAGTGCCCATTTGTGACCAAATCCTGTTAAGAAATTACAATTAATCTTAGTTATAAAGGGTATGTCTACATTGCATTCCTCTTCGAGAGAGGAATGCAAATGCAGACAAGCAAAATTGCAAAAGAAGTGAGGATTTGAATTTCCCACGCTTCATTTGCATGATCGTGGACCGCTGCTTTTCCGAAATAGGGTCAGAATAAAGGGTCCTGAGGAATAAGGGTTATTTCAAAGGAAGGTTTTATTCTCGAAATAACCCTGCAGGGACCGTGTTTGTTTTCTCAAAAGATGCTATTTTGGAAAAGTGGCGGTCCGCAATTATGCAAATGATGCACAGGAAATTCAAATTTGTGCTTCATTTGCAATTTTGCTTGTCTGCATTTGCATTCCTCTCTCGAAAGAGGAATGCAATGTAGACATACCCAAAGAAACTAAGGCTGTAGAGGTTTGGATAAGTGGTTTGAATGTTCAACATTTAGTCCTTTGACAATCTAATTTAGGCAAAATGACACAGTCTGAGACAACCCAAGTGTTCTTGTTTAAGAATATGGTTAACTAATGTATTAGAACAAGCTCTGAGAATTTCTAACCAATGAAATTTAATCTCTGTGAGGTCATGCTCTAAAATTGAATATGATCCAATATTAAACTTGATTCAAGACTATAAAAATTGTATAAAAACTTAGCAGAGACAGACAGACAGACAGACAGATAGCTCAAAAGTCAGATTTACTCCCCACTCCCGCCCAAAAAAGAAATTTGTATTTTTAGATGAGCTTGAGAATGCATTTCATCCTTGTCCTTGGTTTACATAATCATCTAAAGCTATACAATTAGAGGTACACTAGTTGCAGTTAGGATATGTGAGCTACAAATTCTGGGGAAGGGATATTTTTTGATCTGTCTGATTTTCAGTGAAAACTAACAACTAGCTGGAGAGTATGCATAAATATTCACTCTTGCAAATTGCCTTTCTTACAGCTTGGTTTGTCTATGACATTTATTTCTACAAGAATCTAAGAAGTGTTCAAATTGGGTCAAATTGTGACAATGTCACAGCTTCCTCTTCAATGAGATTACTTTTATAATCAAAACTAGAGCTGTCAAGCAATTAACAAATTTAATTGTGATTAATTGTATGATTAATTGCATGCACCTCCCCTTTGAAATGCCGTGGCAGCATTTCAATGGGGGCAGTGCTGCATGGAGCCCTGGATCAGCTGGAGTCCCCTGCTGAACCCGGGCTCCATGCAGAGCTGCCCCTTTGAAGTGCTGGAGCCGTGTTTCCAAGGGACAACGCAAGGCATTCCGCACAGCATTTCAGCAGAACCTGGGGTTAGCTGGGGACTCCCTAGCTGATCCTGGGTTCTGGGGAAATGCTATGGGGAGCTTGGGATCATCTGGGGAGTCTACAGCTAACCGCGGGCTCCACTGCCCCATTGAAACGTGCGGAGGCGGTTTCAAAGGGGCAGCCGCCACACAGCTAATTCCCGCTCAGCTATGAGGCCACTGCCCCTTTGAAATGCCACCTCCTCGCATTTCAAAGGGGCAGTGGAGCCCAGAGTCAGCTGGGAACTCCCCAGCTGATCCCAGGTTCCGCGTTGCACTGCCCCTTTGAAGCGCCGGAGTGGTACTTCAAAGGGGCAGTGCAGCATTAATATGTTAATCTTGCTCTGCATTAATTGCAGGCATTAACGCATGTGAATTGACAGCCCTAATCAAAACAAACATCAAGAAAACAAATAGCTTTAGATTTACTATGCTATACATGGAAATATGCCCTTTCTAGGGCTTTCAAGCAATTATGCCAATTCTGCAAACAAGTACCTCATGAATGTTGGAATACTCACATGTATATGTGACTGCAAGATTAGAGCTGATATAAAGATAGATATAAAACCCTTCATTTTAAATACATTTTTATGGTGGATAAAAAATATATGCACACAGAAACAAATGTGCTCTGGATTTTGGGAATGGTAACAAAGGTTACAATCAAGCTCACAGTGGCTTTTAATTAGGGTTGTTTTATGAATTATATAAAGTGTCATCTTGATTCTAATGTTAGATTCTAACCTAGTGTCCTGCCCCTTAAAATGCAGAGTGTTTTATGTGGGCAATGACTAAATGTCTTTCAAGAAACTGACCTTACTTTTTCTTATGTTTAAGGTGCTAGGTTACCACATATCTCTGTAAAGGTAGCTAACTGGATAGAGTATTCTGAGACTTTCTATTCAGAACTGTCTGCAAATGTTTATATGTTTAATCAATGCTAAAAAGAGCAAAGGTCACAATGATACTTTCAGTAGAAAAATAAAAACCGAAATGCCATGAATTCATTACGATCCATGATTCTTTCTACTCGCTGTCTATTTATAATTTGGAATACTTACCATTTAGCATAATCATACAAGGACATTTTCTTACAAGAGTTATTACTCTTTTGATCAGAAACACACATCAGATCTTTGAGAGTGTTTTTCAGGGATAATTTATGTATAAAAAAACTTAAAATATTAAAACAGACATATATCTCAAGAGGATGGATATTTAAATGCTTCTTTTGGGGGGGGATCACTTTCTTTAAGGAAATGTTGGATTGTTACTCTTCAAAATTAAAAAGCATGTTTAAAGTTATAACATTTATAGGTACTGATTTATAATTATTAGTCTAATAGTTTGATCTGCAGAATTCCCATTTCCATGAGACCTTATCGTGTGAGTTTGGAAAAGTCACTCATGCCAAAACTTGTAAATGTGAGTGTTTTGAACATGCACAGTGCCTCTTTATGTATGCAAATGAAGAAATGTTTAGGTATGAAGCACCCCTTTAAATCATAGCACTTATTTAGGCACTGCTACAGGTATTTAGGTGGATGCATTTAGGGACATGCTTTTGAAAATGATTACCAATGGGAGTTGCATATGTTCAGCATCTCTGAAAAATAATGCACTAACCTCTTTCTGCCTTCCTCCATCCAGGTGTGAAATGGATATACTGTAACACTCCAACCTGCCCCTTTGAGAGCCAGGAGGTCATCAGCCCTGTTCAGTTAGTTCTGCATCACTACACCTGTTCAGGATTTGGAGCTTAAGATGAAGGAAGCTGAGCAGTGAGAGGTTGGCTAGAGAGGAGTACAGAAGACTGATGAGTGGAGACCACAAACCAGGCACAAAAGCCTATAGTAGACTCTACATAAAAAGGCCTAGGAGTGGTTATTCAGGAAAGAGCAGGGGCAACCCCAGGAAAGACCCAGGGGAAAGACAGAAAGAAGTCCAGGACAGGCAGAAACTGAGCTCAGTAGGTTGGCAGAAAAGTGTTTGAATTAGATAAAAGAAGATAAACCTCTTGGGAAGGAGTGGGCAGGCAAAGGCTTTGTTTTGTTTTGTTTCTATTGGTCTTGCAAGTGGTACATGTTTGGAAATGACTTAGCCAGAGGGTCCAGTCATTCCATAAGTCCAGACCACTGAAGTCTGAAGGAGGAAGAAGAGGAAGCAAAGGGGCTGCAAATCTAGGTGTCACCATACTGATTCTTTGGTAGATATTAATAACATCATAGCTCATAATAGCTTTCATACCTGAATTAGCTCATTTTTATAAAGTCTTTTAAGATTCAGCAAAATAGAGATCTCAGTAGAGAATGGCAAAATATTTTAAATGTTAAATGTTATTGACTACATAACAAAAACCATGCTGTGAGTTGTTTTTGCTTTCAGCATGATATACACAACACAGCTTTTGCATACCTCAGTACATGTCCAAAATTATTAAGATTATTGCATATTTAAATTGAAGCAAATGAAAGCAAAATTGGCATGGGCCATTCCAAAATGTGTCCTATTACTTCACTAGTATAAAATTGGAGTGCCCTAGTTTGTCCACTCAGAACTGTATCTTTGAGGATGGAGAATCAGAAAATCTGTGCTAAGTTTACTCAGTATATATGGTATCTGTATTGCATGGAAAGCCATATATGAAACACATTAGATTATATGAAGGCAGAGACTAATAAAATGTGTCAGATTTTTTTATTATAGCTTATCTCTTGATCCTTCCTGCTGAATTTATCACAATTTATATACTTCAGTTTGTGATAACATCTTCTGGTTTTTAGTGGCCATTCAAAGTCTTCCTGTCTCACTGTCAATACCCCAGTTATACCTGTGGAGGTGCGCATTTTGTGCCTCCTTAACAATGGTATCATACACTTAAGTTTAGTAGGACAGGAAGACACTTGCACGTATTTAAACTTGCACTTAAGTGTTTTGCTGTTTTGATCCATTAATGAATGGACCAGAACTTTTCTTAGTAGTATATGTTGATGAGCAACATATGAATATGGCCTCCAAAATACAGATTCATGTGAACATGGCCTCCAAGATATTTTTAAAATTAGAGAAGAATTTGTCTATTTCAAGAAAAAAATCCCTTTTGGATGTAACTGTAAATCCATGTCTGTAAATAACTTCAAGAAGTACAAAAGCAACAGCTCCTAGAGAGATTTATTTGTCAGTCTTCTTTTTATTGATTGTTCTAGCTTTTGCAGCTGCAAAAAGCAATAATTTAAAACTGAAGTAGGTGCTAATGCCCAGCTTCTGCATGTATATAACATGTTGATGCTTTTCTGCAAAGAAACTGAGAATGTTACAAATGATATAGAGTATTCAATCTGGTAGGTCAAAATCCAACCTTCAGGCCAAATGTGGGAAGCAGATTTGAGACTACCTGGTAGATAAGGTAAAAGTAAACTGGAGCATTTGTAGGATTAGGATTTATATTTTCTTCATGCCACATAAACATCCATATCAATGAAGAAAGAAGTTCCAATTTGCTACATT
The DNA here is from genome assembly GCA_030068395.1 of Apalone spinifera. Classification (NCBI taxonomy): domain Eukaryota; kingdom Metazoa; phylum Chordata; order Testudines; family Trionychidae; genus Apalone; species Apalone spinifera. Next base: position 161,791,911 of record CM057847.1, read on the forward strand.
TTATATAAATCAGGGATCCAAACCTGGAAGATGTTGATCATTTCCTGTGGGATGCTGAGGTTCCTTAATCCCCTCTAGAGTTAATGGACTTTCAGGGTACATAATATGACAAGGAAGTTTCCTGAATAAAACTTATTGTATTAAGTTAAACCTCAACTGAATTAATTTTATGTAATTTTGGAGTCCATTGTATTAAAATGCAAGTTTATGTTTTATTGTGGAATTGTAAACAAAGAGCAGATGCTGGCCTGCTTGGATAGTCTGACTTGCTGAGGAATTCACAGTATAAGCTGGTAACCATGGACCATGAACACAAGTCAGGAGGGAGACAGACATGGATGGCAGCTGAGGAGCTGGGAGCCTAAAGTCAGTGCCTTTGCTAGATTGCAGAAGGGGAACCCAGGTGCAGCTGCCCTCACCTGTGACACTTAATACCTTTTAAGCTCATGCCAAGGAAATGATTCAAGGGACCCGAACAATTAGCCACTGGTTCCCTTTGTTGATTTCAAGAGTGCTGGGTTGGTTTAAGATAATCTTATATTTTTGGTTACAAGTAAAGGAACTCCACTGCCCTAAGCAATATTCATGAACATAAAAAAAAACTTTGCAAGTTGAATGATGATTGCAAAATTAGCATATTAAGAATAAAGCAATAAGATTTTCCATATGGAATAAGAGTTTAAATGTGGAAACACAAGATTAAATTGCAAAAGGATCATTTAAACCTATAGTTTGAGAATTTACTTATGAGATGTAAACAGTTCAGTTACTTAAGAAATAAAGAGATATTATGACAGGGAAAACAAATAGCAAGGCAATGGAACTGAAGAAATATTTTATTAACAAAGAAATTTTCAAGTTAGATTATTCAGATCTTGTTATAGCCTTAAAGTTTGGAACTACTTCATTCTTTAGTTAGGTGTTCACATGGTTATTAGAAAACCACCACACATCCAAAAAGCTTTTATCCCATCCCTGCTAATATTTTGCAGCTATTGATATTCCAAAGGGCAGACAAGGCAGAATGAAAACTGTCACTTTCTTCTCCTGCCTCCACACCTGCTTAGTCTTAAAATGGATTTTAAATACTCAGCAGGCTTAGAATCCCTTGAGTCAAAAAGTTCAAAAAAGAAAGATATTGGGGTTTTGTTTCAGGTGTCTAAGGGGAAAATAAAGCAGTGTGCATTTCCAGCATGCCACATGGGGATTTAGGCATGTACAGTATCAGCCATTAACATGGATTGAAGTTGCACACACAAATCCCCAATCAATATTCTCTTGCATGTCTAATGGAATAGTTGAACATAGAGAATGTGAGTAGATTTATTTTTCCATTCAAAAATCATTCCCTTGTGTTCTGAAAAATATTCTTCTCTTACTATTGTGATGGACAGAATATATAATCTACCTTGAGATGTACAACCAAGATTACTAAAAATCCCATCTCATTTTTGCTAGAGTAGGGATCTTAGCTATTGTGTCCAGGCCAGATTGTAACTATCCTTATAGTTTTCATAGGGTATATTACTTTTACCGCCCACCAGCTCTTAAATGTTCTATAATATTGCTATGGTGATTAAATAAATTATGTATTTCATTTTAGATTTAACTGCATATTGTGTGTCATGATTACAAATTACGTCTGCTATGCACAGTTACAGTCATTCACAGCTACAGTCCATTCTCAAGGCATAATACCGGCACATCTCCTCTCAAGCCTAACACTTCCTGGCAGAGCTCCTTCTCTTCTTCCCTTCTCAGTAGGGATCAGCTTCACAGAACCTAATGGGCAGAGCCCATACAAAGATGAAAAGCCTAATAAAAGCATAGAATCAGAGTACCACATACACCACTGGCATAAGCAGACACCAATCCATTGCCTTTAATAAAAGCAAGGGAGTTGGGCTGGCCTATTAGTGACATTGTCCCAATGTATGGATTGAAAAAGCATCATCCCTTTGTGTTAACATACCTTTGGTGACTTTTCTTTGTCCTTGATACAATGACAGGTTCACCTTTTGAAAGATAATAATTTTTTTTAAAACATAACATAATCACTTCTGGGAAAGAAGAGGAAGCATTATTTTAAAATTCAGGAAATAATTCATTGCAAATGAATCAGGCAAACCCCAAAAATTGCTTGTAAAGATTTTGAAAACTCAGGAAGATTTTCAAAATCCTAATTAATAAGATTCTTACTGTGTCTCAGTCTAAAGCCCATTGAAGTCCATGCAAAGACTCCCATTGACTTCGGTAGGCATTTGGATAAGTTTTCCTTAAAATATATGGCTTGGCTGAAAGTAGTGCCCCAGACCTATAACATGTCAACTTCATGAAATAACTTGAGGGACAAATCTGTCTGTGTTGATTATCTTTTTCCTTATTAACTAAAAGATATAACTTTTCAGATAACTCATTGTCCATGCATCCAACAGTTTAATTTGCCTAGGCAAAAAGCAGGATGTAATATTTCCCTTACTTCTTTACTTTATACTAATGGTGTATACGTAAAAGTTTTATGATCAGTGTAGCAAGACTACAGGGATGTATGAAATAGAAAGCACAGTATTAAGAGATTGTTAAATTCAAATGAGAGAGCTCAAGAAAACAACTAAGACACAAAATCCTTTAGACAAAAGTGGAATTGTAGAGATTTCCTTAGTATTCCTTTTTGTGCAAGCTTTACCTTTCTCCTTTATGTGTGTGCCATCTACTATTTAGGCAGGTTTCCAGCATAATACATTACGATAATATAGTCCATGTACATTCCCAGACAAAAGTTGTAAGAAAACAGAATTGAGTTAGAGGTTATATATCTATAAATAAGGGTTAAATATATTATGGGAATGTTGTAATCATAACAAATCAAATATTGTAAACTAGGGAAGTTCAGAGTTAAGATTAAATTTTGAAACAAATCTAAATGTGTGATTTACACAAAGTACCCAAAGAACCTGAACCTCTGCACTGTAATGACATCATGCAATAATCATGATTAAAGTATTTTAGTGTTTGTGGTCCCAGATTAGATCTAACTAATTTTTAAATCCATTTAGACCATTACCTTTCTTTGCTTCCATTGATCAAACTTGAAAATTAATATAAAGAAGATGTATAATGTCTAATATATGTTTCTAAGGAATGTAAGGAATCACAGGTGAAAACTAATACTTATAGTTAAAAATATTAGTTAGGCTAGTGCATGCTCCAAAAAGAGCCTTCTGAAGAAGACTTCCTGTATTGGCTTGTAGGGAATGGTCAACAAATTACAGAGAGCCATTTCCATTTTCTAGACCCCTATAGATAGTTCTCCACAACTTCTGATAAACACTGTTAATAGACCCATAGGTCATGGTTTCAAAAAGTATATATATTATATGGCTTGGTGGTCATAGTTCCACTGTTACAAGTGAAAGAGAGTGGGCAAGCTTGAATCAGGGTACAGCTCACACCAAGCACAGGGTGCTATACCGCAACACTACTCATAAACTATGCTACTGATGCCAGGTCTACACTAGACCTGGAAAGTTGACTTAAGGTACACAATTCCAGCAACATAAAATACATAGCTGGAGTTGGCTCACCTTAAGCTGAGCTTGGCAGTGTCCACACAGTGGGAGGCCAACAGGAACAAAGACTCCCATTGGCTTTCCTTACTCCTCATGACTGTAAGGAGTATAGATGCCAGTTGAAACTCCCACAGCTTTCAACTTAGGGGTCTATATTAGACCGGCTAAATCGAATACCAGAAGATCAACCTTTAGAGCGTCGATCTGCTGATAAGTATAGACATGGTCTGAGTGCTGTAGCATCACCATCCACAGTATCTGTATATCACAACTACTTTATAGGAAGGTTCTACTAGGCAGAACCACATCTTTCATGGGGAACATGTCCCTTCCTCAAACACAGACATGGAGGCTGTGTCTAGACCGGCCCCCTTTGCCGGAAAAGGCATGCAAAGGAGGCCA
>CM057847.1:161800076-161852541 GCA_030068395.1 Apalone spinifera
GGAACATGCTAATGAAGCGCGGGATAATTAAATCCCGCACTTCATTTGCAATTTTGGTTGCCCTTATTAGCCTCCCTAGTTCGAACTAGGGGGCTAGTGTAGATGTACTCTAAGAGTGAAATAATATCAATGATATTTATGCAGTTGTGTTTCATGCTTGTTCTAAAGAAATACTGTAAACAATAATGGGGAATTTTTGTTTACTTAGATCTACAATAAAATGTGAAGTTAATTTCCATCAATGGGACTACCTGTATGAATAATGCATTTTAATGAGTAAAAGGGTCCCAATCCAGCCCTATGTGAGTGTTTTACCTGCAGCACAAAAGGGTTTGTCTCACTTGGGGCCTTTTAAAGCTACCATATTATATATACATAATTATATTAATTACCTAAAAGTCCATCACTGTCTTTACTGAAATTATATTCCAAAGGGGAGATGTACGGGCATTGTATGAATCAGAGATTTTAAAAATAGTCACACAATGGAGTATTATTTTTCCCCCTTCTACCTTTAAACACAGTAACTCCTGGGTCAGGGATGTTTAACCTTGAGTGTGTTACTCTCACAATATTGAACTGTTTTTCTGTTATTCTGCACTCCATTAATGTTCTATTAAATGAAGTAATGATTGAAAAGAAGAAAAGAATCTACTTTTTGAAAAGCATCCTTCAGAGTGGCTTCTCTGCCACTGCAATCAAAAAACCTACAATTCCAGGAGGTCTGAACAACACTGGCTGATCTCACTTGTTTCAGAATTACTTTATGACCAAATGATATCATTGACTAGAAAAATTATAGATATTTAATTTCTTCATCTTCTGGTACTGTACATGTAATTTAATATGTACAATTGTGTCCTTCTATTTCTTCACCCTTAAGAAACTCCCTTTATTTATTTATTTACGCTCAGATTTATCTGAAACCTCCCCATGTGCTCTTCACACACCAAATACAAATCCAATACTGACAGGCCAGCACAGTTTAAATTATTCACGCTTCAATGTACATGAGTGGCAGGGCAACAATCAGCCAGGCAATCATTCCATTCATTGGCCTCTTCTGAATTTATTGATGACAAATTGCAAGAGGAGGAAAACCAGAATGCTCACTCCAACCAAATGCTAAAATTCCAAGTCCAGGAGATTAACTCTTTACCCCCAAACCTACAACAGAAAACATCGGTTAAAAAAAAAAACAAATAACAATGAGACAAGTTGTGACGGGGCAGAAGAGCCCCGCACTCCGGACGGCCTGGGGGCCGTATGTTTGGCGGCACTCCGGGCAAAGGCGGGGGCTGACGAGGGGGGCAGCCCGCGACCCGCTGCAAGCCGTGCGGCGGTGCGCCGGGTGCTCCGGGGCGGCTGCGGCCGCCAGACGCCTGGGCAGGCCAACAGCATCCGGAGACGTCACGGCGCACGTGACGTCACGCCACGGCCACAACACCAGGCCGGAAGCGGGCTCATGTTACGCAGGACAGGGCCCCGCCGGCGAGCAGCAGTGCGGAGATTTAAATCCCGGCTGGCAGCCAGGTAGGAGGAGGAGCGGAGGAGGACGTCTTTCCCCCGAGGCTGACAATGGACAAGCCAGAGACCAAAGAATTAAGTCCCGACCGGACGGAGCGAACTGATGTGGGGAGAGGAAACAGCCCAGGGCGGGCACAGGAGCCCGTGGGCTGGCGAGTTAAGGCAGTAGCCCCGCTAGCCGGACCGGACGACCATGTTGTCTGAGTCCTTAGAGCTCTGGGCTGGGGTCCGTGAGAGGGAGTGGGCCCGGACCCCCCTCTCCCCATCGTGGGAAGCGAACCAACCCCTGGCGTGAAAGGGGGGGAGGCCAACCCACCGTAAGGCTGGACGCCTAGGTAACGAGTAAACAATTATCGATAGGGAGGGGACTCTGGACTAGGCAGTGGACACCTGGGGACGACCCCACCCGTGTTCGGGATGGTCCGGCGGGAGGGGCGTTTACACAAGTATTAAGAGAACCTGCACAGCAAACTGGACATATTTTGAACACCTGGTACCATAGCATGGGACTGTGTTTGAACGTAAGGGAATCTGAATTCCGATTGTTTCTTAACAACTCACAAGTATATCTCAGCAAGCTCATTTAATTAAATTCTGTTTAAGAGACAGCTGAAAAAATAACCATGAATTGATCTTAACGGAGATTATGGTCAATTTCACAAATCCCAGGAAAATCTTTTCTGGCAGAAAGAATGCTTTTGGAAGTATAATCTCTCTTTCACAGCAGCTATAGAGGTACAGTGAAAGCAGTGAGGTACAGTGTGATCTAGAAAAGACTAGCACATTTTAAGATCTAGTTTGGTACATTTCCCTGAGCATCATTTATAGAGGAAAACAACATTCTGATCTGCCTAATTGCAATCTTGAAATTCATGTGCACACGGAGGGACTTTTTCAGACCAGAAGTGGAAAGAAGCCAATGTCAGAGCTGTTCAGGGAGGAAGATATGGAGATTTGAAAGATGAACTTTTCCAAGAGGCAAGCTTGACCAAAGCACAGGATAATATTAGGACTCAGTGTCTCTAATTTAATCTGAAGAATATTTCCAGCCTTTGGCAAGGTAGAATCCTGAATCCATTTACTTCAGTAGAATCCTGTGTTCATGAACATTTGTAAAGCACTGTGGTAAAAAATGGTTAAAGCTACGGGGGCAAGCAGGACAGAGTCTTATCTGGTGTAAATTGTTATAGCTCCATTGGGGACTGAGGATTTGCCCTATGGAGAGAGAGAGATGAAACCAATATGATATTGAAAGAAATATCTAAAAATGGACGCATGATTAGAATGCATCTGTCTAGTTCAGTGGTTCCCAAACTTTTCAGCATCATGCCCCCCCTTTCTGATTTTTGAAAAACCCTCATGCCTCCCCCCCCAAAAAAAAACCCTTCTTGAGCAAAAAATAAAAAAAAGGAACCTAGCAGGGCAGCAAAACTTGATGGGGGGTTGCCTTGCGCCCCCCCCTGGAATTTCTGCACGCCCCCCCAGTTTAGGAACCTATGGACTAGTTCACTGTGTTCATATCTCAGTTTCTAAAGACACTGGGTTTAAGTAAATGGCAAAACTCCCAAGCTACGGCTACACTATGCACTGTGCTGGAAGAGGTAATACAAATGAAGCATGGATTAGCATTTTCTTGTGCTTCATTTGCATAATCTCTTCGGATCCGTTTTGGCGCAAGAGGTTTTTGTGCAAAAACAAGAAGTGTGGGTGTTTCCTTTTTGCGCAAAAACCCCTTTTTGTGGAAGATCCTTATGCGTCTCCCCGGGACATTGCTAAATTACTGAATAAATTGTTTTAACAGGATTGGTTCTGTCCAGAATACAATGATGAAAGGAATGAACTATATGGATACATTTTTCAGGACAATCATTTCACCCAAGTACCTTCCAGAGCCTGTTTCTATTGACTAAGTTGAACTCCTTGGTCAGATCAATCAAAATCACATAAAGATACTGGTGATGTTCCCTACATTTTTCTTGTATCTGCCTGGCTGGGAATATAATGTCAGCAGTGCCTCGACTGGCATGAAAGCCACACTGACTTTCAGGGATGATACCATTTGTGAACACATGTAATGACACTCAGTCTTCTCCTGGGTACCAACTAATACCAATCTCAGATGCTCTGTATAGTGGTTTTTTTTTAACTGTTTCCAATATAAGGTTTCATCCAACTCAAATGTAATGTATAGAAACAAATTTATTTCTATAGTATGCCTTTGACATTTGTCAAGGTTATTATATATGATCATTAATAATTATTTATGGAGTGGATTACCAGCCAAAAAAAGTGGAAAAAATTTTCCCTATCTTGCAAGGCCATATTTATTTCTGCTGCAGTCAAAAGCATCTAAGTTGTACCAGGGATGTATCTGGCCCATTTGCATAGTGACTATTACCTTTATATCTTTTGCTGGGATTTCTAAAGCAGAAAAATTACTTGTCTGCTATGCATATATTCCACCCTTAGGTAGGGTGGGGGAAAATTATCCTTGTATCTTAACTGTTTGTAGAACCCTGCATGGATACAAATTTTGTATGTGCATTGGCATCTACAAAAATGATCCACGGATATGTACATCTACAGATGCAGATAGCCACTGATATAAAGTGGATATCTGTGGATTTGCAGGCTCTAACTATTTAAAATCCCTGGCAGACAGTGGAAGAGGTTGACTCTGATTTGGAGGTTGTGGTAGCTCAGGTAAGATGAAAAGAAAATTAGACCCAGATCAGAAAGGAATTTAGGCAGCTAACTTTCATGGAAATATCTTTGTGAATCTGGACATTACCATTGACTGAAACAATACAAAAATATGTTGTAAGCTGGCCATTTGAGTCCTGGGTCCCTGACTTCTGCTGAGGCCTGTAAGTACCAGTCTAGTGTCTCCAGCAAAACTGGGTGTGGGTACAGGAATAAAGGGGGTCTCAGCTGAAGGCAGGATCCAGGCGTAAGAGCCTGCCTTCATAAATCTCCACAGAAACCCAGCTTGGAAGCAAGACAACCCTCAGCTGCATGGAGGCCCCCTGTGTAATAGGAAAGAGGGCAATACAAGGATTGCCTCAGGAGTAGCACTTTCTCATAAATTAAGCCACCAAGTTTCCTAATTTGGGGCCTTACCCTAAGTTAGGCCATCCAGTTACCCAGTCTGGTGCCAGTAAAATAAGGTTTCAAAATGCACCATATAAGGAATCAATAGGTATGGTCCGGGAAAAGTAGCCTCTCCATATTAGGAAGCAAAGAGGTTGTGTCCGGGAAGGGGCAATCTTCACCTTATTAGGAAACAAAAGGATGATTTGGAACAACGGGATAAGGCGTGTACCAAGGGAAGGGTAGGGATAAAAGATGCTGTAACCATAACTCAGGGCTCAATTTGTGGGGTCGTGAGGCAGAGGGGAACGAACAGTCTGGATTCTGTAACTGAATAAATCGCCTCTTACCACTCCACCCAGCTTCATCCATCATTTGGCCCTGAAACACTGGGGACCCTGAGATCAGGGCAGGCAGTGATAAGACCACTGTCCCACAGTCATTAAGCTCCAGTCCCTGGTTCAGGGCGGGGCAGCAAACAAACACAGTTCCAGTTATTAAGGCTCAGGCCCTGGTTCAGGGCAGGGCAGCCAAACAAACGCAGTCCCAAAGTCAGTATGGCCCAGGCCCTGGTTCAGGGCAGGACAGCAAACAAACACAGTCCCAGTTATTAAGGCCTAGCCCTGGTTCAGGGTGGGGCAACCAAAGAAATGCAGTTTCAAAGTCAGTATGGCCCAGGCCCTGGTTCAGGGTAGGGCAGCCAAATAAACACAGTTGCCCAGACACGAGCGCTGAGAGGGAGTCTGCCATCCAGCATGTGGAGTGGCAGTGAAGATGTGGGCCCTCCCTACTTCACCGCATCCTGGCCCAGGACCCTAGCAGTGGCAGCCCTGGCTGCCACTGGGGTCAGTGGGGATCCAACCTGCAACACACAACACGCTCTAAAATATTGTGAAATCAGCCTGACAGTCGTCGGCTTCCCCTGGGCCACTTCCTAATTCCCCCTCAGCATCTACCTGGCTCCATGCTGTTTGCTGGTTCTCAGTGTCGTAGTAGTCTGAACCCTTGGGCAGGGTGTAGAAGGTCTCCTCTTCAGAGCAAGGGCCCGGTGGTCTGGACCAGTCCTCAGCCTCTCCAAGGTCTTCAGGGCCCTCCTAGCTTGAGAACTCAGAGCAGGCCTCGGCTTCCTCTGGTGGCTGAGAGCCTACTGAGCTCCTGGGCTGGGCTTTAATGCTCCCTGACCCATCCCTTGGCCTCCATGGAGTTACAGGGGCAGGACCCAGCTTGACACACCCAGGCTCGGAGAGGGGTTCTTCCCCCTCAGAGTCAGTGAGCAGCCACCCATGCTCACTACATATGTGCATAACTTATTTACTACCGCAGGATTTTTGGTACTAATTGGACAAAGCAGATGTAAGGTTTATTAGAGCAAGACAAGGAATCCCATTGTGCAGCTCCTAGTATTAGGGGCATGGATAGGAGAAAATGATCCTCCCTCCCCTCCCCCCATTGTAATAATGAGTCCTGGGGGCTGTTTCTTATGGCTGCATACCAGCCCAGCCCTGAGGCTGCTTGTAGCTAGAGCCAAACTAGGACTGGAGACATAAAAGTACATTATGTCACCTACCCCATATTATAGGTCTTGTGCCAAGCAGAACTCAAACATAATATATATATTATAAAGTAACACAGTAATTTTCTAAGCATTTATTTGGCATTTATTTAGCTATCACACTAGTAAATGTCATCTTTAAAGGGCCAAGTTTTAAATGATCATATTAAGTAATCCAGTAATTGAAAAATAATTAAAGTGTTCAGTGACTTGGAATATTTTAGAGTGCAATTATAACTCTTTATTTATGAGAATGGATGAAATATGACAAAGCCAAATCTGCTGGAGATTACATTATGCAGAAATTCACAGTATTGTTATGTTCTTCTTTGTATAACTATCTGACAAAATATAATGGAATACAATGCACAGAAAAATAGATTCTGTCAGATACCTTTAAAAAAACCCTCGACTTTTGATCATTTTACAGTATTATCAGTTTTATGCAATTTTTCTCATACTAATTGCTCTTTTTCAGTCCCTCATAATCTTTTTTGTTCTGTGCTGCAATATGCACATCTTAAAAGGAAGCTGAGACATGAAGGTTGTTGTGAAGAGCTGTATCCTACAGAATTTTTGTAAAAGTGTAACTCACCTTTGCAGAAATGATGACTGAAAATGAACAGTGTGAGGCTCATATATCCAGCTTGTTCAGGAAATATTTCTAAAGCACTAACAGTACTTTAAAGCAACATGGTGTTAGCTCTGTAGTTATTGCTGTAGACATTGTTATCCTGTGATTCATAGCAGTCTAAGTCATTTTAGCAAACTAACCAGTATCTTGTGCTAGAGGCCCATAACATGCAAGAATGTAGAGGATATCCTAAAGTGGACAACTGCCTGCCCATTAGGGAACCTGTGTCAATCAAAGGTTGGCTTATTGGCTTATCCTGAAGCCATGAGGTTTTATATTTCTTATTTTAACAAAAAATCTGATGAATGCAACTTTATATTTTCATTGTTCATGTATGTGTATGGAGGTATGATATCCATACAAGATCAAACTTATGAATGTGCTGTATACCTTGTTGACCATACTTGAAAGTTAGGTCAACAAGGATACTTTGACACAACTGCTTTGTAATTTCACTGGAAGTCACACACACATATAACATGCTATCAGTTAGAACATGGAATCCCACATTGACTTGAATGGGAAGTGTTATGTAAACTGATATCATTAGCATCAAGGAAAAGGAGAATGTGTACAAAATGACAACTAAAGTGGAAAAATGGGAAGTTATTGTACATCATCTTTTCCTTCACTTCTTTGTTTCCTCTTTATCAGAAGAACAAATAAGAATAAGTCTGAGGTCAAAAATTCATGGCTCACAGATGTTAGCAACATAGAGTGAAATCCTAATCCTGCTGAAGTAAACAGGAATTTTGCCATAAACTTCAATGGGGCTAACACTTCACCCATAGTTTATAATGAAAACCAGGTGGTCTGAGATAGCCAATGAATTGTTATAATATTTAAATAAAGCCACCTGAGAAATGTTAAGTTATTAAGGGCAATTTTTGGATACACATGCTTTTGTTGAATAATAGCGGATCACTCATGATATAATGTGCTATATAACCTAGATATGGCTGTCAGAATTAGGCCTTATACTTGGTTACAGAAGGCAAATCAAATGTTTTAAAGGGAGTATGATGAACAGATGGGCTTGTTGTACTGAAATAAAATGCAGACATACTGTGTTACATTCTACAGAATTAAACCCCAAATCTCTACACATTACAGACTAAATATATATTGAGGAGTATGAACTACAGCAGTTAATGCAATATTTTTCATAAAAAATCGTATAAAGTTAGTGACATTTTACTGAAAAATATAGAAAAAAATCACCATTTGTTGACAATATACATTACAGACAAAAACTACATCTAAAAGTAAGATTATACTTTAGACTTATGAACATATGGACATTCACAATGAAAGACTAAAATTCAGGCCTCCGTGTATAATGAAGGGGCATATTAAAGAATGAGGTGTGTGCCTTGATGGTGAATTTCAGTTATGCCATAGGTTTAATCTGCAACTTTAACATCCTTATGGCCAGTTACATACGCTTTTCAATTTTGTTTCTGATTTGGCTAGGATTAACCATTTTCTGTGAAGCCTATCCTGTGTTTGTTGGTATTGGATTTGAATAGGCTAGACTCCAAAAGAATTTGGTTATATTAACATTCAGTTAAAATAATTATTCTGCACAGAAGTGGGTCTGCACATGTTTATTTTAAGAACACTTTCTCTGCAGATTTGACAAAACTCAAAGAAGGTATCGACATAGGATTTCTAAAGATATAGCACTTGACTCAAGGTTTAAGAATCTGAAATGCCTTCCCAAAGCTGAGGAACAAGATGGGGGTCATGTTTCAGTAGGCTTAAAAGAGCAACACTCTGATGAGGAAACTACATAATCTACAAAAAAGAAAATTGCTAGTGGCAACTGATTCAGATGATGAAAATGATTGTGCCTTGTTCTACATTGCTTTGGATCATTATTGAGCAGAATCCATTAGTGGCATGGATGCATGTCCTCTGGAATGGTGTCTGAAACATGAAGAGCCAAACAACTTTTTAGCACATCTGGCACATAAATATTTTGTGATTGTGGCAATAATGTAATGTGAATGTCTGTTCTCACTTTCAGATGGCATTGTAAACAAGAAGCAGGCAGCATTATTTCCTACAAATTTAAACAAACTTGTCTGTCAGAGTGGACAAAAATGTAGGACTGAATAGACTTGGATACTCTAAATTTTACATTTGAATGCAGTTTTTATACATAATTGTACATTTGTAAGTTCAGCTTTCATGATAATGAAATTACACGATAGTACTTATACCAGGTGAATTGAAAAATACTATTTCTTTTGTTTTACAATGCAAATATTTGTAATAAAAAACTATTATAAAATGAGCACTGTACACTTCATATTCTGTGTTGTAATTGAAGTCAATATACTTGAAAATGTAGAAAACATTCAAAAATATTTTAATAAATGGCATTCTCTTATCAACAGCATGATTAATCATTTTTTAATTATTTGAGAACCCTAACAGTAAATAAGAACAATTTGCATGGCTGAAAAACCAGATGCATTTTAAACACCCTGCTAAAATTGTTCCATTAAATCTGGAGACACAGAAGCCCAGTCTATTAGCCCTTTGCAAATTCTCATTATATGACAGATTCTGCATCCATTGAAGGCAAAAGCAAAACTTCCTTGGGAGAAGGTCCTGGCCCCAAATTTTCAAGGAAAGTTGTAATAGGTACACCCCTACAAAAGTTGTTTTACATGTTGTCTGTTCACACACATTCTCATAAACAAATGCAAGATGAGTAACTGTACATAACTGGGCATTAAATATGCAAATACCTGATGTTTTAGAGAAAGATGAGTCCTTGTTGCTGCATCTCTTACATCTGATTCTGAAAAGTTGGTGCTAATTCTTTATGCTGGAGTAATCACTGAACATATTCTGTAAATATTCTTGTTCATAGGGATGAGCAAGCTGTTAAAAACAATGACAGAGAGTTTTATAAATATCCTACAAGAGATAATATTTCCTAGAGGGCTTTCTGTGTAAGAGAGTGTCCCAGTCTTCATACCCATTCAGCCTTGGCCAAGCTCAATCTACTCATCTGTCAACTGTGGTGATTTTTATTTGGGTCACCGGAGATATTTCACTGAGAGTTGAAGTTGAGCAATCAGACTCATTTAGCATATCCAGCAGATTTTAACAACTACTGTTAAAATCAGTGTGTGTAGTGGGGGAGAGGGGGATTTCCAATTGGTGACCTAACAGTCAAAGTGAAATATATTATTATTTAATAAAGTGAAATAGCTCCAGTTCCCCAAAGACACATCAAATAAGAATCACCACAGTTGACAGAAGAATAGATATACATATGTAAAAAATTCAGAAAGTTCACATTCTTTAAATTTCCATCTAGTTCTTCCACTGGGGTAGGAAGATAGAGATTGTCCAGTACAGAAGGCTGCCTCAAACTCACAGCCCCCCATGATCTGCCTGAAGCAAGTGGCACATGTGCGATGCGTCCCCCAGCTAATCACAATTATCTTTGTGTTCTACAGGGTAGGAGAAGAAGAAGCAGACATTATGGAAATTTGCTGTTATCTACCCTTGTTTGACACTATGTATTTGGGAATCAATGTGTTGCCTACCAGACCCCAATTCCTATTTGTGCCCCCACCCACTGAATCAGTAGACAAAGGTTCCCATCTTTTCTTCTAGAGAGTATTCACTTGTAATAGTTAACAAATGTTAAGAAAAAAAGTTGGCTATCAAGTCACAGTGGCAAGCAATACCAAGCAATATTACTAATCATATTTCTGAATAAAGATACTGTATCGGAGTACCTTTCCAATGCTATTCATCACTAATCAGACTTCTAGTTCCTATTAACATAAATAGAAATTGCATGTCTAAGGCACAACAAATGGTGTTGAAATTTCATTCTGCAATATATATAGCAATAATCCCATGAAATGCACCAGGATCCAAAATTTCACTATCAAAGATGCAAATACAAGCACATGCACACCGTGTCAAGAATCCTAGATTTTCTACTCCAAGGAGGAAAAGACAATTATTATTTGCTAGGAGTCTGTGTAACATTTTCAAGAATAGTCACAGCAAAATTTACCTTGCAGAATACCACCGCTTTGTTCTTCCTACAATGTCAGGAGATTGCTTTCATTAAAACAACACAAATAAACTGTAATTCTTCCCCTTTTTTTTTTTTTTTTTTTTTTTTTTTTGCTTTGTAGGCAGTTTTAATAGTGAGTTCCAAAGGAATACTTGTTATAAATTATCGCACTTTCTCAGTAGCTATCTTCTTCTAACATGAAGCAGTTTACTTTAAAATCCAGCTGCAAAATTTTTCCTGATTGGATGTTACGTCTTATAAGTGCTATTCCAAAACTATGTTTGTGTTTCTCTATTCTTCTGCTGAACCCATCTCTGAGGACCTAAAAAACTTAGGTTTGCAGTACACATAAAGTGCAGTACACATAAAGATGTCTTTATTGCTATATTAAGAACCAGTAATAGCTACTTTTAAAGTTGAAATATTTTTTCTGTTACACTATAAGGCCAACTTTACACTACAGTGGGAGGTTGAATTAAGATACGCAACTCCAGCTACAATAGCTGGAGTTAACATATCTTAAATCATGTTTCCACTGTCCACACAGTGGGAAGTTGGCAGGAACAAATGCTCCCATTAGCGTCCCTTACTCTTTGTATGAAACAGGAATACCAACACCGATGGGGGCACCCTCTGAGTTTGATTCTAAATCAAACCCTGGAAGATCGATCTTGATAGCTTCGATCTTCCGCGTAGTGTAGACATGCCCTAAGTTTTTTAAATCCTCTAGGCTATACTCTCACTTGGTGGAAATGGGCATATGTCTATTGAAATAAACAGAATGGTGTGAATTTGCATTGTGAATCCTTCCTCTAACTTAAATCACTAAATAGTTCTTTTAGATTTTCTTTTTCCTTAATATCAGTTTTAGGAGTTCCTATTTTGGTCATGAAAATTGGTGATGTATAGTATAAAAAGTTCAGTCCTTCTGTCCCTGACTCAGATAAATAAATGCTTACTCATGTAAAAAAAAAAAGAGTATGTGTCTGGGAGGTTTTGCAGGGTCAGGTATACTTTGTTCTGTACTTTAAACTGTAATACTAAGTCTCAGAGTCTGAAGCATTGCAGATTTGTGTTCTTGCAACAGCTTCTGTTGAGTAGATATTTTCTCTATGTCTAAAAGTAACAGAGTTACAGAGTGAACAAAATTGAACTATTGGTTGCACTGTGCTATCAGGTTCTGTGTTAATAATCAAAGCAGGAACATTTTAATAGTATGCATTGTGTTCTTTTTAAATCAGCAAGCTGAAGGGACCCTATCCCTGGATGTAGTTGTATTTATTCACAGCACATAATCAGAAATGTATAAAGGTTATCTGATTTTATTATTTTAAAATACAAAAATGACATATTTCCCAGCTAGTCTAGCGAATGATTTTTTTTGTTTTCAAAATAATATGGAATGTTTTCTGGCTCCAAAAATTTGAATAATGTCTAGTTGGAAACCAAGAATTAAGGTAGTAAGCCACAGTCCATTAACATCTTCAGTGCTTGTTAGTCATGTTATCCAATAATTGCTTCATTAATTATATGGGTGAGTGTTACCTACTGATTCACTAACACCACTTCCTGCACTACCTGAATTTACCTGAGAAATGTTCCAGTCAGGTATTGATGTGGTCCAGCCCTTTGTTGCTCATGATATCTGATAGAATCACAACATGAGGCTTTAGAGCATGAGAAGAAGAAAGGTGAGTGTTATGTCCTACCCCGGTGTCATCTTCCAATCCCTATCTCCTCCCTATGCACTCATCTGGTAGGAAAGAAGACATTGAGTAGTTTGGAAACAAGGCAATAACATTCCATTTCACCTCTGCTTTTCCTTTCCACAGGTCTAACCAATAACCCACTTGTAGGCCATGCTTTGTCTAACTTCGTTCAATTAAATCATAATTTTCAAAGTACTCCCCTATGCAATGTATACTAAAGAACCTTTTATACAGACATAAATAGCCACTGCCTGGATGGCAAAATCACTGACTCTCCGTTCCAGTCACATCATGTCTAACAATAAAGCCTTAAACTCCCTGTGTAACTAAAAAAATTGCCAATTTCACACTTGATTTTCCACATGCTCCACTCCGTAGCTTTCATACTTCTTGCCTGTTTCCAGGCTTTGCAGAATTAGTTTAGATCAAATTATTAATATCCCCATTTTAGAAGGGGTCTTTAGATAAATTGTACCTTTCTTAAGCATTATGGTAATGCTCATGAATTTTACCTTCTTGATCAGTGGCTTTTAAACTTTTCTATACTGTGGCCCCATGTCATTGCAGAATAAAAGCTTTGGATTCCCACTTCCTACTTAGCCATAAGCAAAGGAAGGTTTGATATGATAGCACTCCTCCAGATCTTGACCCCAAATCCATTTCCTTTTAAATTAAAGTTGGCAGAATTGAATTATATCCTATTTTGCTTTCACACACATTCCCCATTCTTTCTGTTCCATCAAAGGTGCCAGGAATGAAAGATGCAGAAGAAAGCCTGAGCTGAATGAACAAGGGAATGTTTTGTAATTTTCAATGAAGATCACCTAATCATCTGTGGAGCATGCCTGGAAGTCAGTATAGTGACCTGGATTTCTTGCATTTCTTCTAATTCTGAAATTATAAACAATTTTGCAAAATGTCCCAATTAAAGACATGATAAAATGTAGAGAGACTTGGAAAGGGGAAAAGTCCCATATGAGATAACATTTGAATAGTGCTGATGCAGTCTAATAACACTTTAATGTTATATTATTATTACTAATATTAATATGTATTATTTAATATTTATTACTTCATTTGAACCTTACTGGTGTTTGGGCAATTAAAATATTTGTTTTAATTAACAGGACAAAGGTGAGAATCTTGTAATAGGAGGAAAAGTTAAAATGTTCTTTTTTTTGTTATACCTTTGTATTACTTTTTATTCTATTGTTAAAGTTTTAAGCACTGGCAACACAAAAAAATGGATCAATAGATTTTAAAGCTTGAAAGAATTATAGTAATAATCCAGTCTTGCCTCCTGCATAACCAAGGGCCTATAATTTCACCCAATAGCTCCAGGATCAAACCCAATTACCACTGTTAAACTTACTAGACTATTAAAAGACATCCATTTTTAATTTAAAAATTTCTACCACGTCGCTAGATAAATTGTTTTAATGGCAAATTACCCTCACTTGTTGTACACTTTATTTGCAGGTTGAATATGTCCAGTTTCAGCTTCTAGCCATTGGATTTTATTGTGTTTTAGTGAGCTAGACAAGAGCTCTTCACTACTATATTTTGACCCCAAGTAGGGCTTCTGGACAGTGATAACTTCTCAGGCTTTGAGATGATAAAAAATAAGATAGTTTAGCCTCAATAAAAAAGCATGAGGTCATTTGTTGGGATTAGGTAACAGTTGGTCCTCACCCTGGTGCATAGTTGGAAGGTTTAAGGAGCCTGTCTGAACAGCCCCACTCTCTAAGGACTGGAGATAAGAGAAAGAAGAATCATAGTTGTCCTTCCATTGCACACCAGGCTGGAGAGCTGTCCACCAGCTGTACAAGGAACGAGCAACATGCAACCCACCTAAAAATATATTATCTACAATGCTACCTCTTCACCCAGGAGCTCCAGGAGACATTAAATCTCTCCTGTACTTC
This sequence comes from Apalone spinifera, assembly GCA_030068395.1. Taxonomy (NCBI): domain Eukaryota; kingdom Metazoa; phylum Chordata; order Testudines; family Trionychidae; genus Apalone; species Apalone spinifera. Next base: position 161,814,568 of record CM057847.1, read on the forward strand.
TGGACAATCAGTACCACTCTGAGCCATGCAATGGCACAAATAGCACAATCAACTCTTCATAGCCACTGTAGCCAACCAAGAAAAATATATTCATAGTGAGTGGGTGACCGCACCCAATCCCACAGGCAAAACCTCCCACCGAATTCAGATGTTGGCCTGTGAATAATTACAAATTTAGGAGACAAATCACAAAAGTGTGAATGAGCAGGGAAAATTTTTCAATCAATATACTTGCAGAAGCTATTTGAATTAATGAAGCTAAAAACTGATCATCTAAATGTATTGAATAGGACAGGGCTGATATACTTTTAATCAGTATTACTCTTTCATAAACTGTTAAAATGTTTGAAAATTAAAAAAACCCAGGTATATCTGAAATGACTGCTCTAAATAGTGCAGTAAATTGTTATCTTTTCACTGGATGTAGAAATACATTCTGTTGGTATGATACATTGTTTCCATTCAATTGACAATTCACAACTGAATGCATTAATGACAGTGAGTTGTCACTGGACAATGTTGCCATGAATATGTGCCACCTTTGTAAATGAATGTATTTGATTCAACATGTTTCTTAGGTGTGCAAATTTTGAAGGACCTATAGACTACATATTTTAAAAGAATGTGTCACCTAAAGTATCTTGCTGCCAAATTTTCAAAAGGGCCTTTCATTTCATTTTCAAAAGACTTTCAGTTTTGAGTACCCTCTTTGAGATATCCTAGGCATTTGAATGTAGAAGCAGTTTTTGAAATTTAGGCTCTTAACATTTCTTTCTGATGACTTGTACTCACTGGAACTATGTCCATTACTTCCTTTTTCTCTACCCCATATTGTTTGCTAGAAGGTGTTTTAAAAATCTAGAATGAAAATGCAACTTTCTTGTATTTAAACATAGGAGTGTGCACTAGGGGGGACAAGTAGGAGCACAGACCCATCTCCCCTAATAATTGATGAAGCACAGAGCTCCTCTAGCTCTGGGGCTGTAGTGTGGGGAGCGAACTCCTCTGGCGCTAGGCAGGGAAAGTGATCTACTCCAGTCCTGGGGCCGCAGAAGGTGCTGATGGCTTTTCTGGTCCCCAGGTTGTGCTAAGGACCCAGAACATGCCCCTTTAAAGCCATCTTTTTTATTATTATTATTCCTACAATACTCCTGCTCAAACATAGATGTCTTAACCTGGTTTAATGGTCAGAATAGCTGACAGAATTCAGATACCAGATATCTCTTATTTTCACAGCCTCTGACAGTGTGACCTATGGAATGCCACTTACCCTTCCTGAGCCTCAATTTACACATTTGTTAGTTTATCATTATTGCATTATTTACTCTGGGCCCCAAAATATGCTAGACAATTCACATCACAGAGACTTGCTTCTTGCTCCCCAGAAAGCTTAGTCTAAACAGACAACAAACCATGTGAGAGAGAGAGACAGAGACAGAGACAGAGACAAATAGTTCAAAGTGTGTTAAGCACATGTTGTCTTAGTTCTGTGATTTAAAAAAAAAATATTAATCATGCTACTTCCCTGTCTTCGTATGAATTATGGTTCCCCAACCTGCCTGCTTCATCATTTAAACTGTTGTTAATTCAAAAGAAAGAAACAGCCAATCCAAATATACCCATTTCACTCACAATATTCAAATAATCATAATGCTTAGATATTAAATAGTACTATAATAATAAATCATATATTCACATTTTCAAAGTGAATCCACTACACAGACATTTTCAATTTCTGTCTCACAGTATACCAGCTATTTTACAAGACAGGGCATTAGATTCTCCAGTTAGGTATAGTTTCCAGTTTATGCTAGCTGAGGATCTGGCAGGGAAAGTAAGGCACTAAAGATATAAGGGTATGTCTACACTAGCTCGTTAGTTCGAGCTAGGTAGGCAAATGAGGGCAACCGGAGTTGCAAATGAAGCCCGGGATCTAAATATCCCAGACTTCATTTGCATCTTCCCGGGCGCCGTCATTTTTAAATCCCTCTTAGTCCTAACTCCGTGCCTGCGGCTACACGCAGCACGGAGTAGGTAGTTCAAATTAGGATGTCTAATTCGAACTACCTACTCTGTGCCGCATGTAGCCGCGGGCACGGAGTTCGGACTAAGGGAGATTTAAAAATGGCGGCGCCCGGAAAGATGCAAATGAACCCCGGGATATTTAAATCCCGGGCTTCATTTGCAACTCCGGTTGCCCTCATTTGCCTATCTAGCTCGAACTAACGAGCTAGTGTACTTAATGATTTGACCATGACTACAGTGTCATAACCAAAATTTAACCTAAATTACCTATCCCATACTCTGAACATTAGAAAATACTGCTATTAAAAAATTGTGACGATAACTACCTTTCTCACAGTTTTCACTTTTTTACTTCATTAATAAAAGGCTTAATCTGCAGTATTAAACACAAGACAGGGTGCCAAAAGACTTTAGATCCTCATTTAAAATGTGCTAAAATACAGAATATAATACCATAAATGTTGGGTGAAATTCTGGACCCTCTACCTAAACAGAGTCAGAATTTCACCTGAACACCTAGGCTACATCTACACTATGAGTTTTCTCGGCAAAAAAATATGCTAATGGGGGACTCATTTGCATGAGTCATGATCTCATTTGCATATTTTCTGCCGATCCATTTTTGCACTGGGGTTTTTGCGCAAAAACAAGCAGTGTAGACATTTTCTTTTTGTGCAAAAAACCATTTTTGCGCAAGATTGGTAAACTTCCTTTTTTGGAGTATAAGGATCTTGCAGAAAAAGGGGTTTTGGTGCAAAAAGAAAATGTCCACACAACTTGTTTTTGAGCAAAAACTCCAGCGCAAAAACGGACCGTCAGAAAATATGCAAATGAGATCGCAACTCATGCAAATGAGTTCCTCATTAGCATATTTTTTGCCGAGAAAACTCATAGTGTAGACATAGTCCTACGATACTGCATGCCTAAACCTCAAATCTCAAATTGTAATTGTAAACTTGTGTGCTTCACTGACTGATCTGTGAAAAAACATTTCATCATAATTTTGCAATATTTTGAAAACATAAAAAATTACAAAACAAATTGATGAACTTTGGTCACAGTTTTCCAAACTAAATACTTTCAACTTTTGCCCTATTTGTGGTGTATAGACACTGATAACTGTATTCTGCTGTTCCTTGTGTAACTTCTGCATTCCTCGGTGTTAGAATCCTTGTTAGTATCCAGTTTGAAAATGTAGTTATAGTATCAACATCTATTACTACTATGTTCTAATAGCTTCAAATTTTCCATGTTGGTAGGGCAGCAGGTTATCAGTAGTTGCTATTAACTGTTCTTAAATTTGGCTTTTTAAATTTTGTTTTCTTCGTTAAATTCTCCAGGCTGTTTTAAAAAATAACTTACCACTGAACATATCAGGGGAGGGCTTGCATTTATCACAATTATATTCATAATGGCCTAATTATGATGCATTGCTCATGTTGAATAGCAATTTACACCATGAGAAGCCCCATTCATTCAATGGAGGTATTCATGAAATAACATACCACTAAGTGGCCATGTCTCCACTAGAAAACTATTTGAAAATAACTAAATTCAATTTAATAAATCCAGATTTTACAAAATTGAAATAGCATGTCCCCACAACTGGGAAGCCTTGAAATTATTCTGAGGCAGGCTCTGTTAATATGGATGTGCTACCTCGACTTAGAGCCCCAGGAAGCACTGGGGAGTAATTATTCAAATTATTCTGGGGAGTAATTATTTTGAAATAGTGGAACCAGAGCATCCACACTAATGCTATTTTGAAATAACTATTTCAAAATTAGCCTTATTCCCCGTGAAAAGCAGGAGAACAGCTTTCAAAATAAGCAGCTTATTATATCGAAATAATGGATTTGGTAGTGTGGACACTCCGTTTATACATTTAATCTAAGGGGGGTTATTTTGAAATAAAACCCTAGTGTAAACCACGATAGAATGAGGAAGAGCATCACAATCTAGTACAGTACTATACAATGTAGTACAGTACATTCCCCTTATTTTCCAATCAATTCCTTGCCATTTTTAGGTGGGAATAACATAGTGACTATGCAAAACTAATGATATAGGCTTGCAGAGATTAAAACATTTAAAAAAGATGAACTGGCATTGTCTAATAATTTCTAGGAAATCTCTCATTTTCAAAAGGTTTTTACCTCAAAATAGGAGCCTTACTTTTAAACTAGATCAGATTCAGGGCATGTCTACACTTCAGGGCTAAAGCTGAAATAACCTACACAACTTGAGCTACATCAATTGCATAACTTAAGTCAAAATAGCTTATTTTGGCGCTGTCTACACAGCGGGAAATCCAAATTAGAGCGTTCTTCCTGCAACGTCCCTTACTCCTCATAAAATGAAGGTTCCAGGAGTTGGAGTAAGAAGTCCTCCAGCTCAACATTATTTGAACATTATGTCAAAATAATTGCTTGCTGTGTAGATGTGGACTATGTTGTTCCAGAATAACATCAGTTATTTGGAAATAACACTGCTGTGTAGACATAGACATAAACAGAGGAAAGAGGATATGGGAGTGGCTTCATTATAAGTAAGAGGGGAAAGAGTTTGAAAAAGAAATATGTGAGAAACTGTTGAACTGTAAAAAGGGATAGGCAAACAAAAGGGGAAAAAAGGAGAATATAATGCTGCAAACAGAAAAGGGTTATTAATAATGTGCAGCTAGGAAAAGAGACTATAAAGCATTGAATGAAAAATGCTCACCGTTCTCACCTTTGCATTCTAATGTCTGTAGCTCAGTACCTAGAATTACAGTGCATTTCCCTGTTCATACTGTGTTCTTCATTCTTTCATAACCCACTCAATGCCTTCCTATACTATTATCCTTCCACTTGAGAATGTGGCATCTTACTGTGTGATCCAGCTTTGTCTGCTTTCATTTAGGCTATGTCTATGGTTGGAGCTGGGTCTGTGATTCCCAGTGGGAGCAGACATACCACAATAGTTCTCTTCCAACTAACTTTCTAAATATAGTTATGTAGCTGCAGCAGCACAGGCCATGGCATATGGGTTAGTCACTCTGAATATATATCTGTGGTGCCTGGGCAGGTTTATACTCAGGGTAGCTACCCTATGTTGCTGCTCACCGCCACCCATGCTACACTACTATTTTTCATGAGCCAGTTTAATGAGCTAGCATGAGTATGTATATTCAAGCTGTGAATCACACATCTCTCTCAAGTGTAGACATGGCCTCAATACATTCTGTATCATAGTTTTTATCTTTGCCCAGAAAACATATTTATCTGCTGTGTATATGAGCATATATACAGTTATTATTAATAAAACTTCACAATTACCCCACTTAGAATAGGAAATAGCTATACTACCTCAGATACCACTGTAGTAAATGTTGATTTATTAAAAGTGACCACTGAATAATATATATATAGAATCAGAGTGATTTTTCCTGCCATAGAAATGAACATACTGAATTCTGGGAAGTTTTTTTTATTTTCTTTATTCCTCTATTATTTTGTTGCAGTGGTCAAAATACAATATCCCAAATATATTCCTACAGTATCTGATTGACTTCAGTGGAATCACTAGGGATGGATTTGGCACATTGTACATAACTGTAATCTGATTAGTACATGCATACAAAATAGGGGGGGGAAGGGACTGGTTCTGTTCAGTATCTTCACCAACGATTTAGATGTTGGCATAGACAGTACGCTTATAAAGTTTGCAGATGATACCAAGCTAGGTGGGGTTGCAAGTGCTTTGGAGGATAAATTCCAGATCATAATTCAAAATGATCTGGACAAACTGGAGAAATAGTCTGAGGTAAATAGAATGAAGTTTAATAAGGACAAATGCAAAGTTCTTGACTTAGGATGGAACAATCAGTTTCATACATACAGAATGGAAAGTGACTGTCGAGGAGTTATATGCACTGCACTATTATTTCGAGATAACTAGCATTATTTTGAAATAACAGTGCCAGTTCTACACAGCTATTCCATGATTTCAAAATAACGGATGGCTTATTCTGAAATCTGTAAACCTCATTCTACGAGGAATAACGCCTATTCCTCAATAGCTATTTTGAAATAAGGTGTGTGTAGATGTTCCATTTCTTCTATTTCAAAATAGCCTATTACTAGGAACATTCTAAGTTATTCCTCATCAGCACCCCATGGGGTTTTAAATCGAGATAGCATGTCTACATCAGGGAAGCCTGCCTTGGACTAATTTTGAGGCTTCCCTGCAGTGTAGATGTGCCATTTCAAAATAAGCTATTTTGGAATAACTATTCTGGGATAGCTTATTTTGAAAGAGCCATGCAGTGTAGTACCCTAGGAAGGAGTACTGATGAAAGAGATCTAGGGGTCATAGTGGATCACAAGCTAAATATGAGTCAACAGTTTCATACTGTTGCAAAAAAAGCATACTGTTGCAAAATGATTCTGGGATGTCGTTAACAGAAGTGTTGTGAGCAAGACACAAGAAGTAATTCTTCCTCTCTACTCTGCACTGATTAGGCCTCATTTGGAGTATTGTGTCCAGTTCTGGGCATCACATTTCAGGAAAGGTGGAGAAATTGGAGCAGGTTCAGAGAAGAGCAACAAAAATTATTAAAAGTCTAGAAAACATGAGCTATGAGGGAAGACTGAAAGAATTAGGCTTGTGTAGCTTAGAAAAGAGAAGATTGAGAGAGGGCATGATAGCAGTTTTCAGGTATCTAAAAGGGAGGAGGAGGAAAATTGTTCTCCTTGGCCTCCAATGATAGGACAAGAAGCAATGGGCTTAAACTGCAGCAAGGGAGGTTTAAGCTGGACATTATGAAAAACTTAACTGTCAGGTGGTTAAACACTGAAATAAATTGACTAGGACGTTTATGGAATCTCCATCTGTGGAGATATTTAAGAGCAGGTTGGATAGACATCTATCAGGGATGATCTAATTGGTGCTTGGTCCTGCCGTGAGGGCAGGGGACTGGACTTGCTGACCTTTCAAGGTCCCTTCCAGTTCTAGTATTCTATGGTTAGCATCTGTGGAGTTAGCAGCAGCCTTTGCTCAAAACTATAGTGGAATACATTAAAAGAGCAGGTGAAATCTTGACTCTGTGGAAGATTGTGGGGGTATATCTAAAATACACCCCTCTGCCAACAGAGGGATGCAAATCAAGCACTTCAAAAGATTTAAATATCCCAGGCTTAATTTGCATACTCATGTGCGGGCACTGTGCCGATCACATGTCCTTACAAAAGTGAAAGTAAAGTCTATACTCAGCTCTGCCGACAGCAGGGAGCTTTTTTGGCAGATCCTGTACTCCTCTGAAAAAGCTCCCCGCTGTCGGCAGAGCTGCGGCTAGACTTCATTTTCACTTTCGAAAGGGCGTGTGATCGGCACAGCGCCTGAACATGAGTATGCAAATTAAGCCTGGGATATTTAAATCCCGGGCTCATTTGCACTTTCGAAGTCGTTGATTTGCATCCCTCTGTCGGCAGAGGGATGCAGTCCGGAGGTAGCCTGGGTGTTTTTCCATTGATTTCAGTGGGTCTAGGATTTCACCTACTCTACCCAAATGGTAGCCCTTACTCATTAGAGAAATCATTAATTCAGTAGGACTAGTAATCAGAGTAAATCTTAAAAGGTCAGGTATTACTTAATGGAAGATGGAAATGTAATACCTGTGCCATAAGGGTTTTAATAGTGTCCTTTGACCATAAGCAAGAGATGTTTTTTATCTGATATGATGTTCCTGTTATTGGAATACTCTGCCACCAATCTGTCAGTCAGCTTTCAACAGTGCCAGATATGATTTTTACTACTGGTATGAACAACATATAACAGCTTCCTCAGATACCTAATTAATAAGAAACTGGCTGCACAGATGTGAATTTTACATATATTTCAGATAGTTCAATGATCCAAAGAAACACAGGGATATCATATGGGTTTGTTGTTATCTCTTGGGAGCTTTGGGCCAAATTCTGTGCTGAGTTGTATTATCTAATACCTGACACAATTCAATGGAGCTGAGTTACAGGGGTAAGTCAATGCAGAATTTACTATTTCCCAAAATTCATAAGTGAGAGGACAAAACTGGATGGGAACCATACCTGGCCTCAGCATTGCAGAATTTTAAGGGCTGCTTTTCCGGGAGCTGTAATGAATATCATACTTTTATGTTATTGACCAAGGCATGCCTCGTACAGAGCTGTGAGTACAGCATGTAAGCAGTTCTGCACTTATAAAAGGAGTAGCTCTCTATGTTATTATTCCAGTTATTTACTCCTTTTGAACAAAGGCAGCATTCTGACCTTGAATTACACACACAAAAACTAATTTAAAAGAACATCATTAATGTTGCAATGTCAAGCATTCAATAGCAAATGCTAATATTAAGGTTGCTTGTACAACCTTAATTTGGCCCCCTTATGCGTATGCATTATGATTCAGTCTTTAAATACATGATCACATACTGGTTTTTTTCCACAGTACCCCTGCCTCATTCAGTACACAGAATGGATGATGCCTACTTTATCAGCAGCTATTCATTATTTAGATTTTTCTTTGTTGTTTAATGTATGCTTCAGTGGCTTATTTACAGCACACAGTTCAAATCATGCTCTGAAAACAGAATTATTATTAGTTTCATGTACCTATCGGTTGCTTCTGTGGCACTCAGAACTGGCCTTGCATGAAATTCTCCTTCAAGGCCTCTGTGATGATCACAGTCCCTTGCTGTGCTCTCTTGAGGACACTGGTGTCCGGCTGCTCAAACTCCCTGGCCAGACATTCAGCTTCAGCCCCCCACCATAGCAGAAAAGTCTCCCCCTTGCTTTTGCACAGGTTGTGAAACACAAAACAGGCTGTCATCACAAAGGGACTGTTGCTCTCCCTGAGGTCCAGATGGGTGAGGAGAGTCCTGAACCTCCTCTTTAAATGCCTGCACACACATTCCACAACCATTCAGCACCTGCCCAGCCTGATGTTGGACTCCTCCTTGCTGGGGTTCAGGCTGCCCATGTAGGGCTTAATGAGCCAGGGGAGTAAGGAGTAGGCTGTGCCGCCAGGATCACTATGGGCATGTCCATCTCTCCAACTCTGATGGTGCAGCTGGGGAAAAAAGTGCCAGTGTGCATCTTTTGGAACAGGCAGGAATTCTGCAAGATGCAGGCATCGCGCGCCTTTCCCACCCATCCAACTTTGATGTCAGTGAAGTGTCCCTTGTGGTCATCATAAATAGTACCCCTTCCTCTTGATAAACTCTGAGGCATGGAGGTCAGAGGTCAGGATGGGGATCTGCATGCCGTATATGCTCCCCACACTTGGTGAAGCCCATGGCAGCAAAGCTGTTGATGATGGTGCTCAGAGTGATGACCCTCCATAGCAACACATGGTTAAAGGCCTTGGCTACCTGCACAAGCACGGCCCCAACTGTGGATTTCCCCACACCAAACTGGTTCCTGACTGAGCAGTAGCTGTCCAGCTTGGCGAACTTCCGCAGGATGATGAACTTCTGCATGGGAATGATGGGTCTCATGTGGCTGTCCTGTCACTTGAGGGCAGGGGCGAGACATTCACAGAGTTCCCGCAATGTGGCCTTCCATATGCGGAAGTTCTGCAGCTACGGATGACCATCCCATCATTTCAGGATGATGTGGTCCCACCAGTCCAGGCTCATCTCCCTCTGCCAGAAGCAGCATTCCACAATGTCCAGAGGATTGAGGGACATGCTTGGCAGCAGGAACACCAAGACCTGGGTGAGCAGGGCCTGTGGGCCATGCTGGGGTTTGTCCTCCTTGTCCTCATCCTCATCTGGAGCAACATGCGGGCATTTTGGAAGTACTGCACCATGAGGTGCAGCACAAGGCCCGTGAGCTTGGTACTGGTTTACAACAGGTCTGGCTCCATGGTGTGAATGTTGTGGCGTCCGTGTGGGCAACCAGCACACAAGAAAACACATGCCCACTGCATCCCTTTCTTGTCCCATGAGGGGGACGCAATGGAGGAGAGGCTTTTGAGACAAGGCCATAGAGAGGAGCCCCTGACAGCACATCGCAGCTTGCCAGACTGAGCAGCCACAGGAAGTATCCACCCTCCTGGTGTCTTCCCCAGAGTGATTCCAGGGGTACTAATGGTGAGGCAGGCTCCATTCAGTGTGGCTGCACTATTTTGTACTAATTTGAATTAATTTCAAGCCTTCCCCATACTGAGGACATGCTAGTTCAAATTTGTTAGATCAGGAGTTTTTAAGTTGAATTTAGTAATTTCAAAAGAGTTTCCTAGTGTAGACATAGCCTGAGTGTTTCACAAGCATTAGGGCTTTTATTTTTCCAACACCCCTCTGAGATGAGAGGATATTGTTATTGCCAATTTGCATTTGGAAAACTGAGGTACAGAGAGATAAAGGACAAAAGTGTTCACTCTTTTGGGGTAACCAATTGGCAACAATTAGGATTTAATTTTTAGAGTTCATAACCATTCATAATACAACACTTCATATGTTCAAAGCACAGCTGCCATTTACTTTAGTTGTGGTTATGAGGGCTCAGCACATCATATCAGACCCCAACGTTTCAAGTTCAGCACCCAGAACACAAGGAACACGCATTTAGTGACCACTTTTAGAAAGTTTGGTTTAAGTGACTTGCCTAGCATAACATAGGAATTCTGTGTCAGAGGCAGAAATAGAACCCAGTTCCCCCAGATAGGTTTCAAATGCCCTAACTATGAGATTGTCCTTTCTTTTCTTGGAACACCTGCTCTTATTTACTATACACTTGACATCTTGTGCCACAAATAAAGCAGGGGTCCTACAGGGCAGATACAGTCTCTTCCTGTGCAATAAATGTGACAAAAATCCTGTGGAAAAATAGGATGTGACAGTATTATTAAAAACTGCATGATGATTCATAAGCATAATAGTGCCAGAGTAAGGTAGCATAGGCAATATAAAATATGGCATTTCTTAACATTTTAGTGCTTGATTTGTAACCTCCCAATCATTTTGGTTTATTATTAATTATTTATAAAATAATAATAATAATAATAATAATAATAATAATCCTGAGATAGACATGCAGTATGGAAATTTTCAAGCCAAAATATGAAAGTCTGGCAAAATAATTAGCAACTGAAAAGAGGATTTCAATGATTTTAAGAATAGTCAGTGTTAACAGTCCCATCTCTAATAATCTAGAATTTTGTAAATAATTTGTTAGTATTACAACCATGCTTGTTACAGGATATCTGTGGAAGAATTTGACCTGGAGTAATACTATAGTACAGTGCTGGCCTAATCTACACACCTCCAAGCTGGTTATGATAACCTTTGGAAGTTTGAGACCCAGGTCACGCCTGCAGAGACTCTTCAGACTCGCAGGGAGAAGTGTCTCAGAGCTACAGCTCCACAAGGCACCTACCAAGCTTCAGCCCCATAAGGTGGGGGGGGGAGGGTTGAGGCTTCAGAACTGTGGGAAGTGCCTGCCGGGATTTGGGGATTCAGCCCCATGGCAGAGAGGAAGGGTCTTCTGCCATACAGGGAGGGGCATCTCAGGGCTTCAGACCCCTGGAAGGAGCCTGGTCATGACCCACATGTCCCCTCTCAAGATTTGGGCTAGGGTTGCTTACCCTGCTCTGTCACATGGAGTTAGCAGGCCTCCGCCCTGCAGGAGATCTGCTGGAGAACTGTGGTCCTGAGAAGCAGTGGGGCAAATAGTTGGGAGCTGCAGGGAAGACTCCCTGAGGGTAAGAGGGAGTGTGTGCTTGGGGGCTGCGACTCAAGCTGTTGGAGTAGACATTTAAATTGTGCTACTCCCCTCCCCCCATCATCTCTGGCAAAAGTTCCCAACCATACCTCTCTGCCACTGGGCAAAAGCCTTGAGTTCCCCTCCCCCAGTCTGGTAGGCCAAAAATGGGGGGAGGGCACAGGGGCTCTGTGCCTGTAACTTAAAAATAGCCGTAGGTGGCTTGCAAACCATTGAATGGCCACCCCTGCTATTATCAAAGCATGCTAGCAATGATCATGAACACTGTATTAATGTAAGCATTAATACAACAATGGGGCTATGTCTACACTCACAGCTTCTTGCGCGAGTAATATGCAAATGAGGCTAAATGTGGAATATTGCAGAGCCTCATTTGCATACCTAATGAGCCACCATTTTTTTCAGAAGAGGCTCTTGCCCAAGAAGGAGCATCTACACTGGCCCTTCTTGCACAAGAAAAACTCTCTTGCGCAATGCTGTTACACCTATTACTTTTCAGGAAGAATGGCATTGCGCAAGAGGGTTTTTCTTGCACAAGAATGGGCAGTGTAGACGCTTCTTCTTGTGCAAGAGCCTCTTCTGAAAAAAATGGTGGCTCATTAGGTATGCAAATGAGGCTTGGCGATATTCCACTCTTAGCTTCATTTGCATATTACTCGCGCAAGAAGCCGCGAGTGTAGACATAGCCTGGCTGTTGTGTATCAAGTTTAAAAAATAAAACTTTTGTTACTGGACTTAAGAGTGAGTTAAGTAGTAAGCTACTGTTCTTTTCTAAATGCACTGGGGTAGGAACCAAAAACCTGCTCTTTTTAATGTGGTAAGTAGTGCATAGTATACTGGAAGAGGCAAAAAATAATTGCTCTTTCTGTCCTCTGGAGGGTGGATGATAGAATTATAGAAGTCAGAAATGAAAAAGACATTACATTTTCTGTGCTTTATTTTGAGTCTCTTGTTTCTCTCAGTGTTGTGACACACTAGCACAGAGTTCTCCGTCTTGCATTTCAGTTTTTGAATTTTATATGAAGAAGTTGGCAAATGTGCAATGCAAATTCTGGAATTTTAAACACCAGCTCAGCCAGGAGCTTAGCTGAGGTGGTAGCTCCTTCATTGTTTGAAATTCATTGGGTAGCTGTTCCAGAGCAGTTTTAGGAAGGGGGATTGCAGGGATTATCCAACTCTGGAGAGCATTAATAAAACAGATGCATTTTCAGCACTTGATAGCACTTCAAGCTTCAGAGTTAGAGATCATTACAGAGAAATAGTTCAGATATATGGTAATTGTTGCAAAAAAATGAAAACACCACCAAATAAACAGCTTTTCAAGCATGGGAAGAACTAGTGAATTTTGCCAGAAGGATTAGAAACTCATTTATGGCAGCAACAAAAACGGAATGTCACTAAATAACTGTATTGCTTTTTGTTTTCAAAATGGAATACTTTAATAACAGATAAATTCTGTATTTTGAAAATTTCAATTTGTTATCCTTCCCTGGTAATTTTTAGGGGGTGCTCTTTCAGTTTCTCCCTTGCTTTTGTGGGACCCACTGCAAAGTATGAGGAAATGACTGCTAGCTCTCTTTAGCTTGTGTACCATTTCTGAATAGAGGGATTTGACAGGTAAAAATGGCCAGAATACTTGTTAGCACCAATTGGTTATCTCTTAACTGATTAAACCAATCTCAATTGGTTTAATCAGTTAAGAGGTAGCGGTGTATTTATTACTGGAGTGGTTTCATCCACTAGGATAGGGTCTGGGACATATATCAGAGGTCACAAAAGATATGGTCAAAAGCTGGGGAGAGAGGGACAGGACACTTGCAATACTAGTTGCAGGAAGATTTTGTTAGTTTGATGAATAGGGTAAGGATACTTGTCATAAAAAACAGGCCCACATTCACAGAAGTATTTAGGTGCCTAAGGGTACCTACACTGCAATGTCTATACTGCAATGTGCATTTGTGCTTGAGGATATGTCCACACTGCAAGAGTTTTTCCAGAAAAATGGCCTTTTTCTGGAAAAATTACACTTACATCCATACTGCCATTGTGTTCTTTTGACAGAAAGTCGAAAGAATGGAGGGGTTTTTCCGACAGTGGTAAACCTCTTTCCATCAGGAAGAAGCCTTTTTCCAAAAAACTGTTTTGGAAAAAGGCATGTGAGGACATGGAAGAGAGTGTTTTTTCAACAGAAGAGGTCTCCAGGAAAAAGCACAGGTGCCCTGGTGGCCACTCCATCCACAGTAATCACAACTGAAATGTGAGAGAGCATCCAATAAATGTGGACACTATCTTTCGAAAAAGCACATCGCTTTTTCATTGTGCTTTTGCTGTGTAGATGCTCTCTTTCGAAAAAAGTTTTTCCAGAAGTTCTCTTCCAGAAAAGTTTCTTCCAAAAGAACCTTGCAGTCTAGAAGTCACCTGAGACAGGACTCAAGGCTAACTCCTCTCGCAGCTACTAACCCAGGTCTCAGATGCAGAATAGTAAGACCATGCAGGGCCTGAACTCAAGTCAAGTGGGAACTAAAGGCCCATTGCTTTGCTGTGTAGCCACAGCTTCGCTTGACTCAGGTCCAGGAGTCATTAGAAATTATCCCACGAATTCCATGGGACAACTTCCTTCATCCTCTCTGTTCTGACAATCTGCAATATGCTCTATTGAAAACAGAAGCACCCATCTCTCTCCCCATCTTAGCAAACGGCAGCAGCTCAGGTCAATATTAACCCCTTCTGCTCTAACCGCCAATCTGCAAGCACACTATCAGAGAACACTCCTGGATTTGCAATGAACTGCGAACCGATAAAACCTTTAACACTACATTCTGAGGACTAGAGCAACTGCATTTCAGACTGGGGACAGCACTAGGGACTCTGGCATGAGGCTGGGTCTGGAGGCTGTAGTGTGGACACCAGAATCCTATGTTCAAGCATGAGGCAGAAAATTCTTACCTTAGGATGAAACTACAAAGCCCAGAGTTCCCTAACATGAGTCAGTTGACTCAATTCTAGACCTACCTTTAATGTGGGTTTAAGTACCTTAGTCCCAATATTGGCTCCACTGCAATGCACAGAGTCCCATCAAATCCTCTAGTCACACAAGCTAACTTGGTGCCTACATTTTCAGAGTAAATGGTCCTTACATTTCATCATCAGGGCATGCACCCGGCTGCCTCACTCTAAGTGTCCAGATGCCTGCCTCCTGCCTAAATTCCAGAGTGATTCACAGATCGGGAAGACTGGCATTCATCTGCTCAACTCTTATGCAGTTCACATGCTCAGAGGCTGCCTACCAAATCAGGCCCCATTCTAACTCTGGCTGGAGAAGGCAGTTGTGGTGCTCCCTCCCTATTTATACCTTTTAGCCCAGGCATTAGAGGAGTCATCTGGGATATGGGAATATGGGTTTGAGTTCTCCCTCTGGAAAAGGGGAGGAATGAATTTGAACAGGAATCTCCACCTCCCAGAAAAGTGCTTTAAGGAGTGAGCGATCTGATATTCTCTGGGGCAGGAAGGGTGTGTCTCTCATTGTCTCCTGTTGAACCAATTCCAGCTTGGCTAAATAATTAAAGTGATTGAAGCAGGAGGACTGGAGCCTCCTGCTTCAGTCACAGAGAACTGAACCTAGGATTCGCACATCCCAGGTGAGTGCGCTAACCATTGGGCTAAAAATTATAAGGTAAGACGCGCCTTCTCCTCTGGCTGTTTTGTATGGAGTTAAGTGCTTCTTACAGGAACCATCTTAGGAACCTAATGTGCCTGATTCCAGGTGAGTGATTCCCTTTCATGGAACACT
The DNA here is from genome assembly GCA_030068395.1 of Apalone spinifera. NCBI lineage: Eukaryota > Metazoa > Chordata > Testudines > Trionychidae > Apalone > Apalone spinifera. The sequence continues at coordinate 161,830,123 of CM057847.1, forward strand.
AACAGAAATAGGCTCCTCCCTATAGCCTAGATTTAGGAACTCTTCTCTGTCAGATGAATGGACAACTCCCTCCCCCTCCCCTTCCTCCCCCTCCCCACACCATTTCCCATTGACTAGCTGAGGCAGCTCCCTGCCTAGTATCCTGTGACCCACAGTCTAAAGGTTCCTGTCTCTCCCCATCATTATATAGGGTGCCTCACTCAGGCTTTGCAAAGCCCAGCATTGTTTCTGTGATTTCTATGTGCTTAAAAGTTAGACATTTCAACACTCAGTGTCACAATGCCTCAGTACCTCTGGGAATACTTGCCAATTTGCCATGTTCCATGTGCATTCAACTTTTGTGGGTTCTCCTTTTAGTCTAAAGAGCTATTTTCCCACCCCAATGGTCCTCTAGGATGTGCCCTATAGTGAAGTTGCAGTATGCAATGAGACTCTTTTCTCTGCCCATTCTTTGAGGGGATGATCTCTGTGTAGCCAGACAGGAACCCCCCTGTAACATCCATTTTTTGCTTGCTTGAAGCATGCAGGGCACACAGAGCAGTAAAAACAGTATGGACTTTAAAAAGCCTTGAACAGGAGGCTTAGACATGCGAGTTCACAGTGCCCTTGACTGAAAACCCATATTGATACGAACACACAGCCGTCCGCGGGCGGAGGAATCTCCCGCCCAGTAAAGAATATCCAGTATTCACAATTTAGTTATCTCTCTTGCAAGTGTAAATTAAGTTGAAACTCCCTTGTAAGAACTGGCGCCACAAAACGGACCAGTACAATTTGACATCTTAGATAAGAAAGAGGATATGGGCCCCTATGGGTATAAAGATGGGTCCAACAGCACACTTACCCTGAATGTCAATCTACCATCTATCTGCTGGTCGGGTTAGGTGATTGGCCTCCCGAGGTTCCATGGGGACGCCCACCTCGTGTTCGTCTTTCCTAGGAATTGAGGGACCAGCCCGGGCTTGACCCGCTGGAGTCGAGAGGCACAGAAGGGGGTAAAAATTGTACCTGGATGTGGTCCTTTTTCTTAAGTGTACACATAGACTTAGAGCTCTTTAAAGATTAAGCTGTCACTTGGTACCATTATTTCTATTTTCTATCTTTATTTTCTTTGTAACCATTTTATTTTAAGATTTGATTTTATTTTGTCAATAAAATAAAGGTAAGGTAAGGTAATTAAGAAATAGAGCAATAACCATTGTAACCACATGATTTATAAGCCTTTTTAATAAACCTGTAACTGTTTAAGCTTTAACCTGACTCCTTCAGTTGCTGTAACAGAACCAAGCACAATATAAAAGAACTTCAGCCGGTCATAAGGGACAGGTATAGGGAGAGCTTGGGCGTTTGGATTGTGTCACTCCCAGGTGACAGATCCGTTGGGGCATCTCTCAGTCTTCCCTAGACTGCCCGGTGCGAAGGGATCCTGTATCCTAGCAGCTGAAATCTGAGATGTAATAAGCTCTTCCTATTTTCTCGGGGTGCCCTTCAGCCTCCTAGGCTGCCCGCTGCGACGGGACCCTGTGTCTCAGCAGTTAAAGACTTGGGTGCAACACACACACACACACACACACACTGCCCTGACCATCGGCTGACACTCTGATGGTATGTCTACATAGCAGGGCTAAAGCTGAATTAAGCTATGCAACATCAGTTATTCCGAAGTAACTGCTGTGTAGACATACCCAGAGAGTGCAAGGATCTTCTGGAACCCTGTCACACCAGATAGCATCCACTGTTGAGCATGAGTTGGTTAAAAGCTGATACATCTGTGTCCATCACATGCTTTCTTTATTCTGATGACAGACAGAATTTTATTCTTAAAAATAAAGAAGCCCTAAAAGAGGCAATAGAAGCCTAATTCAGAGGCAAGAAGAAATGAAGCCTAGAGAAGTCTGGGCTGGAATTTTCATAAGCACTTCAGCCCAGAGATCTGAAATAAATTCAAGGAACTTGTGCTTCTAAGTCACTTGTGTGCTTTGGAAAATGCCTCCCAGTGTTTGCATTCAAGTAAAAACTGTTGTTGCAGTGAACGGGGGGTGGGAGGGTTATTTTATTAATTAGTATTAAGGTGTTTCCTATTCTTCTAATTCTTGCTTTTGTTGAAAAGAAACCTATCATGAATTGTATATAACCAAAACAATGTAAGTTAACATTCACTAATACACTCCAGCTCCTTTGTATTGTTAGTGTGTCAGTGAATTATGGCCTTTGTAATTTGTAGCTTACAAAAACAAGAAGTGATCACAGGTTAAGAGAATGCTTATAATACAGGTCAATAACTACAATTTTATACTTTAAAACAAATGATATAATGTTAATTTTCACTTTTCTTTCATTTCAAGTTTAGAGAGTAGAATGAACCCAGTTCATTTAAGGGTATTTTTACACTGCACCCAGAGCTCGAAATGAGCTTCACAAGTTGAGCTATGTAAATTGAATAGCTTATTTCAAGTACATTTCAAAATTTTGAAATTTGGCAATGTCTACACACTATTATTTCTAAATAAATCGCTATTTCAAAACGTCCCTTACTCCTCGTGTAAGGAGGTTTTTAGGGTCATTGGAATAGTGAGCCTGTTATATTTAAAAAACAATGGGCATGCTCAAAAGATGCAGAATAGCTATTTTGGGATACCTCTGGTATCTGGAAAGAGAGCTGCAGTGTAGACATAGCCTTAGAGTCCAAGATGTGAAGGAAAAACTTGTAGACTTTGGAAAACAAATGTCAGTACTTCATGTCAATCTCCTTCTGTGTATTTCCTTTAAAATTAATAACATGAATAAACTTACTTCATTGTTCTCCTGGGTGCCACAGAACAAATCAATTTTAATTCTAAGAAAATGCAATTTAGCAAAACTAAAATGCTGTTTTGAATCATTCCATAGAAAGATGAGTTCTTTCAGTTTTTCTCTGTGTGGATCCCAGTAATGGTGTGCTCGTGTCTTATGCACAGGAACTTGGGAGCAGGACATTTTGGATGCCTCTCCCTGGCTTCAGTGAGAATTAGGCACCTTTGATCCTTAGAATCTTTGGTCCAGCAGTGTTCATTGGGGTCACAAGTATGCTATGTAGATCCCTGTGCCCCTGAGTTCTTTCTTACAGCCTATGGTAGCAAAATGGAATTAAGCAGTGTCTGCCTGCTGCTCCATAATGTCTTTCCATTGAATCAGCTTGTAAATATTTGCTTAATGTAGCTTAGTGACAAATTAGCAGCCCCTGATTTGTTTTCTTTCTTTAAAATCTTTCCTATCTTCTATTAGTTTACTTTGAGGCATTTCTTCCCTTACCCCTTAATGGCGGAATCTAAATCCTTTGACTTCAAGCCATGCTCATCACATGAAAGACATATTCCTTTAATCAGTGGACAGAATCTGTGTCTTTTTTGACTGGGAGCAATGTTCCAGACTGTTGCTTTGTTTGCCTGTCCTCCTCCACTAGAACTCAGTGCTCCAGAGACATTCAGCTAAAGCTCTATTTACTGGAGTTATATGTGAGGGGACTATCTGATTTCAGAAGACAATTCCTCAACTCGAAAAGAAGACTCTTCTCCTAGTGATCCCATCAGAATCTCTTAAGCAGGGACTTTGCCCTAACAGCTGCTGTGACTGGGTACCAATTAAAGGTCAGCAGCCCTATCCATCAGTCATCCTTGATCCTCAAAATCCAGTTCAGCATTGAGAACTCATCACAGAAGCCTGATTCCACCTCCATCATATCAAGGCCAGGAAGTTCTGAGTTTCTCTTTCAGAGTGGATTGTGACACCAGTCCTCTTTCCTGAAATTGAACAAATCAAAGACATTTATGAGAGCCATGTGCCTCCTGACTCTTATGTACCACGTGCCCAGAATACTTATGATCCTAATCTGGCTAGCAGATCTTAGTCCCTTTGGCACCAAAGCCTCATACAGCAAAACATTCTCATTAATTCTGGCATCCTATGAATTGGATATACTAGATCTGAAATCCTTAATAGTACCTGTAACTCCAACATTGATCTTACTAGTACCTGCTGAAATGTGGAAAAACACATTTTCAAGTGAAAACCATACATTAGAAAGCTTTTCTTCACTGATTTCTGGCATGACATGCAGAATTGGTATGAGAGGATCATATATGGAGACACATCTAACTATTAATTTTAAACCATTAAGTCAATAGAGGTTTGTAGATCAATGCTAGCATAACCCAGCTGAAAAAGAGGAATTAGTAGCTGTTCCATATGGTATTTTTTTGTAAACAGTATTGGATTAATTTTAGAATAGTATATACTTTTTCAGTTTGAGGTATTAAGGTTAAAGGTAAGTTTTCACTGAAAATTCCATGTTGCTACCTATGTATTTATTAATATGCATTGACTTATTGTGCAAATACACAGCTTGTTTTGCACACACAATAGCATACACCCGCATGCAACTGAGATCCACCAATAATTTGGACTGTAACATTTGTGTATAAAGATGGAAGTATTTTATAACTAGATGGACCACCTTAGATAAACTCTTAATTCATAAATTTAAGAAGAGGTGCGTCTTATTATACCAAGGAAGAAAATGAGTGATTTAAAAAGCCGTAGGGCTAAGTTCTACCTTTGGATATACACAAAATCCCACTGAAACCAGCCAGAGTTCCACATGAATGCTTTTCATGCTTTGAGCTATTTACTGCTCTTTCCCCACTTCTACAGCTCTTGTTGACATCAACAGAAGGTTTATTGCTGACTGAGGATAACATTTAGCCCACATGTCAAATATATTCACATAAGTACCTAAGATATTTGCAGGGCAGAATGGAGCTTCTATACAGAAGTGAATGGACCTGATTCAGCACTCCATTATACCAGTTTTACACAGGTATACCTTGACTGAGTTTCAATGACATTAAACCAGAGTTAGCAGAGGAGGAAATAATCAGCCCTGAAATATGTATATGTTTGTGAATAATTTGCATTATAATTTTTGCTCTGTTTGATTCACGTTGACTCTAGCACTTTGCTCTGTGTGGTCCATACTGTAAGACCTCACCTATTTTATTTCCTTGGAATACATACTTTAGGTGTTGTATAAAGTGAAAAGGAGTGCTGTGATGGGGTACTAATAAAGACAACACTAGAACCGAGCTAAATACATGTATAGGGGATAGGTCCATCAATGGCTATTAGCCAGAATGAGTAAGAATGGTGTCTCTAGCCTCTGTTTCTCAGAAGCTGAGAATGGATGACAGCAGAAGGATCACTTGTTGAATGCCTTTTCTGTTTACCTCTCATTAGCTACTGTCTTCTGACAGGATACAGGGTTAGATGGACTTTTAGTCTGACCCAATATACCATTCTTATGTTCTTAAGAAGGAGTTAAGGAGTACGTTTGTGCCTAATGTTAGCCATTTTTGGTCTCTTTGTACCTATTTTTAACTGTTACTTCCAGATGCTTACCAGACTGCTGTTTTTGGATCCCACCACACTAGACCCAAGTGCTGTAAATTTCCTGAATCTAAGCAGAGTCCATGCTCTGTTCTTGGCTCCCAGTTTCTAGGGACACTCGTGGGATGCAGATGTTCCATCTAGCACAGCTTTGTAAAAACTGAATGCCTCTGGGGCCAATGGCCAAAGCCTGAACCTAATGCTGGCTCCCCCTGGCTTCCAAATAGCTTCATCACACCCTTCCCCAGAGATCCAGCCTTACGTACCCTCTGGTTTTCAGTTCACTTCTTCAGGGCACATGACAGTTTATGACTGGAACACACAGATTTTGCAAAAGATTCGAAAACAAATACTTTTTACTTTAGAAAGCCCAAGAAATATACAGATCTGGACAAAGTAATAAAACATGTAAATACCATTTACTGCCTAAGTTTCATGACCACTTTGGGGTGTTCTTCAGGATCTGGGCCAGTGTTCTTTCAAGATCCCAACTCTCCTCTCCTGAGCCTCTAAACTCATGGCCTCTTCTCTGGAACATAAAGTTTATGTCTCACCTCTGCAGTTGGTACCCTTCCTGTCTTTCTAAAATGGCTGGTTTGGCTACATCTATACTGTGGAGCCTCCGGTATCCCCAAATAGCTATTCTGCGTCTTAACCATGCACCTGTTATTTTGACTATTCCGACGTCCCTGTAAACCCGGTTCCATGAGGGTTAAGGGATGTTTTAGAATAGTGGGTTACTTCAAAATCTGGTGTGGTGTAAACAGCACCAAATTACGAAATAAGCTATTTCAAAATTACCTCAAAATAAGCTACGCAATTTGCATAGCTCAAATTACATACCTTATTTTGAGCTACGGGTGCAGTGTAGATGCACCCATTGAGACCCTTCCTTTGTATAACATCCAGTCCTCTTTGTTAGACTTGTCAAGTGATGAAAGTCCCTCACGGGAACATCTGTTGTTTATTTGCCAGATAGCAAGTGTGATAAATTGGGAGAGAGGATGGGGGTAATAGGTGCCTATATAAGAAAAAAACCTTCATGATTGCACTGTCCCTATAAAATTGGGATATCTTGTCACCCTATTGCCAGTCCATCTGTTCAGAACATATTTTCTTGGCTTAATCACCTTCCTTAATATATCTATTGTATAGCCCGAGTAGATCCATTTAAGTCTCAATACATCAGGGGCCTCCATGGGCGCAGCCTCCTCAGTCCCCCACCACCACTCCTGAGCCTGGGGAACATAGGCAGGAGGCTTCTGCATTCTCCCCCTGCCTCTGGACTGGCTCCTGGCTGTCACTCACCCCCTCCGGACCACGTCCATGGCAAAGCTGGTGGCTGGGGTGTATGCCCCAGCCAGAACTAGGAACAACCCAGCAACCAGGGAGCATATCCCCCCTCCCCTCTGGGCCAACCTGGGGAGAAACTAGCAGCTAGGGGGCACAGCCCCACCCTCTTCCCAAGCTGGACCAAGGCTATGTCAGGTAACCTATCTCGTATTTTATAAAATTAAAGCAAAAATCTTCTGTTAACCACATTTAATATTATTTTTGTAGTAGACCGTGGCCTCTTGGGGGAGGCAGATAGAGTCTCTGTGTGAATATACGATAGGTTCATTGTAATTAAAATAATAATTTAATTGTGTTTTATTAAAATATTTTTGAACTGATCCAGTGGAGCTGCACTCATTTATACCACATGAACACCTGTTCACTTGTCTTTTGATTTTGCATCCTTTTTAACTCTCATGAATTTACTATTATGAGGGAAATTCTGTAGGTATGTCTTCTGAATAAAATATTCCAGCCCCTTATTAACTAAGGAGTAATTTCATTCCTCATAGACTGATGTGAAGATACTTTTGTGAAGGTGATATTCCTCTCACTGTGATATGCTGATTACTATATATTTTAAAGCTATTGTAGAGAAGTAAGCTTATTGGTTGGCCATAAGTAATCCATTTAGATTAGCCCCTTGCAATCGATATATATATATGAGACCATTTGATTCCAAAATAATAATGATGTACTTTTGATTGATTATACATGTGCTAATTATGAAAATGAACACGTTTTAAACCATGAATCACAAATCATGTTCTCATAGCAGGCCATCTCCATTTTCCCTTGAATATAAACTTTATCTCAGAGAGACAAAAATGTGTAGATAGATTAGTATTATTCTGTGTATTTTGTGCTTTTCTTTCAAGCCTGAATTAGTGCATTTTTTATCATCTGTACATTTGCAAGCATTTATTGTTCTATAAAGAGAGACTTTTAATTCCCATTCAGCCTATCAGTCTTACAAACTAGTAAACCACACAGTAATAATAGAGTGTGTCAGTATAACAGCCGGTCAGGGTATGTGTACACAGCAATAAAACACCTGCAGCTAATCTGGGTCAGCTGATGATGTAGGCTTTTGGAGCTCCAGCACCAGTAATATAAATTTCAGGGAATATATTCTGGCTCAGGTTGGAACCTGAGCTCTGGGACCTAGCAAGGGGGGTGGGTGGGGAAGGAGTCCTAGAGACTCCAACACTTCTACCTGAATATTTAACCCAAGAGCCCAAGCTCCACAAACCCAAGTCAGCTGACTCTGGCCAGCCATTTCATACTGATGTACAAGTACCTTAAAAAAGCAATAAGTAATAATCACAGCTTATATATAAAAGAAGTAGATGTGATTGTGTTAGCAATGGGTTTGCACTCCAGAAAGATACAGTAAGTTACATGGAACCAATTCCTGTCTTCTGTATCAACCCTGAGAAGCAAGGCTTGATGCAAGAGGCTCTGCATGGGTTGATGAGGAGAAGAAAGTCAGTACAAAATTTAAGTATTCCAATGAATGGGAACGGTGATACTCTGTGGGTAAAATAGCTCCAACCTCCCCTATATTCTTCTTTAGGGGGTGACTGTGGATAGTGGATATGTTTTGCATTGGTTTCATCTCTGCTCCTCTTCCAAACCACCCATGACCCCCACTCTCCACTGAACATTGCTGTGCAGAGAGGGACAGGAAAATATATAGACTTTGTGACCTCCATCTTAGGCTCCCCAAATCCTGCAAGCACTTGCACAATAGAATTTCATTTTACCGGTGTTTGTGTTCCTTCACAACCACAAATAAGAGGAAATAATGCCATTGATTCATAGAGTTTTAAGGCCAGAAGGGACTACTGGATCATCTAGTCTCATTTCCCGCATAACTAAAGCCATAAATCATCACCCAGTAACTTCTGAGGCAAGCCCTTAGCTTCTGTTTGGGAGACAGCATATTTTTTAAAGATATCCAGTCTTGATTTAAAAATTCCAAAGATGGAGCATACACCATAGGTATTTTGTTCCATATCAGTTTTGCTATAGTACTCTGACTTTTAAAATGTGCACCCAGTTTCTAATCTAAGTTTGTTTAGTGTCAACTTGCAACTATTGGATCAACCTTAAGCAATCTACAATCAGAAATCTCATCCCTATATAGATACTTAGGCCATGATCAAGTGGCCTCTTAATCTTCTCTTGAATAAACTAAATTCATTGAGATGAGGTTTACATACTATAAGACATATTTTCCCCATATCTGGAATCATTCTCTAAACTCTTTCATTATCTTTTCTGAAGTGTGGATACCAGAACTGAGCAACATATTCCATTAATGGTCTAACAGCGATGTAATAAACAAAGCTAATACAACCTCTCTATTTATGCATCTGTAATATATTAGATTTCTGGGAGCACTGCTGAGAGGGTTAAATCACTCTGAAGTGATTAGGGATGAGGCTACTTATAGCCCAAGACTGGGGTCCTTTGCTGTAAGGCACATGAAACCAATCACAAAAGGCATTTCTGTATGCCTCACTGGCCAGCAAGGAGTCATACAAGCAATCCCCTCAGACACTCCAGCTTTATTGTACCATCACTAGTATCACTCCTTATACAAATGAGAGGTTATGAAAACCAATCTCACCAAAACTGAACAGGTTCTTCCAGTCCCAAAAGACAAGCCATATTCCAAGGTCAATTTATACCTGTTCTTACCCAAAAGAGCACGCAGTGCCAATCCTTTAGAATCTAAAATATAAAGGTTTATTAATAAAAAGAAAGAAGGAAACATTTGAGAGGAAAAATTGTTCAAGGAATTAAATTACATACAACAATTGCAAAGTTCTTGGTGCAGGCTTATAATAGAGATGGAATAATCTGCTGTTTTATACATCTCTGGAATACATCCTCTGTTAGGATGGGTCATCAGTTCTTTCAGGTTTCAGTTCATAAAAGAGGTCCCTCGTGGGTGATTAGCAGGATGGAAGACAGGGTTGAAGACATGATTAATGACAGAGTTGAAAGCCAAAAATGAATAAAACCCAGGACCCTCTCTATACCTTTGCCCATGTGGAGAGGATCCCATTGTTCTTGTTGTGTGGAAGTATGTCCCACAATGGAGTCTGTCACATGAGCAAGTCATCTGTTCATGCATAACTCAGTCCTTTTCAGGTAGCAGCCATTGCTTATATCCTGATCTGAATGTTCATAGCAAAGCTTATCAGATGTGGATTGGCACCACTCAAGATTTGTTGTCAGTCAAGTATTCTGATTCATTTGACTAGCAACCCTTTTACAGTAGGTTAGCCAAGCCTCCAGTTGAGGCATCCCAGAAGCAAGCATTTGAAATACAAGTATATACACAATACTCATAACTTCATATACAAAAAGGACACATGCATATGAATAGTAGAGACAGAATCAGCAAATCATAAGCTTTCTGTAGACATCTCACTTGGCTGACTGTACAAAATTTGGTACAAACATATAACAGTGGTTGCAACAACGTTTTGTATGTTCACATCAGAATCCAATAATGTCACAGCATCCAATGCTCCTCTTGGCTACCTCATCCCATAGGATATGCACATTCATTTTGTTGCCCGCCATGATCCCTAAGTCCTTTTCAGCATCCCTGCATTCCAGGATACTGTTTCCCAACTTGTACCTGTGACCTACCTTCTTTGTCCTTATAATGTTTCACTTTGCAACCAGCTGTATTGAAAAGGATATTGTTGAGCTGAACCCATCTTCCCAAGTTACTAGAGATTGTTGGAGAAAAACATTTTTCCATTAGAAAACGCTGATGCATTGAAATCTAAATGGTCTATAGGGACAAAATTCTGATAGAAACCAGGCAAATGGTGTGGTGTCCAGCTTGCTTGGCCTGGTTCTTTCAGCAATATTCCATTTTTTCCTAGCTGACCAGTCTGGCTCCTCAGCATTTGAGAATGTGGGAACCTCATCTTCCTGCCTTTCTGCTTCTTGGAAACTAGCTTCTAAGCTTTCAGTCCTTATCACCGTGCCTGGCAGGGAGCCTAGGAGCCAGGACTGCCCAGAATCCCCACCTCTCCAATATAGTGGGCTGCCCAAATCCTATGCTGACATCACATTGTCTCTTTAAGAGATTCTTCCTCCATTTCTTCTCCTCACCCCATCGGGGTTTCCATTCCTCCCTACCCCCACACTCTCCCATTGTCAGCCTCTATAACCTCTCTTCCCCTCACATTCATTAGCCTGAGGGATTTCTGCCCAACTCCCCAGAAGCAGTACTGAGGGAAAGGGAGACCTAAGACAGGTGGCAGCAGCAATGACATAGTCCTGAATCAGAATATTCTTTTATAGGAAATTCCCAGTTTCAAGGTTTGGTTCTAATTTGGAGTGAAACAAAATTTCATCCACTCAGAATTTGCCATAGGACACATGTTCTTTTTTTTCATGGGCAGCACCAACCAGATGTTACAGGCTGGTGTGCATAACTGACCTGTGCCCATCATTATTTATGACTCCACTAATTTTTCTATCTGCTCCAAATTTTAGTAGCAATGATGTTATCCCTTAATTCAGATTACTGATACAAATATTGAACATCATTGGGCCTAAAACAGGGACCCCACTGGAGATACCCTCTTGGCAGGATGATTCCCCATTTTCAATTACTTTTTAAAATGTATTTATTAGCCCATTTAATAAGGGCTACACTGATTTTTGTACTGTGCTATTTTTGTAACCAAATATCATATGTTACTGTCAAATGCTTTATAGAAATTTGAGATTATCATATCAACACAATTACATAATCCTATTCCAATCTTTTTTTTTTTACATTGTGTTAGCATCCTTTAATTATTTATTGATTACATCCCATATATTCCTTTCCACGAATTTGCCTCAGATCCATGTCAGGCTAACCAGCCAATAGTAGCCTGGGACATCCTGTTTTACCTGTTCTAAATATTGGAACATTAGGTTTGTTTGGTGTTTTTTTTTAAGTTTTCTGCAACTTCCTCAGTGTTACAACACTTGTTAGAATCAACAATAATGTTTCAAAGAGTTCCTGAACCAATTGTTCTACCACTCTGGGGTGGAAGTTATTGAGTCTGGACAATTTAAAAACAATTTAACTTTGATAGTTCTTGATTAACATTTTCCCTACTTACTGGCAAGTATTTCCTTTTCACTGTAAGATATGAATACCTCATGCTGCTTTACTCCATTATGTTTCCCTTTTCCTATCATCTATCATTAATATATTATAAAAAAATGATTTCTCAGACCTTGTCTCCTAATGTAAAATTTCACAAAGAAAGCAAACAATAACCATACATTGTATTAATTCACTAACTCCAAAACACCACATTTGAATTTTACACTGATAAACTTTCTCAAATATCCCAGAACACTAAGGCTATGTCTATACATATATTTTGATATAATATATCAAGAACTATCAAAGTTAAATTATTTTAAAATTGTCCAGACTCGATAACTTCGATACAGTATAGATGTAGCCTAAGAAATTAACTCTTAACAAAAATGTTTCCCTTTAGACTTTTGTTTTCTCAATTAAAATAAATGAAAATTTTGGTGTACTGATGATGTTTTAAAAGATAGTCAAATGTTGCTGACAGAAATTTTAAGCTGGAAAAATGTAAAGGTTTTTGATTCATATATAATATAGTTTGGGAGTGACCTAAAGTCATTATAATCTGGCAGATATTTTCTGATTTATGGGAAATAAGTTTGTGTTCAAAGTCCAGTTACCAGTGGGTAGGTATGTACCCACATCCCAACTGCAATCCTTATGAAGTCATCAGACAGGTAGAGAACTGAATAAGCCTGGAGACTGAGGGTATGTCTATACTACAGAGTTTTTTTTGAAAAATGGCGGTTTTTCCAAAAAAACTTCAATTACGTCCACACTGAAATCGCGTTCTTCTGAAAGAAAATCGAAAGAATAGAGGCGTTCTTCCAATATTGGTAAACCTTTTTCTCTGAGGAAGAAGCCTTTTTCCTATAGAGCTTTTTCAGCAAAAGGCATGTGTGGATAGGGACGAGGGAGTTCTTTTGAAAGAAGAGGAAAAAGTACAGGTGCCACGGTGACCACTCTGTCCATAATAATCGCAGCTGAAATGTGATATCTTTCGAAAAAGCAAATCACTTTTTTGATGTGCTTTTGCAGTGTGGACGCTCTCTTTGGGAAGAAGTTTTTTTGGAAGATATCTTCCAGAAAAGCGTCTTCCGAGAGAAGCCTGAAATCTAGACATAGACTGAACTACTAGAAAAGGTTGAGGCTGTTTATAAGAAACTTTCAGGGATGCCATATTGTACCTTTCTCAAGTCTAAAAAGAAGGATGTCTGTCAGTCTGCCATCTTTCACAGACAGTAAAAATTATAGTTAAAAAGGTCATACTCTAGAGATATGCAAATGAAAGGATTTAGAGGGCAAAAACCTAGAATTAATGTTTATATATATATATAAATGTTTATATATATATATATAGTCATTTTGCAAATATATATATATATATATAATAATGTTTATATATATATATATAGTCATTTTGCAAATCAGTGGGAGCTATGTTTCAATTAAGCACTCTATTTTAAAAAAGCTAATAGGCACAACTGCTACTGAAGCACGATGTTCAGTTATGATGCTACTCCATATACACACAACAGCAAGAAACAAACAAGATGAGCAAAATTGAGAGTCTTTGCTACTTTATAGACATTCCTCATGTTTTTGTGTTTGAGATTGGAACAACTGTCCTAAGAGATTTATTTATTGCTGTTTAATATAAGACACTAAGGGTGCGTCTACACAGCTGTTATTCTGGAAAAACAATTGCGTTACGTTGAAAGAAAATCAAAATAACGGAGGGCTTTTTCCGACATTGGTAAACCTCATTCCATAAGGAATAATGACTCTTCCAAACAGCTTTTTCAGAAGAGGGTGTGTGTGGATGTTCCACTGCTGCTACCTTGAAATAGCTCCTCACCAGAGCCATTCTAAAGTTATTCCTCCCCAGTGCCTTCTGGAGCTCTAAACAGAGATAGCACGTCCACATTAGGGGAGCCTGCCTTGGACTAATTTTGAGGCTTCCCTGCAGGGTGGATGCTTTATTTTGAAATAAGCTTTTTTGGAAGATATCTTCCAGAATACCTTTTTCCGAAAGAAGCTTGCAGTATAAACATACCCTAGGATATATTGCTTAATAGAACTAAACATTTACTTGCCATTATGAAAGAAGTAGATGTGTGTGGACAGCTTTCATAATCTGTTTCTAATAAGGTTTTATGAACTTAGGATGATAATTTAGTTTGTCTATAAACTAAAGAGACAATGTCTAGCAAGATTCCTATTCTTGATGTTATAGTCACTCAACATATTGATTGAAAAGGATTCCACATTATTCCAGATTAATTTATTGTATATTTATACAGCTAGCAAAACACTTGTTGAGAAGCGGCACTCACATTTATATTATGAAGTTTGTGAGCCTTTATTTCTAATACAAAATATGGAATTGTACCTCTGTGTGTCTCTAGCAGTGAAACTCAAACTGTGGGTTGAGACCCCAAAGTGGGTCACGACCCTGTTTTAATAGAATTGCCAAGGCTGGCAATTCTTGCTGGTGTCTGGAGCTGAAGCCAGAGCCCCACTATCCAAGGCCAAAATATAGGACTTCAGTCATGAGCAACAGGGCTCAGGCTTCAGCCCTGGGTAGTGGGGCTGAAGTCTTTCGGCTTTGGCTTTGCTCCCTGCCTTGGGCTGGTGGGAATCACTTGGGCTCAGGTTTTAGTCATATTGTTGTCAGAAGGAGATCATGCTGCAATAAAGTTTGAGAACCCCCTATGTACTCAAACATCTCTCGGTCCCCTTGCAGTGTTGTTGTGTGATCCATCTTGTTTTGGTATCAGGATTAACTATGAATAAATAGAAAGACATGAAGTAGCTACATATGTTGCTTGTGTTTTTAATGTAATTGACTGAATATTAGCAGAAAACACTACTGCTTGATGCCTTGCAGGTGCTTCATCATTACAACAGCAGCAACTCTTGGATTTGCTCTACGGATCATCATATGAAAAGTATTCCTTTACTGTGCATGATGCAAATAAACATGCAGCCTCCTCATCTACTACATGGCAATCAACAGAATACTGAAAAAATTAAAAATTGCTGTGCTTAGCAACAAAGATTTTGCTGAATCTTAGAAGATAGAATTTTTTCAAATGCTTACTTGTTTACTTTTTAAAGTAATTGAGCATAGGAATGGCCATACTACGTCAGACTAATGGTCCATCGAGCCCAGGATTCTCTATTTTGTCAGTGTCCAGTGTCAATTGCTTTACAGGGAAAGCAAAGTACAGATTAATTCATCTATCCCTGTTCATTAAGTTTCTGGTGATCAGATTTTTAGGAACACAGAAAGCATGAGATTGTGTCCCTGATCATCTTGGCTTATAGCCATTGATGATCCTAGCCTCCTTGAACTTATCTATTTTTATATCGTTTTAATTGTGGCCTTCACAACATCTCCTGGCAATGAATTCCAGGTTGAAATTGTGCATTGTCTGAAGAAGCACTACTTTGTGTTTGTTTTAAACTGGCTACCCATTAATTTCATTGTGTGTCTCCTGGTTCTTCTCTTGTGTAACAGGATAGATAATGTTTATTCATTTTCTTCATGCCGTTCTTGATTTTACAGATCTATTTATAACTATTATTTTAGTATCCAGTTAATTCTGATGGAAAGATTCTAAAAAATGCATTTAAAATTGTTTCTCTTATTCCAAGTCTATTAATAATTTTCCATCTTCTATTATAAATCTCCCCCTCTCTCTGTTTTGTACATATTATACATGAAATCTCAGAGATATATTGCATGCATTTAAAAAGCTGAAAGCAATTTTCATTTTTATGGGTTTCTTGCTATTCTCCAACATTGTATAGACTTTGTATGCCCCCCTTTTTATATCCTCTATTAACTTTTAAATAAAAACAGACCTCATTACAGCAATTCCTGTGTAAATGACAAATTTTCTAACCAGACAAACCTTTCCAATAGGCTGGAACCACATTTTACAAGGGCTATTCATCAATTAAGTCTGTTGTGATTAGATAATTAATATAAGGAAAAGCACTCAATGAAAAGGATGGATTTTAAATTTTTAATGATGTATCATGAGTTAGCTAGTAGAATTTTAATGAGGATATCAGTTTCCTACTGTCCATATTTCCTGATGAAAAAGTTGACAATCTAAAGGTTTACAGTGGCTCTGAGGAACAACCAAATGTAAAATTTCCTTTTGTTTAATATGAAGGATAATGGAAAATTTTTGTGAGGCTGTCAAATATATAAATACATTAGTCCTTTCAGTGGATTTGGATGGATTTAGAAAACTTGTATGCATATAATAGTTGGGAAAATGACATTTTTATCAGCTGCAGAAATGTTATAGTACTGTAAAATTCTTTCACCTTGGAGGTTATTCACACTTGTGTCCATTTTAGTGCTGATGAAATGAATGGACTTATACTAGTGTAAATCTGGAATAAGACAGTGATGAATCAGGTCTGTTAAAACCTATGTTCAGTTGCCAAAACTCTGCAATTTCAGGGATTATAAACCTTAATCTATTTCTATTCCTTTGCTAACAAATTGTATCTTTCTTAAACCATTTCTCTCTTTAGCAATACTAACATTTTCCCATATATAAATATAAATTTTGCATGCTATAAAATACACCATACTGCACTTTCACACGACAACTTCATACCTTTCATAAACCAGTTGCAGCTGTCCCTTATTGGAACAATAAAAGGTGTAGTTGTTTTTAAATAGCACCAGAGAACATTGCAATAGGTTATGACATTACTGTATAATGTCTTTTTTTTTTTTTTACTAATATGAGCCAGACATTCACATTCTATCTTGTATTACAGGAATACATGAAAACAGCAAAGGCTGGATAACAGTGGCAGTTGAAGGAAGGCTCTGGCTGCTCTGATCAAAGGGTATGCCTACACTGCAAGAGGAAGTGCGATCGCAATAAATGTAAACATACTTGAGCTAGCTTTAAATACCTAACATGAATGAGCACTGGTTTTGGCTTTAGCATAGATTGTATAAATCCATCCAGGAACCTGGGTATTAACTCAAGTAGCTATGTTGTTCTCAAGTCTGTGCTGCTTCATGGGTCTTCTATGATGTATGTGATAAAGAGGCATTACAGACCATGAAATATTTATTCATTTACACATGTATCTTGCTGACCTAGCAATAGTCTCTGTGAATTTTACATTCTTAATCTTAAACTAAGATTTCAAGCCGAGCACCTGACCAACTTATTGAATCCTGTAAATTAGTGAGAAAGCAAACACACCCAATAAAAAACCCTAAGGCTATTGCTTCAGTATATAAGTAATAGTCTTTGTTTACTTAGCTTGTCAATTGTAATTTAGATTTAGTTTGATATGATATATTGTACTTCATGAATACTAGTAAAGTTATTATACAATCTGCAAACATAGCTGACCTATATGAAGTCTGAATATTAACTCCAGGCACATTGGTTATGTAATTTGTCTATGTGATGAAAATAATCACATGATATTATTGTCCTTTGCTTCCTTAGAGGATAGTAAAACATATTCCAATTCAATTTGAGACACTGACTATCCCCATTGTTGTCTGACTGGAGAATTTTGACAACGCCATTGCTGTCATCTATAGGGGGAGGGGAAAAGTAGACAGAAAAAGGGCCATGGAGTTCACTGTGGTAGTATCCCAGAAAAACTCTGCCATGTCCAGGGAACACAACCGCTTTTTTGGAACAGTTTCCAAAAAAGCAGGCTCATTCTTTCAGAAGCCCTGTATTCCTCATTTTATGAGGAATAAGGGATCTTCCATAAGAGGAGGTTTTTCCCACATTTGGCCCTGTGTAGGCCTTGTCTAATGTCAGAAAATCCTCTTCCGAAAAAAAAAAAGCGGAAAAAGGTATGCAAATTGCAGTTCACAATTTGTGTATCTTTTTCCAGAAAAAGAACACAGTGTAGACATAGCCTGTCTGCTTAAAACCTCTCTGGGGAGTGAGCGTGTTGGGAGCTGGGAGGTTGGTAATGAGCAAGAACCAATTTCTTCCTGTTATCCCCCAAAGACTATTTCTGACAGGAAAAAGGGCCCCAAACCCTATTCAAATAGATAAAAATGAAGGAAACTAGGGTGGCTGAAAATATTCAAACTGAAAGTAAAACAAATAGCTATTGTCTTTAGGGTCACTAGCAGTCAAGAATTATTTGAATTGCCTGTGCTACCCTTAACCTTTGTCTTCAAGCTGCTGTAAACATGCATGTCCCCAGAACTATAATTTTTCTTTTTATCCAAAATTTTCCTGTTTTTGTCCTCAGAACCAGTCAGTATCATAGGACATATTCAGTTCATTCATCTAATGGCTTTGTCCTTTGGGAGCATCACCAGGGCATCAGCCAGGATGCCCTCTTCTGGTGGTGGGAAGGTGGATATGCTGGGAGTTCTCAATTGGGCTGCTCTAATTTATGGCAATGACCAGACAGCTTACTAGGCATCCCCAGAATCCGGGTGCCACAAATAGAACCTTTCCTGAGCAGCAGTGCTGAATGAAGATCAAATGCAGGCAAGAATCTTAATCCCTTGCTCGCAGTTAACTCCATGATGCATAGCTGGGTGTGCTGGAGGAAGACTGTAATAATCTCAGAAATAATGGCATATGGAAAGTGAAGACTCCATGGCTCCACAAATTGTTGCCTCTGAACTGAATTTCTGTAAACAAGGGTGTAACTTCTTCAGTAATCCAAACTTGTTTCTGAATGACTTTCTCATAGTCAGCAGCTAACACTTGTTGGGGCTTGCACTATTAAAAAGGCAGCACATTTGTGCTGGTTCAAGTCTTTTTTTTTTTCCTAAATGTGTTTGCTCAGAATTGTGTAGACCTGAATAATTTTTGCAAAACATACTGTTTTGGTTCAATAACCTTTTTTATACCTCACATGCAATCACACCCCAACCAACTGGCCTACAGCTTTGTGTTGGAGAGCTATCAAACTGTTAAAAAGAGCTTTTGCAGTTTTACTTTAAAATTTATTACAATGAAACAAATGACAGAAAAAGTATTTGAGGGTGAAAATTCACCTTTAAATCTTTGGCTAACATGCTACAGGTAGTGAGTTTCTTACACTGTTCTCTTGGTATTCATTTAAAAAGGTAGTTACCATAGCAGCTGCTTTCTCATTAATGTTATTGTAATACATCTAATACACAAACACCTTCAGTCTCCCTTAAGAAATCTGTGATTTAGTAAATAGGCTTGTTTCAAGGTTTCTTTGTAAAGGTATAAGTGATTTTTTCTAAAACCTTTTTATGTTTTTAAAAATATTTAAAACAAAGAAAAACAGTGAGAAAAGTATTACATTTTGGGTGAGTTGAGAATGTCTTTGGGAGCTGTAAATCCAGGAAAAATTTAGCGTGGTTTCCATTTATACCTATGTTTGGCTAGTTGATTTTACTGTGAATACCGCAAAAATGAAGCTATTAGGTAATTTCAGCCTGATCCAAACCCAGTGGCACAATTGGAAAGACAGACATTCACTTAAACCGGTTTGGACTGGATTCTTAGTTTCCTTTACTAATCAACACACTCCCCTAAATCTTAGCCATATAACACATGCCTTGATATTCTTTCGGAATAAAGAGAATACCGCGTGTCTCAACACGGAACTTGGCAAAGTAATGTATAGTCAGCTCTTGCTTAACACACAGAAAATAGTCCTTTCTAAACCATGCTCTCATCCATCATTAATCTGCCAATGGCAGGATTGTGTAATTGAAACTGAGAAAATACAAGCTCCTAAGGCAAACCCAAGCAAGAGATGAAAGCACAATACAGAAACATGCTTCTCTTAATAATTTCATGGGAAAAAGTTAGAAAATGTAATGGAAGTGAACTGAACCATTAAACATTTTTTTTAATGTTGAAATTCTTCTATGGTGAAACACTACAATAAAGACCTTAGAATAAAAAAAATCAGTCCTTATCTGACCACCAGCTGATGTAAGTATGCAGTGTAAATCACAGGAAGGGCCACTATCAAGGATCAAGCCCTGCAGCAGATCCATTCTCCTGGCAACCCAACAACCACACCCAATTTGCAGCAGGCTACCTGATTGGCTAAGAAGGACAGGCTTTTAGTCCAGCAGCTGCAGCAGTTCTCTTGCTCCTCAGTGCACTCATGACTCTAGCTGTTGTCCTTCATGTGTCTGCTCCAGCCCTGCTCCTAGTTCTGTTCCTGCCTTGTCTCCCAGTTTTGTGTCTATTCAGTACTTGCTTCACTTCTTCCTGGTTTTGATTTACTCACCCTGACCCTGGTTCTTGACTCTGCTACTGATCCTTGGTATGGCTACTGGTTCTCAGTCTGAGCTCTAACTCCCAGTGTAGCTACTAGTTGCTGTCTCTGGATGTGACTGTTGGGTTGGATCAGCTTCCTGTCTCCTGCTCTGACCACTAGGCATGATCACACATAGCTTGCAGTCTAGCAATTGCCCACTGTTTAGCTATCTCTGTAATATTTAGGGAAAATAGAGTTATCAGTCCAGAATCTGAGTTGCACCCAAAGAACGTTCAGCTCAGTTTAGAGAAGGAGAAGGCATAAAGATGGTCTGAGACTATCCACTTCTGGGCTGGCTAATCTAGTCCATGGCTCATGTGATTCAGCTAAAGAGTTGCTCCAAATTCTACCAGCTGTCTTTGGCCCCAAGCTGCTGTTAATGCCCCTGGAAACAGGAAGGTTGTGGATGCCCTAGTCAGGTGAGAAGGAAAGTATTCTAGGATCATAGGCTGATCCTTCAGTCACCAACTATACTGGGTTTAGGGTCATTCAGTGACCTGTGGAGAGTGGGATTAGCAGAGAAGAAAATCTGGCCTTGCTTTTTAAGGGTATGTCTACACTACAGAGGTTTTTTGGAAAAATGGCCATTTTTCAAAAAAACTTCAATTACGTCCACACTGCAATCAAAAGAACAGAGGGGTATTTCTGACACTGGTAAACCTCTTTCTATGAGGAAGAAACCTTTTCCCAAAAGAGCTCTTTTGGAAAAAGGTATGTATGGACAGGGAAGAGGAAGTTATTTCACAGGAAGAGGAAAGAGGAAAAAGCACGGGTGTTTTGATGGCCATTCCACCTATAGTAATCACAGCTTACATGTGAGATAGTGTCCATTCAGTATGGACATTATCTGTCAAAAAACCAGATCACTTTTTCGATGTGCTTTCGCAGTGTGGAGGCTCTTTTTTGGAAGAAGTTTTTTCGGAAGATCTCTTCCAGAAAAGCTTCTTCCAAAAGAAGCTTGCAGTCTAGACAGTTAGGAGCTTGTTCTAAAGATATATCCTATGGAAATGTAGCTTTATTTTTACAAGAATGGCTTTCTAGTGATGAAGGTGGGTGAGGTATTTGGTGCAGTAGATGACTGTTTCTCAAATGCTGGCCCAAGCTCCTTCTGTGACATTAAACCCTCAGAAGCCAAATCTCATTCCATAGACGCTTCTGTGTGTTATGAACAGAAAATACACACACACACACATGCACCCCAGCTGCTCAAACTTTTCCTGTAAGCAAAGTCTGTGATTCTGATCAATATGCTTAAGATATATGTAGGGTAGTCAGCTTTCTTGAAAGCTGCATCAGTGAACACAGCTTTCTCCAATCCCATAAAGCAGAGACCTCATGACCCATAGGGATACTTACTGCCTATTTCTCCCTTAAATAAACTCTTGTATGGCTTGGCTTACATAATATTGTTCATGTCAATGCTGAAATGTAGGGGGCTTCAACAGCCATACCACCTGTGCAGGAAGGTGATGTAGAAGCCACTCTGTTGGTTCTAGATCACTATACGGCTCCCAAATGAGGATGAAATGTCTGTCCATCCATCAATTCAAGAACTCCTCCTAAACAGTAAGACCACCAAATTTGGTATGCAGCTTCCTCTTATCATAACTTTAAGCAAGGAAAGAGTTTGATTGTGCCAGGACAATGGTAAGTGCCTGGAATTTGATTGTTTCCCATAAAATGTAAAGGAAGAGGGCTGGCAGGACAGATAGTTATATGGCACACAGAGGGCTAGCCAGGGGCCAGAGATGGGGACCCGGACAACTATAACCTTATTGGGCCTGCAGGGGGCAGGAAGGGAGAA
Organism: Apalone spinifera; assembly: GCA_030068395.1. NCBI lineage: Eukaryota > Metazoa > Chordata > Testudines > Trionychidae > Apalone > Apalone spinifera. Next base: position 161,852,103 of record CM057847.1, read on the forward strand.
AGGGACAACCATCTCCTATATATTTCTGAGAATTTGTCTGTTTCTGTGTCTGTTTGTCCATCTGTCTTTCTGCCCCCTGCCAGGGGATATGCACACCTCTCCCCAGGCTGTGCCCACTGCAGCTGCAGTAGCCAAGGGCAGGTGCTTCTTACCTGGCCCCAAGCTGCTGCAGTGAGAGAAGGCTAGAGTTGCCAGGATAGCCTGCATCCTGAACCCCTCATCCTCATCCTCATCCTCACCCTAGAATAATGATTTAAATGAAGAAAAACAAAACATTTGTGTTAAAGACCCAAGCAACATCAGGAAATCTTTGTCTGTGTGTATGTATTTACACAAGTAAATGCATTACAATTTGAAGAACTTAGCTCAGGCAAGAGGGTAGGAGGAGTGAATCATAGAATCATAGAATACTAGGACTGGAAGGGACCTCGAGAGGTCA
>CM057847.1:161858616-161880148 GCA_030068395.1 Apalone spinifera
AAGCGGCTGATTTTCCGGAATAAGTGGGCCTGTGTAGACACAGCCTGTTAGTATTGTGCACTAAAAATAAACTTACTTTTCCTTCATTTTCTCCCATGTAACTTCTTTCTTGTGCATTTTGTTATTTGTGAGGCCTCCCAGATGCATGACTTTGGGACTGATTTTTCCCTCACTTACTTCAGTGTGAATCAGGAATATCACTACATGGTTTAAACCTAATACAAGTCAAAGCAATATCAGACCTTTTACATTTGTGTCTGATTTCCAATCATCTAGAGGGTTTTTTAAAACACTCTTCTGCATTTTATAATTTTTGTGTTTTCCACTTGAGCTTTTTTTTAGGTTCTAAACCACATTTATATCATAATTCTACTGATGTAAATCCAGATTACTTCTATTAGCCTGATTCTCATTTACATGAAGATACATTTGAAACACTTTGGCAGTGTAATTTATACCCATTTTATAGCCTTTTAAATTATCTAAGTCTGAACTATAGTCAGGCCTTATGGATTCAATGGAGTTACTCTGGATTTATAAGAGTAATAATTGAAATTAGTACCTCGTCCACAAATCCCTACACTGATCCCTGCATGCAAATAAGCATCAGCATTTTCTCCTTTTTATTAAATTGGTGTTATTCACATCTATTTAAGAATCAGAAGTAGTACTATACTTTCAGTAGCACTAGCCATTCTTCCACTTTATTGCCCCACTAATCCCACTCACAATTTGTGGGGAAATCTACTTTTCTGGATGTGATGAGTATATTGAAAAGTCCATCTAATACTGTAGCCTTCTTCACCTATCATGTGCATATTGCAGATAGCAAGTTATTGACTAAATATAGTCCTATGCAGTTTCCATTAGGTTGTGGCTTTTAAGTGTAATATGTGGTGTATTTTAGTTTAAAGCTAAATTTAATTTTCATGTGTTCTGTAACTCTCAGCCCAAACCCTGATTTAAATTAATAGAAAGACGTATAAATGAGAAATAATAATCAGACAAAATGCATGATACAAAATGTCAGTTAGTTTAAAATGGAACATCTTTTGCAGAGGTTCCCATGCTGTGGTCTGCAAAATATTTGCTGGTAGTATATCGAGAGCTAGCTGGTCAAACGGTGCCGTGCTTACTGTCCTCCTGATTACTCGCAGAAATGAAAAGAATAAATAGGAGGTTAAGATTAAATTAACAGAGCTGACTGAAAATGGAAATCCCTTCCTGTGGAAAATGTTGTAATATTTGTTTTTTTCACCCTGAAAAGTCAAATATGCACAATTTTCATGGAAAATTTTTTTTTTGTTAAATGGGGAGAAAATTATTCCAGAGGAAAATTCCAGACCCAGGTATAGAAGTGAAGAGCAAAAGGTGGCAGTGGATAACATTTTAAAAGCGCCTAAGTGACTTAAAAGCCAGAGGGCTTGTCTACCCAGTGCACTAGCCTGCACTAGGGACTATAAATACTAGTGCACCTTTCTGTGTTGCGCACTACATGGTCAATGTGGATCCTGCTGGCATACACTACAAGTGTCCTAGTGTACATTAATGTAGTTCATTTCATACAGCTCTGTAAATGCTTATTAGAAATCTTTTAGTGTATGCGAACAGGGCCATGTGGGCCAGTTACTGAATAACATACTAGTGCCATTAAAATTTACAACCCAAATCTACTAAATCAGATTTATATACCATGTACACAGGTACTGACTTTCTTTGAAAGTCACTTTTAGGCTCCTAATCATTTAAGCACGTTTAGAAATTTTACCCTATGATTATTTTTTTAAATACAAAATAGCTAAGACAACTAAAAAATACATGCATTGAATTAAATAGAACTATACCAGTTTCTGTCAGCTGAAGAGCTGACCCATACATACTCTTCTAACATTATTTTTTTGATGTGAGCAACCACTATCTTTGACCACAGGTCTCTTACGAGATTTCATGGAAAGGGTGACAATAGACTGTGTGACTTACTACAGAAAATAGTTTGACAGGTCTTGTCTATTTCATTTAAATAGAAATAATGTGTTCATACTTTTCAATACACCATATTGTTCTTTTTCTTTCTGGTTTATCTGTAGTGCAGCTGTAGCTACATAAGTACAGGGCAGTAAAATCATCCGAAGAAGATTGTGTGTTTTGCTGCAAAAGGGAAATAGAGTTTCTAATCACTGTTCCAAAAAAAAGACATTTTTTCTTTTATTCATTCATAATCTCTTATACCCCCTCCTTTCTGTCAGACATCGACATCACTAACACTAGCATTCACATTTCAAAAAATATTCTCTAATTGGTCCCATTAACTATCATCAGTGAAACATTTAATTGCCTCTTCTACAATTCATCATCATGTTGGAATTGTGTTCTACTTAATCTATCTCAAACCTCTGCAGAAAATCCAGATACTGTATTTCACATTTCTATTTAGAACAGGAGAATATTTTCTAAGACAATGTGTGTTACAATGCACTGAATGATGAGAATTTCAGGTTGTAAACTATACTACCTAAACTCTCACCTAAAGGCTCATAGTATATTGTTTATGTCTCTCAGTCTTACTACAATGTCAGTAAAATCTTAGGGGAAATTACAATACATGCATATTAAAAAATAATCCATAGTGTTTGTTTATTCATATATGAATTTAAAGATCTACTGCATGGCACCACCTCTATTCCAACTAGGACTGTGTCATACTGTGTGGAAAAAGGGAAGTCAGTGTTACAGGCATTAATAATGCATCTAATATGAATCTCTTGGTAAAATTAAAGATGAAGGAACTACATTAAAATAGCATTAAAGCACAGCCATCGGAACATAAAACCATGGAAATTCTGAACTGAGACTGTCATTTCACTTTTCTTATATCCCCTTTGCTGAAAAAGGGCCCACATTCCGTTTGTAAAATACCTTGGATCTGTGGATCTAACACTTCAGCACAAAGTACTGAAACATGTTGGATAGGAGTATGGTGTCCTTAATGAGGGCCACACTAATGCATTTCAGGTGCTCTAAATACCCATCCAGCTATATACTGGTATGTAAACTCACCCAATGTTATTGGTGCTAGTTGAGATTTTCAAAACAGTGGTTGGCAATTATAGACTCATGTCTCCCATTAAATAATCTAAATGTCCAAAATATGAAAAAAACGATGCAATCATCTAAATAAATCTAATGTATATAAATTCCCTAAACTAGTTTGAAAATTCTAATCTATTTATCCAAGGATTCTATATTGGTTTCCATCAAATTTATATCTCAGCACCTTCCAAATAAAATTAATAGTGATGAGGACTTTTAAATAAATGTGCACCCACTCTATTTATCCCACCTTTCTGCGTTCACTTTTTACAAATTAGTTTGGAAACTAATTCACAGAGGGTGAGATTCACCTCTGTGCAGAGGCTGAGCCCACAGCCAAAATAACTGCATACATCTCACTTTAAATGCACCTTTCCCCTCCTCTTTTAGGTCTTAATCCTGCAAATTGTACTTTGCTAGTGGACTGTTGCACTATTGTGAAATCCTACTGATTTTTATAAGGATCTGTGCAGGTGCGACAGACCTTCTACATGCCACTCACTTCAGCACTGGGATCAAAAGCAGATATAAGCAAGTCTTATATTGTTTATAGATTCATAGATTATAAACCTAGAAAGCGCCTATAGTCCTACCAGGATAATCTTCTTAATTTGATAGGTTATTAAATGTCACCCATCTATACCTGTAGGCTGCGTCTAGACTGGCCAGTTTTTGCGGAAAATCATCTGCTTTTCCGCAAAAACTGGCCAGCTGTCTACACTGGCCGCTTGAATTTCCGCAAAAGCACTGACTTCCTAATGTATGAAATCAGTGCTTCTTGCGGAAATACTTTGCCCTTCCCATTCGGGCAAAAGTCCCTTTTGCGCAACACTTTTGCGCAAAAGGGCCAGTGTAGACAGCTGACATTTGTTTTGCGCAAAAAAGCCCTGATGGCTAAAACGGCGATCGGGGCTTTCTTGCGCAAAAGCGCGTCTAGACTGGCACGGACGCTTTTCCGCAAAAAGTGCTTTTGCGCAAAAGCGTCCGTGCCAATCTAGACGCTCTTTTGCGGAAATACTTTTAACGGAAAAACGTTTCCGTTAAAAGTATTTCCGCAAAATCATGCCAGTCTAGACGTAGCCGTATTGAGCCCAACTTGTTAGGCTAAGCATATCTTGGAATTCAATCTTTATCTGAAGACATCAATATATGCAGAAACAACCCCTTTGCTTGATAGATTTGCTTCTCCAATTACCTTTATTGTTGAAAGTATATGCCTTATTTCTATTTTTAATTTGTATAGCTTCAACTTCTATCTAATGTTGGCCGACTGCACTGGCATTAATTTCACTCTGAAAATAAATTCTGAATTCATAATCATAAAAACTCTTACCATAACTTCATCTGCGTTCACCTAGTTAAGAGAACTAATAACAAATGAACTGTGTCCAACTAAGCCAGTTCACATTGCAAGTACTTGCAACAAATTGCTCATGAACCAGAGCTACAGACCAAGAATTGTTTCCAGAAATTGTTCAGCAAAATAATTTTGCATAATGAATCCCTTGGAGAAAACAATGTTCTCTTCACAGGCAATTTGTGAACATAAACACAGGCAAAATGAGTCAAATAAATGATTCATTGTGAATTATTTGCCCAGTTAAAGCTGAGATGAGCATATGTGACTGATGTCCCTCTCAATTTTATCTATCACACTTGTAAGCAGTTTCTTCTCTATTAGCCTTGTTTGAGTCCTGTATTTCTCCTTTCCTAGCCATGCATTCTGTTACTGGAATGTTTTATTTAGATTATTTTACAATTCCAAATTCTCTTCTGTTGTTTCTGTTGTCCCTTGCTATGTCTAGACTACACTAATCTATCGGGAAAAGGTAGCAAAATGCGCTCCGCAAAATGCGTACCTTTTTCCAATATTTTTTTTGGAAGAAGCTTTTCCAAAATTTGACCCATCTATACTGGGCCAAATTTCAGAAAAAACCTCCTCTTTCAGAAGGTCCATTCTTCCTCGTGAAATGAGGAAGACAGGGTTCCGAAAGAGCGCGTCTGCTCTTCCGCAAAAAAAGCGGAAGAGCATACGCATTCCCTGGACATGGTGGAGTTTTTCTGGTATCCCAGAAAAACCCTATAGTATAGACATAGCCTCTGTATCCTTGTTTGGGGAAAATTAGTTCTTGTTAATGTTTCTGAGCCACACGTACCTGTAGTAGTCATCAACCCTGCACATATTTTTGCATCAGAACACCAGCTTTCTTCAAAGACTGAGCCTAAATACAGCCATTAGCCATACCATGATACCCAAACATATAATTTTTACTATGTCCTGAACACTGGGTTTCCTCCAAGCCTGCGCTAATATCTCCCAATTAATCAGTCACTATATAACAGTGCCCTCAGTGATATACGATGAAATGCATTCTTTTGCTCAGAGCTTGCAGAGAGAAGGCCTTTGTAGCACTGAAGTTATATTTAAGCCCTGGAAACAGGGCTTTTGTGGTGCCTAGACCTTGTATAAATGCTCTGCATGGAGGTGATGTTTATGCATCTACAGTTCAATTTTATCATGCCAGGGGCACAATGAGAAGAGTCCTGCATGGAAACAAAATTTCTATCTCCATCCACATCCGTATCTGCAAAAATTAGTCTTAGATACCACAGTGGATGTGGATACCCACAGATATCTGCAAATGTGCAGAGTTTTCAATACAAAATTTGTATCCGCATCTGCAAAAATGAGCTACAGATATCTGCATCCATATCTATGGATGCTGATACCCATGGATACAAGCAGAAATCTGCAGATTTACAGGGCTCTAACAAGGCTCCATCTTATATCATGTCATTCTGAAAATGTGAGTTTAATTTTTTATTTGAAATGTTACTGTAACTTGCATTAATCTGATTTCATTTCTGTTTGATAGTCTCTGCATACCTCTGCATTTGTTTCATTTCACTTTGATTGTGTAATGTGTTCTCTGTAGACATGTATTAACATCTCTTCATTCCATTGTATCACTGTAACATCGTCTCCATAGACCTGTAGTGACACTGTTGCTCCATTTTCTTTATGTCAGAAATTGCCTCCTCACATCTACACAGATGTTTTGTTTCAAGAGAGGGATAGCTCTGGGCCCATCCTCTGTAGTGTTCCCTGTTTATCTTAGTCAATTCATGTCAAATCTAACTAGCACATTATTATTATTCATTACTTGTTATTAGAGTAGTGCCTAAAGACCCCAAACAAGATCCTGGCTCTATTATGGAAACTACATAGAAACAACAGTAAGAGACTTACACTAAATAGACAAGACTAAATGCAGGAGAAAGAGAAAGTATTTTCATCTTCATTTTACTAAGGTGTAACTAAGGCACCAAAAGATTTACTGATTTGCCCAGAATGCCACAGGAAGTCTGCGTGGTAGAGCTTAGAACTGAATGGACATTTTACGAGTTTCCATCTCAGAAGGCCATATTCATCGTTTATCTTTTCAGACTGAGATTTATGTGAACAAAAAGAGGTCATATTATATGCATTCTTGCTCTGAAAAATGTTTATGTGAAAATGGCACTTTCTTACTTACTCCAGATTCTTCTTGCATTCAGGGTCACACTGCATCTTCTCAACTTACTGATAAAAATAAATCTTGTGCTGATTTTCACTTATTATTATTGCAGAAACTAGACAGCAAAATGGGAGTGAACTCAACTCTACTTTTTGTGCATCATCAATAAAATAGTTTGCTAAATTTCAATAAGTTACACCTATACAAGCCACTTCAAAAAATAAGGTTGCACAAATGTAACTGAAAGCATAATTTTGAAGTTAATGGAGTTGAACAGATGTTACTAGGAGTTTGATTTGGTCTGCAAAACCTTTATTATTGCTGATGATTCATAAGAAGGAAAGAACCCAGCTTGTGGCTCAGATCCCAGGTTAAATTTGCACAACGATGCTTGAAAAAAATCCATATATTTGCTGTGAACTTCCATATGGAAAATTTTCAAAACTGTCAGCTTTGGAACTCTCTGTGTTATTTTTGCACAGTAGAATTATATTTTAAAGGAATCTTTGTACATATACAATAGTTTCATTCAGCACTTAGACAGCTTGGTGGCTTGAAACATTTACTGTAATATAAACCTATCCACTGTTTTCTAAGCACTAAAGGCCATATTCTTGCTTTACATGCATATACAGATCACACTGCCATCAAAGGAAATTGTGTGCATGTAACAGATAACAGGTTTTTCTATAAAATGGGCTTCATCCTTCAGGCCTAGCATTTAAATCAATGGATGGTTTTAATGAGTTAGGCCTACAGGATTGCACTCTGTTTGAAAAAGCTAAGCAGAAACTACTTGAAAAGATATTTACATGTAACAAGGAATGAGTCTCCTGTTGAATCCAGCTCTGTATGTTCATTAAAAGGTTCTGCAAACATCATAAACTAGGAAAGTGCATCTTGAGCTGTTAATGAATAGCAACTGTTATAGAGACTGAATTTCTTCCCCACTATTCAGTCCAGGAGCACATATTATTATTTATAATATTTAGAAAGTCATTTTTGTAGAGGATATGTTGAAAAATGATCAAAGAATCCCAGATAAAAGGCTTTTAAAAATTATCTGGCCTTTTTGCCTAGGAAGAAGTGTTACTGTTCTTTTTACTTAAAATATCTAATTTTCATGAAGGTCCTTGAGGGCAGCAGAAATCAGGAGTAGTATAGCACATCATATTTATACAGCAAAGATTTAATAATGGATCCTTTAAACAAGTAAAGGAGGGCAGGGCCAGGAAGAAGTCTAGCCCACTAACAATGCATGCAGGCATATTCCAAGCTGCCAGCAGCTCTTTCAGTAAAAATTGAGCTCTCTCCATTCTGAAATGGGAAATCCATGAAAACTTGATGACTTACACTAGAGAAGTCATTTTCCCTAGTATGCCTCAGGGGCTATGGGATGGGAAAAAGGAACAGTAAGCTAATAATCTATTTATAGCTGTCCATGTGACCTTAGATACTCATACATTATGGCTTCTGGCCTACGTAATTTACAGAAAAAACAACATTATATAGAAGGTAGTGGTACACTGAAAAATTCTTTCCTATACGGAGCCATTACTCTAGTGAAGGCATTTTGAATATGTTGATATTGTATTACCAAAACTCCATCCAGTCTAGAAAACGAAAAAATTCCTGATGAGGAAAGTGTTGCTTGAAAACAGCCAAGTGGCCCATACAGAGTTGAGTGGGTACATGATGCTGCCTTTTTTACTTCTTGTATTCAGTTGCTACACTGTCTTGAAAGATAACTGCATATACACAAAATATTCTCCAAAATATTTATTTTCCATGGAAGCAATTGCTGTAGTTGCCATAGGAAAGTTGTGTGATTTCAAATGACAAAGGAATGGTTTGGAAGACAATATCTGTATTAAAATGTAGTCCTCACTGGGAAAAACTGAAAATCTCTGAATTGGGAGAATCATTGCACTGAGTTTTGCAGATTAGTGAGTAAATGAATGAGAAAATCATGGGTAAAGCATCACAACATACATTTTGTTCAGTAATTTTGTCAATAGCAGTTTATATTTATTTAAGATAACCAGATCTTTTGTGGTCTATGTGAGTTTTGCTAATGGTCCCTAGTGAACCAGGAATACAGCTCATTGTATGCCAGTAAAAGTAACAGTCAATATTTTTATTGGGAAAAAAAGACACAGAGATTCATTTTTAAGTAACAAGTCTCAGAGTTGTTATTATTCTCTTTCTTCTTAAGATAAAACAAAAAATACACCTTGAACACTTTTAACCAGAAAAGTCACAGACACAACATACACATTGACAGGCTGATCACAGCAAATTGTTACCAGGTTAGATTTGTCCTACAACTCAACTGTGCTCCTATTAGACAGAAGGCAAGGAAAGCGATAGGAAGAATAAGATGAACCAAAGAGAGAAGATAATAATGGAAATCTTAGGTTCATATCCCAGGAGGGTTCAGAGTACATCCATGGAGATGGTGACTTCATCTGGTTGCCTTCCCGTGTCTCGTCTGGAGAAAACGTTTATTTGGAATTAGAAAAACAGAAAATTCAGTATTTGTGATGGTAAATTTCTCAGTCCCGACTTGTAGCGGTATCTCTACCATGAATGCAACACTGCCAATGTGAATATGTTGCTGCAATCCACACCCTTCTAAATTTGCTGCTGAGCTCTGAGTTTCCTGGTATCGTGAGCTTTTGTGGGCACAGCCCACTTCTTCAGATGACCGGAGTTTTTCATCTGAAGAAGTGGGCTGTGCACACGAAAGCTCATGATACCATCTACATGTTTTGTTAGTCTATAAAGTGCTACCAGACCATTTGTTGTTTTTTAAGTGTATCCTGTACAGACTAACTCGGCTACCCCCTGAAGCTTTTGAGTTTACTGTGGTGCTGAAGAAGTCGCCAAGTGTCTCCAGAACAGTAATCACTGAAAGAGGCAAAAAAATTGCTCATCAAAACTAACAAAACAAAACAAGCACGTGGAGGACCAAAGCTGTGGGCCAAATCTCTGTCCATCTTAAGAACATTTTGATTTGCTTCTGCAACAATTCTGTAATCTCACCAGGGGCCTTGAAATGCCTAATCAACTCCTTTGTTTAAGGAGCCAGTTTACATACTCACTAGGACTGTGCTGTGCTTCCCTTTTGCAATTTTATTCATGTTTATTGGTTAAAATAAATAAAATGACCTTTCATGTACATTGTTCAATTTATTTTAACCATCGGATTCTTGGCAGATAGAAATGATTTGGGGTTAAATAAACTGTGTGAGGGATGTGGAGTTAGCAAAGCTGTGGCAAAGTCTGGTAGTTGGCAAACATAGAGTATAAATGGGAAGTGGATGGTGGGAGTGAATGAAGTGGGGTTGAAGGGAACTGAGTCAAATGGAACTGAGGGAGTATGATGGAGTAGGGCAGATAGCATGAACACCAACGGGACTGAGACCATATGACGCAGAAGAAGAGTTATGATGGGGGGCCAGGCAGGGGAACAGAGCTGTGTCAAGGAATCTGCCATCTAGACAACAGCACAGCAGACTATAACAGTGATTCCTTTACACCAAGCAACCTATAGCAGCAATGCATTCTCCTCTGTCTGTTCCTGGCAAAGATTAAACACGTTTTTTGTTTGCTTGGAATTGTCTAAAAATGACCCTCTGCCATTCTCATCATCTTAATGATTGGCAACTGTGGGAAGTGTGAGAACTGTGTGGGTGGGATCCAAAAAAGTGCAGATATTAAAAAGAAAATAAATAGTGTTTTGCAAACAGAAACTGTTCATAAAAGCACTGAAGGATGCATGAGAGGGGTCTGATCTTCAAAATGATCCAGCTTTGGTAATGGAGTATGTTAAGAGAGGGTAATATAAATCATAGGGAATTAAACCCTGCTTTATGTGCAAATCCTAAAATAAGCTTAAGTATGAAGATACAAGATGCCTATATAATAAAGTGTTAAAATATTAGGGTGATCAAAGTATAAAACTACATAATGCCTAATGAGTATTAATAAATTAATTTACACTGTTCCATATATTAAGAGATACTGAGCTATCACATTTAACCCATAAAATCTTTCAAATTTATCACATTAAAATTGGATTTTTTTTTAAATATTTTGTTCTTTTGAAGCTACCTTCCAGATATATAAACCCTGAAAGCCAGAGCCTTCAGCTGATGTAAATCAGGGTAGGTTCACTGCTCGGAGGATCTAGTCCTGAGTCCCCAAACTTTGGATGCCCAGTAGCTTATTATAGTTACTACAATGAAAAATGACAGGAGCAGCTTCACAGTGAAATACCTGTCAATTAGGGTAGGAAGTCATGTGAGGTTGCTCTTTATGTTCTCTCCTGTTTGTTTGGTTTTGTGTGTGTGTGTGTGTGTGTGTGTGTAAGTTGAAGCAATAGTTAATTAATATAAGGAATGAGTCCAACATTTTAATATCTATATTTTCAAAATTATATTATGTTTAATTAGCACCTCATAAGTGACACATCTTGGAAATGCTGCAGCAGAAAGATTAGCCAAATAAACATTTGATCTGTGGGGTGCACAGAGTGAGGGGTCTTCCAAATTGCACACAAGACTATAATTTAACTAAGAAGGTCCACATTTGTCTCAGATGCTGCCTGCACTATGAACCATCTGAAACTGAAATAAAATCTGATGCTTTCTTTGTGGTGAAAATGAACTGCTGATATTGTTCAAAGTTAATAAGAAGAGAAATGGAAATGAAGCAAGCAATTATCATGGACTCATGGTGAGACCTTGGACAAGTGACTTCATATCTTAACGCCTACATTTCCTCCTTTGTAAAATGAGAATAAATGACTTATCATCATCATCATCATTAACCTCACATAAGTGATTTATAAGTGGGGATTCTTTTTGTTTCTTTGATTGTTTTAGAAGGCCAAAAGGGATTATTAGTCCAGACCCTCAAAGACATGTAGGCACCCAACTTCCATTAAAACCATGGAAATTTGACATCTAAACATCGTTGAGAATCTGAGTCCAATGTTCTACATGATATCTAGCCTGACTTCCTGCAAAATACTACTGATAGAGGCCTTGTAATTCCTGCATTGAACAACCCCTACCAAAATCTGGTTGAGCTACATCATCTCTTCTAGAGAGACAACCAGTTTTGATTTAAAACCTCCAAGCAGAGAAAAATATATCAAATCCCATGGTGTTGCGAAGCCTGGTGAACGTCTGAGCTCCCTTAGCAGTGTTCCTAATTATTTACAGATGAGTCTCAGAGGGGTATCCTTAAAAAAACTTAAAAAATAGCAATGGTCCAGTAGCACTTTAGAGAGTAACAAACATATAAATAGTATCCGCAGCTTTCCTGGTCACACTTTTTTGAGTTACAGATGAAATAACGTTCCTGATACATAATGTAGGCTTGCATTGGCCTCACACCGTGCATACTATTTAAATAATCGTGTTCTGCAACCGTCAGACAACGAAACACCTAGAGAGCGGTACCGGTGAACCATGGCATTCCGCAGATTCCTGACTTCTCACCTTGCCTGTCTCTTCTGGCCACAGTGCGTGCGCGACCCGATTCTGCACAGCCACGCTCCGGGGGCGAGAGAGTGGTAGGGACACTGGGTCGTGCGCCGATGCTCTGTCCCTTCGCAGCCTGGTCGAGCAGGCGAGGGGCGGCGGGAGCCTGGCGGAGCAGCGGCGAGCCCAGGGAAACCCACCCTGGGCCGGTGATTGACACCCCGGAGGCTCGCTCCTCGTGCCAAGCGCAAAGCGAAGCAGCCAATGAGCTCCGCACGGGGCGGGTGTTGGGCTCAGGAGCCAGCGGTACTTAGACTCGCTGGTGTGAGGGGCAGCCCAGAGCAGAGCGGGGCTGTCCAGGGGAAGGGAGCGCGCGTCCGAGGAGCCGAAGCCGGGGATGAGGCTGCTCAGCTGCTCGGCGGCTCCCATGGGGACGAGGAGACTTTGAGGGAGTTGGGCGCTTGGCTGGAGCGCGGCGAGACCGGGTACGGAGCGCGAGGGGCCGGGGTGGGAGCTGGAAGGGGGCAGGCGGGGTGTCGCGGCTCGGCCCCGGGGGCAGACACTGCCCCGCCGCGCCTCTCCCTGCAGCCCTGCCGAGCTGCGCTGGGGTCTAGCGGGCGAGCGGGGACCTTCCAGCGCCGCCAGCTCTAGGGGTTCGGGGGAGAACTTTGCCCCCTTGCCTCCCCGGCGGGGACCCTAGGATGCGGGGCGGGGTGCTGCTGGCTCCCCATGGCTCCCGGGAGAGCTGCGCCCGCCTCACGCGGGCGCGAGCAGGTGCAGCCCCAGCGGGGCACGGGGAGTTTCATCCCCCTTGCGCGGGTCGGGCCGGGGAACCACTGAAACTCTACGTGCCTGGATTTTATTTTCTTCCTCTTCTCCCTTTTCTTCCCGCCTCCTTTCCCTCTCGCCTGCTGCTCTCCTCCCTCCCCCCAGACCCGGCGATTCCTACCCTCGCCTTGTCATTGATGGGAAATCAACTGGATCGCATCACCCACCTGAATTACAGCGAGCTGCCGACCGGGGACCCCTCGGGGATCGAGAAGGACGAGCTGCGGGTCGGGGTGGCTTACTTCTTCTCGGATGAGGAGGAGGACCTGGACGAGCGAGGCCAGCCGGACAAGTACAGCGTGAAGGGCTCCAGCAGCCCTAGCCAGGACACTCCCACCCACCACCACCACCATCACCAGCTGGTGCTGAACGAGACCCAGTTCTCTGCCTTCCGCGGCCAGGAATGCATCTTCTCCAAAGTCAGCAGCGGCCCCCAGGCTGGGGACCTGCGCGTCTTCTCGGTCTCGGCCCTGCCTGCCCTCTGCAAGCCGGGAGACCTGCTGGAGCTGCTCTACCTGGGGCCATCCGACCACCCGCCCCCGCCCCCGCACTGGGCAGTCTATGTGGGCAGCGGGCAGATCATCCACCTGCACCAGGGCCAGATCCGCCAGGACAGCTTGTACGAGGCGGGCGCTGGCAACGTGGGCCGGGTGGTGAATAGCTGGTACCGCTACCGCCCCCTGGTGGCAGAGCTGGTGGTGCAGAACGCCTGCGGGCACCTGGGTTTAAAAAGCGACGAGATCTGCTGGACTAACTCGGAGAGCTTCGCCGCCTGGTGCCGGTTCGGGAAAAGGGAGTTCAAAGCCGGGGGGGAGCTGCAGGCTGCTGCCGGCACCCAGCACCAGCAGCAATACTATCTCAAGATCCATATGGCTGAGAACAAGGTGCACACGGTGCGGTTCCACAGCCTGGAGGATCTAATAAGGGAGAAGCGCCGGATCGATGCCAGTGGCAAACTGAGAGTGATCAAAGACCTGGCTATAGTGGAAGGGAAAGAGTAACAAACAGCGGGAAGGGGGCGGGGTGCCCTCTTCTTTCCCCGGCTTGGCGAGACTCGCTTGCCACAGACAGACCGGGGATTGCGCTCTCTGGTGGGACGTAGTTTCAACCGGGATCCATGGCAACATTCCAGAAAACCAGCATTCTTCTTACACCATTTGGTTTGGCTTTTAATAACATTTAATGAACAAAGAAAGAGAGGGGAAGGAAAGAGCGACACGTGTGGAAAAGATTTACAAAGTATGTGGACAAAATCTCTCCCTGTCGATCGATGTTGGCCATTCTAGCAACATGCTAATAAAATTTCAAATTGAAATTATTTTTAATTTATTTTCATGGCTTTAATCCATGAAACCTTTTAAACATTAGGGGCCATAGATGTGGATTTAGCTAAAGAGTTTTTAGCTAACATTTGCCTTTCAAACCAACTGTCTCAAATTTTCTCTTAGTTGGGGGGGGGGGGCGAGGTAGGAGGATTCTTTTTGTTTTGGTTCTAAATACTGTAGTTTCAGCTTGTAGCCAGAGCTGTTCTTTTAGTCCAGTAAACTATATAAAGGTATTAATCCGCTGTAAGTGTTTTTACCTTTCTCTGGCAGAAATTGATCACAAGTTTAAAAATCTGTTCTCTATTTTTTGTTCTCTTGCTTGCAGTCTTTTTCTGCTATGTTCTTATAATCCCTTAGTGTTCTGCTCTTCTGAAAATTATTAAGAACCATTAAAAATTAAATAAAGGATTGGGAGTATTTTGGTGAGCAATTTACATCCTGGTTTTCCGGAGAACAATCCTGCAAAGGTCTCCTACCCTAGGTTTACCTTGCATGGCACAGAGCCACTGTACCAGTACTGTGAGGATACTTTCCACCTCCCTATACACTGCAAAAATTCAAACCCAGAATTGTTTGGCAGTCTGAGTGTTCCAGAAAATTGCAGTGTGACCAAGTCTACCTTAAAACCCAATTAAAGAAAATTATCTTAGTCTAAATTTAGAAATACAAAGTTGCATAAAAAAGATGCCTTTTTATGTTATGTAAACAATATATTGTTTTATTTCAGATTGCATTCCAAGTTCACTCATTAATTTATTCTCAGTCTTGCAATAAAAGATCAAAACATTATATATAATCAACTAGTATTCTTAATTATACTGGGATATTCCTGAAATTAGCTATTATCCTTTTTAATTATAATTATGTTGAGCTGCATACAATTTGTAATGATCAGGTTATCTTTGCATGTATCAATACTGAAAAGACATTTGTTTTTTTGTTTTCCCCTATCTATCAAGTAACAGATGGCAGAATTATTGTATATACACTCCACCCTCTCTGATATACTGTATCTTGGCTCCTTTCTGTATTAAACAACCTCATAAGCAACCTTGTTTGTAACAATACTTCATTTTAACAAACAATGTGTTGCCTTCCATGACTGATGTTATGAGGATGGAGTGTACTTTACTAAAGGACAGATGTCAACATTTATTTCATGTAAGACATCTGTTTAAAAAAAGAAGAGGGGAACTTGACAACCCTATAACTGACGGTCATGTAATATTTTCTATTTGCTGATGTGCTTGGCAAAGTTATTAGGCAATAAAATGTAAAGGTCTTTTTTTTTTCTTCAAAGCACCATTGATTACTACAACACTATATAAACAACTTACTTCAGTGGGAGGAATTTTTGGAAGTTAATTTCTACCTGCGTCAAACAACTAATAGAATGGCTTCAAATTCCAATAACACACCTTGCAACAAATGCTTAATATTTTACATTTATTTTCATCATATTTGTTGCCTGGTAACTGTGGCCTTATCAATAAAAAATAGCAGATACCTTTACATTACTATATAGCATCATAGATGGACTTGAAATTGGGACATTCATACTGTAAGTTTCCCTATCTTTGAACAGATGTTTTTTATCCCACTAGCAAGTTTAGTTTATCACTTTCTACAGCTGTGAAATTAATATTAAGGTAGGAGTATGATTTATGGTGGGAGTTTCATATTCACAATAATAAGTGAAGTTTCACTGAGCAGGTGATAAGATTAGGGATGGCATAATCGTTGTTTAATATTTGTACTTTATTAGTGCCTAGAATTTCCCCGTGATGCTTGGTGCAGTGCAAAAATACAGAAAAAAATAATAATTGTACCCAATACACTTAAAGTAAAAAAAAAAAAAAAAGACAAAATAATAAACAAAGGGAAGGGGAAAAAATATGGGCACATGTTTAGTTAGCTGCTTTTCTTTTTCCATATGCTGCAAGGATTGAGTGAGGGAAAATGGAAGGAGAAAAGAAATATGGGAAGGAGGAGAGTGGTATATTTAAGAAGATGAGTTTGCAGATTTCCCATATTTTAGTTTTTGACTTCTGGAGTTAGATCCAGAACCTAAACTGCCCTGCTATAAATAACACAGAATTTGAAGCAGAATCCTTATACAAGCATCACAACATTTTCCCACTAATGAGAACTGCATAGTTTATTATGTTAATTAATAGACTTTTAAAAGGTATTTGCTTTAAACTCAGTATTATTTCTTCACAGCCCATCATCATGTTCATACATTAATCTTAATTTTGATATCTTGTGGAATGAATTGCTAAATGGTATATTAACAAACCCATTTTCCTTCACTTATCTATTTGTTAAGGGCTGACACAGAAGTTGAGGCTGTACAGGAAGATATAGGGACAAAGTTTGTACTGTGTTACTCAGGTTACTTCCAGTTTTACTTCATATTTAAACAGGTGCAGGTGAAAGCATAATTACGCCTCTGGACTTTGCCAGAAGGACTGAATACAAAAATACACTGGAAGCCTGAGGGGATACTGGTAACTTGTGATCTGATCTTCTATCATTGGACTCAACAGCCAAAACTTCCACAAACAGTGTTGCTAGATCAAGCTCTTCAAGGATTTGGTTTGGTTTGGTTTGGTTCTCCCCCTTCCCATCTCCCTCCTCCCCTTTAGTTCTGCCCATCCATGACCATTATTACAAATAAAATTCTAATGCAAACCTAATTGTAATTAATTAAAACTTCATTTTCTTCAAAAAGTTGTGGTTTAACTTCAATGGGTAAGGTCTTATTGTTTTAGGCATTGCTTGCAATTTGTGGATCTTGCAAAAGAAGTGAGATTTAAAGAAGCATTTGAGAACTGAAGGGCACCTCTTGGGTTAGGAAGCAACCTAGAAGCAGAACGCAACAGATAAGTGTTGAGGCAGGCTGCTTTAATGCACTAAAAGATGGATGAATTGTTCAGAATGAAGAACAGAAACGTGGGCAGGGGTAGTGCTGTGCAATGTCTTGACACAATGATGAGAAGCTGAAACTTTCTATAATGGCAGGTGGGGAAGCTAGGGGGAAGAAAGAAGGGAAGGAGTGTTGATGAATGTCAAGCAAAGAAAATGATTGGTTATATTTTCTTTCAAGATCAGAGCCCTGTCTGAGTTAAAATATCCAAGTCCATCAGTGAAGTCATTGACTAATTAAATTATTAATAAACTCTGGTCATCTGAAGAAGTGGGCTGTGCCCACGAAAGCTCATGACACATCTACATGCTTTATTAGTCTTTAAAGTGGTACAAGACTGTTTTTTACGTTTAATTAAATTATGTTTGTGGGAAATGATTTCATTCCTCAAACTTCTTGGGCAAATTATACATTTTCTGTACATTATTGTTAATAAAGTAAATCTAACATATATGTTATTTTCAAATGCTAGGAGAATTGGAAAGTCCTGTTTTTCTACAGCTTTGCTTTTAGCTGATATGGTCACATTTTGGGAACAATTTAATCTTTGGGTCAGAAATCACTGTACTTGTCTCTCCAAACTGTGATCATCTTAATTGCTTTCAGGTTAACATTTTGTAGAAGAAATCCAATCCAAGGTCTCTCTAAGCACAGAGAGCCTTTGTTTGTAAACCAGTTTTTACTGGCATGACCAGGATATTTGCCAGTTATTGGCTGCAAATATAGTCCTTCAAACAGAACTTAAAACAAAACATGTTTTGTCTCTCTCAGTCATATATTTCCAAGTTGTTCTCTGTTCCCCACGTACATTATTGCTCAATTAAAAAAAAAAGTTTATTTAGGACAATATTGACTCATTGGTTCATGGGCTGTATCGCCATAGAAATCAATGAGAGTTTGGCAAAAAATAATGAGGAGATAAGGCCTTTATTGTGTATTGGAATGTGAGGTCTGAATTGTGCTGCCTTGTTTAATTTTAGTGTATTTCACATTTAGATAAGCCATGTGCAGAAATCTTTTGGAGTTTATGGACCTGATCCTGTAATGTATTAAACAACTTCAATTCCCATTGAACTCCACAAGGTTCAGGTCTCACAAGAGGAGCTCAGTAGCTTGCAAGATCAAGAATTTAAGGCCATGTCTACACTAGGAATACGGTTGCCAGGTGTCTGGTTTTCACCCAGACAGTCTGGTATTTATGGCTCCTGTCCGGTAAAAACCACCAGAAAATACTGGACATGTATAATGTCCGATATTTTCTGTTTTTCTCGGATGGAAGGATAACAGGGACATTCTTCCCCTGCCGTGTCTGGTGGGAGTGGGGGAAGAGGGGAGCGTGGGGATTTAAAGGCACAGTGGCCATTTTTTTTCTTTTTGATCAACGATTTTGGTCCCCCTTTTTTTTGTTTTTTGCCCAATTTTTTTCCTGCCATGTTTGGGATTTTTTGTGAAAATATCTGGCAATTCCTAACTAGAAAACTATTTCAAAAATAGCTAAATTTGACTTAACTCCCAGTTTTACAAAATCAAAATAACATGTCTCCTTTGTATGGAAGCCTCAAAATTAGTTCAAGGCAGCTCTGTTAATGTGGACGTGCTACCTGGACTCAGAGCCCCAGGAAGCACTGGGGAGTAATTATTTCAAATTACTCTGGGGAGTAGTTACACTACTACCACGTGTACAGATTTTGAAATAAGTGGCCCCTTATTTTGAAATAATAGTCTTGGTAGTTAACGAGCTCTGTTTATGAATTCAACCTAAGGGTTGTTATTCAAAATAACGCCCTAGTGTAGACCAGGGCTAAATGACTTCCATTCCCAACCCTCTGAATGCTATTATGGAGAAAATATTGGGCTCGGATAGGCTTTGTAGATATTTAGACCAGTATTCAGATCACATTCATTAGTGTGGAATATTACTACCCAAGTAGATTAATAATTGTTCATCCATCATTTTCTCTGGCTGCTGATGCATATTTTATGTATGTTGCACAAACTCTGCTTTTTAGACAGGTGGGAGAATAAAAAGCCTATCCCAAAGAATTTAACAGGATGCACGTGTGTAGATTTACTAAACACATGCAATCTATATTCTAAAATATAAAGCTTTGATCCTGAAACAGGATCTGTGTAGATGGAGTCTTATTCTGGGATGGGTCTCAGCAAGACTGGGGCTTCAATGATAATCTGTGAATAGGATAATGGTTTGCCCCATTGCTGCTGTTAGTTAAATAGCTGTCAGCATTTCAAAGATAAGCCTAGACCTTATTTTTATTTTTGTTGTTATGAAGGGTTTTTAAAACATATCTTAGATTGACATTTGAAATACAAAACATTCAATGCTAGAATGGATCTTTTTACAAAGTTGAATGTGATGTTTAAATTTTCAGTATAAAGAGTAAAAATGATGGGATTAAACACTTCATTGAGCTACTGTAAATCAAAAATAGGAGTTATGTATGTTGCGGAGCAAAAGACAATGAGCCAGATTCTGCTCTGATTTAAACTGCTATATTAGGAAAAACTATTTCACTAGGAGAGTGGTGAAGAACTGGAATGGGTTACCTAGGGAAGTAGTGGAGTCTCCATCCCTAGAGATTTTTAAGTCTCGGTTTGACAAAGCCCTGGCTGGGTTGATTTAGTTGGGATTGGTCCTGCCTAGGGCAGGGGGCTGGACTTGATGACCTTCGGAGGTCTCTTCCAGCTCTATGGTTCTATGATTCTATGAAATCCAGAGTAAGCTCCTGTGTAAATCTCCAGATTTACACCAAGATAACTACCAATAAAATGTCATTCCCCCTCTCCCCCCGAACATTTTAAAATGACTATTGAACATGTGCATTTTCCATTTAATAGAAAAATGTTATTATAGCTAAATAATACAGATGTACATGCTAAAATGAATGATCTGAACATACCATAATGGTGACATATGGTTGTGTGCAAAGTAATAGTTACTGGAACAATGTTTTTCTTGGAAAATAAACTATAATTGGCCCAGTGGTATTTTAAATTTAAAGCCGCCAGTAGTATGTACTTTAATTTTGTACTAATAGCAAGATCACTCTGAGCTAATCTATCTTTGTGAACTCCTAAAAACTTTTAATGTTTTTATTTTTATTTTTTGCTGTTTTTAGGGCCTGAATTTGCAAACACTTATGTAAATGCTTAACTTAATTCATGAGAATGAGATGACTCATGAGTAAAGATATACTTCAGCATTTGCAAGATCAGGCTTAACCACTTAACCACTGCTTAAAAATGAAAGCACAAAATGTCCTTAATTTAATATGTAATCTAGGTCTCACTCTTCAAAGTAGGGATCCAGTCCAGCTCTCCCCAAGCATAACTCTCACTGGGAGTTTTATGAAAGTGATATCTGCAAGATCAGCTTAAAGAGCATATTTTTAACTGTACATATAACAACTGTCCATGCAAAACTGGCTTTCCCTTGTACAAATGGGTAATTGCTTATGGAAATGATCCAGGCTTTTGGTGTGTGTGTGTGCATGCACACTTATGTAAGTTTGCACACCTGTGTGTGAGAGATGCATTTTATAAGTCTGTTTTTTCGGCAGTGCTGAGCAACCACATCAATTAACAGCAATGATATTTTTTTATTCTAGAAACCAGGCTTTAAATGACCAGATTGGACAATGTAGTTAAGCATCAGAATCATCAAACAAGAAATTCAGAGCTAAGTCTGAAATTCCTTTTTTTCTTTCTGCTGTCTCAGGAACAAAGGAGTCTCCAATTGGTAGGTAATTATGTAAGCCCTCTAATACAACATCATCACTCATACTTTGAAGACTCCTTACACTATCACAGTGTGTAAAAAAAATCACAATGTAACATCTGCCTTCCCTAATACAGATAGTAAGTTTAAACATAATTTGAACATAATGTGACACTGATGTCCTAAGTGATAATCCACTTGAAAAAAAGTCACAGCGTTTAGTTTTGAAGGGGGAGCCGTGTTAGTCTGTATCTGCATAAACAATGAGCACCTTAGGTATATCTATACTAGGGAGTTATTTTGAAACAAGGTGAGCGACCACACTACCAAGCCTATTTTTTTTAAATACAGGGCTTGTTATTTCAAAATGATAACTCTGACTTGTGAAGAGGAATAGTGCTATTTTGAAATTTTTATTTTGGGAATTATTATTTCAAAATAACTTATTTTGAAATAACTCTCTTAGGGTATGTCTACACTTGCAGCCTAATTCGAAATAGGGCTGCAAATGTAGGCATTTGAAATTGAAAATCAAGCCCGGGATCTAAATATCCCGTGCTTGATTTGCATGTTCCCGGCCAGGCGCCATTTTTTGAAATTGACAAGCCCGGAAT
>CM057847.1:161920656-161942903 GCA_030068395.1 Apalone spinifera
GCGGGGGGAGGGGGGGCAGGAGGGTGGTGGCCAGGAGCAGCAACAGCAGGCGGGTGTGCCATCATGTATAACATGATGGCACACATGGTATCACACCGCTTCATGAGCTGGTCCCATGCACAGTTCCATCACTCTGAGTTCTTGTGGACCTTCTGCCCCATGATCTGCTGCATGTTGCGCAGGATGCTGACATGCTGCTGCATCAGGTCTTCATGGACCCTGTCAAGCTTTTGGGTCCCCTGGGCTCTGGCAGCTGGCTGCGGTGGTGTGGCTTGCCCCTCAGTCCCGGCTGGTCCAGCTGTGGAGAACACGAAGAGGGAGAGGTTGTCAGTCATCCATGCACACACCGTCCCTGAGGCCATGCCCTCCTCTGAG
The DNA here is from genome assembly GCA_030068395.1 of Apalone spinifera. Lineage (NCBI taxonomy): Eukaryota > Metazoa > Chordata > Testudines > Trionychidae > Apalone > Apalone spinifera. The sequence continues at coordinate 161,921,032 of CM057847.1, forward strand.
CAGTGACCAACAGTCCTTGGGGTAGAAGAGGGGAATGTCCCGGGAGCAAAGCCATGTGTGGCCTGCACAGTGGGCCATGCCTCACAGGGACCCCAAGGTGCTGCCTGCTTCCTACCTCCCACCCCCAGCCCATGGACAAGCAAGCAAGGGAAATGTCCAGCCACAGTAGGATCCCCTCATGGGTGCAGAGGAACTGGGAGCAGCTTGGCCCTCCCTGGCGTCTGCACACACACCTGCGGCTTTCAGAGCTGCCCGCAGGAGCGTGTGGTGCCTCGCACGGGCAGACATGCCCGCGTGCTGTGTGCAGCACTCCTCAGTGTGTCTGAGGTCGTACCTGCACCCTTGTGGCTAGCCTGCTTCAATCTGTGGCAGGTGCTGGGAGAGCCCCGCTTTCCCTCCCCCCGAGTATGGCTGTTTTTCCGACAAAACTCTGTAATGTAGACATATCCTCAGAAGGGGAACATGAGACAAGACGTGAATGATTGTGAGAACAGGAGTGTTTGGATGGATGACCTGGGTCTTGAGCGCCTCTGACATATACGTTTTATTATTGTTATGACTAGAAATGTTTGATAAGAGATTAGTAGTTTTGCTGAATGTAGGAGAATATGTGACCCACTAAAAGTCACTGTAGGTTATGTGTTTTCTTTGAAGATAGCAATAAAAGATTAGGCACAAGAATTTGCTGTGGAACAGTCTAAGGAATCTTTCACTGGGCAAGGATGTGACAGCAAATTTTCCCAGTGGCTACATGGAAAGTAAGGTCCCTTTGAAGCTTAGTTGCTGGTCACTTGAAACCATTACAGACTTTTGGGATAACTATAAATGTTTTGAAATGCTTCAACCCTCATGTGACAGCGTATGCGTGTGTGTGCACGCACACACACACGCATACTTGAAATCTAATAGAAAAGTAGTTTTAGATAAAAGTGCTCATCCTTGTGCCAATTATTTATCAGACAGATGAGCTGTGCTCCCATAGATTAATTCCTGAGAGAGTAACAGAAAAGTTATAATTGTTGAGGTTCTGAAAATCCTGAGTACCATGATGATCACTCTCCTCATTGACGGAGAGAACAAAAAATGAGATCTATGCCTGCCAATATCTTTTTGCCCACTTGTCAATTTGAATGTAAATAGGACTTCCATTGTATTGGGTCACACCTTGCTTAGGCCAGGGGAAAGTTGAATTAAGGTCACTACAGGGCAAAGTTGAATTAAGTTATGCAACTCCAGCTATGTTAATTATGCAGCTGGAGTTGATGTACCTTAAATCAAGTTTCTACGTTGTCTCCACAGTGGGAGGCTGATGGAATCAAATGCTCCTATTTGCTTTCCTTGCTCCTTGGGAGGAGCAGGAGAATCAGCGCGGCCAGGGACACCTTCTGAGTTTGATTTAGCAAGTCTTTACTAGTCCCGCTAAATTTAACTCTGAAAGATAGACCACGGCAATGTTGATCTTCTGCATACTGAAGACAATTTGTTTGGAGACAGGTAGATTGTTGTGACATTCCCTTCTTCGGAAAAGACCTGTTTCTTCTTCTTTGGCCAAAAAACTTTAAAGAATAATATCATTAAGTAGCCATGTTTTTTCAAGTAGTGTTAATACACAATGATGTTAATCACCAGTATATCATTAGCTTTCTTAAAAGATCCCACTCTATATCCTTTAACAATAAAGAAATACTGAATACAATCAATTGATTGCATTGCTTATCACTTGAGATCCAGAACCAGTCTGTATAGTAAGTAAACATTTGCAATGTATTATTTGAACTGTAAAATCCAGACCAAGTTTTTTTTTCTCCTGATGGGTTAAAGATGCCATGATGTCTCCTACCCCTCTTGTTTCTTGACATCTTCATTTACCTAGCATAAATTTATTTTCATTATATTTGCCTAACAGCTGAGCTCTGGGTCAGAGAAGCAAACATATTCTTTTGTCAAAGGCAGACTTGTTTACCAACTCCCCCTGACATGCCAGGGTTAATCACACAGTCGTTATTCTAGCACATATTGATAACTTTAAAACATACTGCATAGATACATTACACAAGAATAATAATGATCAGTGAGTTGAGAGGCATAACTTGAAAACTAATAAAGCATGGGTTTTGTATAAAGAGTATTACAATAGTACATAGCATGTGAGTAGAGGGGTCACAGCTTAGGGTCACAGCATGTTATTGGCAAGTGCACTTTATTTATGAAAATAAATTAGTTTGGTGAAATAAATACTTAAATATTAGGGCAAGCAGATATGAGTTAATTGTCCATCTGTGAAATATAAGGTATGTTTTAATCCATGCCATTGGGAATATAAATGTTTTTGAATAGCTGACAGTCTAAAACCATTTTTGACAGCAATTTATGAGTGGAAGGATAGGGGAAATGTTACTCTGACATTCAATATGACATAAGGTCATGTCACATTACTTGTATCACTCAAAATGCCACACTAAATCCTGATGAAGGTTGAGTAAACTGAGGGTCACATGTTGCAACACCAGACATCTGATCCTACTACAAAAGAGAGAGTGTATTCCAGTAAGATCTTTGTTTAATTGCCACTTTAAAAAAACAAACAAACCTTTAAAAAGCAGATATACTTTTAGAGAAAAATTATCTTGGTGCTGTAGCTATATGAAATGTTTGTAAGAAAGCCCATAACCATATAAACCACAGAATTTACACACCTGCACAGAATTGTATGGTTCAACTGGAGTAAAGTGATGTAGCTCTAACTGACTTGAATGGAGCTATGTTGATTTACACCAACTGAAGATTTGGTCCTTTATAAGAAAGAAAGAAAGAAAGAAAGAAAGAAAGAAAGAAAGAAAGAAAGAAAGAATTATGAAAGATGGGAGAGATTCCAGAGAAGATAAGGAAGCAAATATTGTGTCAATCTATGAAAATGGAAAATAAAGATGACCAGGGGAATTACAGATCAGTCATCTTAAGCATCATCTGAAAGATAATGAAGCATATAATTAAGTGATCAATTTGCAAAGACCTAGAAGATCATAAGTAAAAGTCAGCATTAATTTGTCAAGAACAAATCATGTAAAACCAACCTAATAGTTTTCTTTGACAGAATAACAAGCCTTGAGCATAGAGAGAAAGTAGTAGATGTGATATATCATAATTTTTTATACTGTCCTCATAAAAATATTAGGGGAACACAACCTAGGTGGAGCTTCTACAGGTTTGAACCTCCCAAAACTGGGACTCCCTCATCCGGCAACATCCATGGTCTGGCAGGACCATGGGTGTTCCTGGACCAGCAAATCCTGGCTGCAAGCCCCAGTGGCAAGAGAGCAGGTGGCTTGGAGCCTATTGGAGCTGGGACTGGGACTGGCGCCGGAGTCCCAGTAGTGCAGCAGGGGCTGTAGCAGCCCCAGTAGCAGGGCTGGGGATGTGGCAATGGCGGCAGCCACGGTAGTGGGGCCAGGGCCAGAGATGTGGTAGCCGCAGCAACCCCAATAGTGGGGCCAAGACCAGGAATGCAGCAGACCCTATAGCGGGGCTGTGGCAGACTAGGTTGCCGCAGCTGCAGCAGCATGGCAGAACAGCATTTGGGGGGTGGGAACAGGGGCCAGCAATGGGGAGAGAAGGTGATCTGGAGAGCTGGTAACAGAGAACCTCCTCTGGTCTGGCAAATTTCCTCTTTCAGAACCGGTCAGGTCCCAAGGGTGCTGGACCAGAGAGGTCCAACCTGTAAAACCTACGCGGGGGCATAAATTGTTAGAAAGCTGTTCCCAGAAAATAGTTACCCATTATCTCAGAAGGTAGGTTTTCTATCCCCTTGATCATCTTTCTCGTCCTTCTCTGCATATGTTCCCCTATCTGGTCTGCCCTGGATTTCTGCAGCTATGAACACCCCATTACTCAGAGCAGACTGTGAATTTACAATGTGGCCCATAGAGAGGTTAAATGAGTATATGTATATCTACATAATAATTCATTTAAACTACAGACCAAAAACGTATTTCCTGCACCCTTCAGAAGCAGTGCCAAAGCTTGGAGGAGTCAGAGTAATGGAGAAGCTGAGGGAGAGGAATGTAATAATTGGGAAGGAGCTTGGACATGAACCTGGAGGGGTGTTGGATGTGGGTGGGTGACGCTTGCAACAGAGATTTTTGGGGGCAGGGGTTGTTAAGAAGTTGGGTAGCCTCTCACATTCAGACCCTGGCTGACTCCACTCTCTCCCATTTAATCAAGCACATATGTCCTTATCTCCTTGTATCCCTGTACCCTCACTCAACTACAGCCAACCGCATTCATCCTCTGCACATTCCTGCTCCATCCCCATGTGGCTCTGCACCTCTACTCCAATTTAGTTTCCTGCCTAGTCTATCCGCCACTATCTCTTTTGAATCCCAGTCTATATGGTAGCCCCAGATGCCCTCTTCTACTCTGTGTCCCCCATATCCCATATCTCCTCACCTGGCTGTGTAGGAAGGCCACAGTGAGAAACACAACATCTCTTCCTTCCTATCTACTGCTGACTGCCACTGCTAATGACCCAGTGTCACTGATTGTGGGAGAGTCACTGGACCCTGCACCCCCATCCGCAGCCAGATGTGACTCTCAGCCAACATGTAGAATAGAAGGTTTATTGGTTCACGGGGACACAGTGTAGCACAGGATCGTTGTTAACACAGGAACCAGGAGCAATCAGTACTATTCCTTGCAAGGGAAAGTTGCTCTGGCCTTGTTCCCTGCTTCCTGCTCTATACCCCCTCTCTTTCATCCTAAAACCAGCGGAGACTGACTCATCACCCAGGCCCTAGACCCCAGCCTGGAGTTAGCCCTGCCTAGCCCTTTGTTCCCTTTTCTGGGCTAGAGTTGCTTCTGATGTAACCTGGCCCTCAGGACATGATATGCTGCACATTCTTCCCCAGTGAGTCATGCCCAACCTCCCCCACCCTCCAAATAGCTTTTCCATGAGCAAGGAAACTGAGGTGCATGCACACATAGAGTTATTACAGAACATCATAGGCCAGCAGAATCACAGACAACACCACAAGGCAAACAGAGTGAATACAAATAGAGTGAATGCAGTCCCCAAAATGCAGTCCCTACGTCACATCCAGCTTTTTTTTTTGGCTCAATGGCAGTTCCTAGTAAGTGAAAGGTATAACTGCAGCAACTCTCCAGTAAAATATATTTTCTAGAGAGAAAAGAAAAAATCTGCAGGGTCCATGTAATTCTTTGTATTCATAGTAGCATAAGAATTGGTCCAGAAATATGATCTGCATACCAGATCTAATGAGTGATTCAGAATTTCACCTTTTACACAAGCTGTTCTCATAATTTTGTCTTTACCCCTTAAGTTGCTGATTTACAAATTACAGTACCTCCAGCCAGTAATTGTTTATTAAAGTTCTTGGTGGGAAGCCAGTAAGCCTTTTTAACATAAATCAGATCACTGTCTCAAGTTCCGAGACCTTCACAAACCAATCTTCAAAGAAAGTAATCAGGCCCCATTCTCTGCATCCATTGGCAGGTTGAGGAGTCTGACATTACATACTTTCACATGATTTTTACACTGTTTCAATTTGGTTCTTCAGTAAATCATCTACCCTTTGGAGACAGTTTGGTTTAAGTCCACTGTAACATTTCTCTCTCAACAGTTAATAATTTTCGCACTCCCAGTTGGCCTCTTCAGGGAAGTTTAGTGCTTAGGGAAAATATTAATAATCTGTTTTGTAGACATTATCACTATGAATTAATTTTTGCTTTGAAAAAATAGCAGCAAAATAACATCAGTTAGCTTATAGCTATAATTTTCATTTCTGTATTATATATACCACATTCTTCTAAGTATCACTTTGGCAATTATTCTAGGAAATAGCAGGATTCTAAGAGCTAAGCTGTTGGTAAGTGGTTTATAATTTTTTTTAAGTTTTTATCTATATCCCTCCTTAGTTGTGTTCCTGCAGAGAGACACGATGATCTACTGAACTAAGCATAAGAATCACATATTCCCACATTCTAATCCTAGCTCTGCCAGTTGTGAAGGTGTATGTACTATTTCTTTTAATCTGGAAGAAAAAATGAGTCAGGAAAAAGCCGAGGAAGATTTTAGAAAAAAACACCACAGAGAAATAGTTAATCAAAGTAGTTTTAGTAGAATATGTTTTCCTGAGTCTAATACAGTTTTGGAAGCCTGTATTATTTATCATTGTTGTTTGACAACACTGATTTCCTTGTGCGCAATTAGGCAAATTTCATAGTAGTACCAACCTCAGGTATTAAAAAATGAGGATGCAGACCCCCCAAATCATAAGATTGGCTATTTGATTTCTGGGCCTCTCAGAAAAATACCAAATATTATGAGACCCTCCAATAAAATTTTGAGAGTTGGTAATACCACCAGCATAATCAATCTGTTCCCGAGCTACCCTAATCTTTAAAAATTGAGAAAATAATGCTTCCTTTTTCTTGGTGTACTGTGAGGATCAGTAAGTTAGTCCAGTCTTTGATAGCTTATATTGCTAAGTACTATTTATTATCCAGCCACATGCATCACCCAACCAAAGGGTGTTACAAAGTTTTATTTCAAAAGTGAAGAAACAAAAGTGAAGATTGTTACTTGCTCAAGCTCAATATACATAACCATAATTGTCAGGTCTTTTCCAATTCCCTTCCTCTAGGATAGTGCACAAAGAGGAGTCACACACAACTCCAAAAGGCTTCTAATATTTGAAGAAAGTAAATTAAAAGACTCACAGACTTCGAAGAAATTAAAGTTTCAACTGCATAAAATATAAACCAACCATAATTTTATTTTTAGACAAGATTAGAAATTAAGTACTATAAAGAAATTTAATATCCCCTTGAAGAGCTAGAAGAGGAAAACAGACCAAATAAAATGGAGAAAAATTAAGCCAAAATGTTTCCTATGCTCTTGAGTGTGCTAGTGCCGCTACCTACCAGTTCTTTGTTGGTTTAGAATCATCTTTCATCACTTCATCATCTGTTTCTCCTTCATTGTTGTAATATATATTTTAAACATCACATTTTTATTATAATATTGTTGTAGTAACGATATATGTTTCATGAGTGTTTCCATTCTTGCTTTCAGTCTCAGAATTTTCAGAAAAGTTCACCTTTTGCACTGAAACTTTCTACAACTGATCGTTGTTAGAAGGCAAAGTCATTTTGGCAGGTGTCTGTAAAAGTGGTGTGACATTTTAGGGGTGATATGAAAGCTAGAAATATATATACATTACTAGCAGACTTACCTGGCGTTGGCTGGGTCCTTCAGGGCAGGGTCTAGGGGATGTGGGGGCGGGGGAGGGAGCAGGAGACTGGGAGAGTGAGAGTGAGGGTTAAGGAATGAGGAGGGGCTCAGGATGGGAGGTCCTCCTCCCCACCAGAGGGTGTTCTCTTCCCCCCAGGTTTCCTCCATCTGCTAGGGTCTATTCTCTTCCCCCCAGATTTCCCATACACACACATGCACTGCCAGGGTCTTGATTTTTCTCCTCTCAGCCACCAGGGGCCTTTTTTCTCCCTCATCTCCTCCACCTGCCAGGGGCCTTTTTTCTCCCCTGGCAGCTGGAGGCTACTTACCCAGCCCTCCTGGCTACTTCCTTGGTTGAACAGCTGCCCCCAGTGGACACTCTGCTGGATAGCTCTCCCCTGCAGTCTTGCTGAACCCAGTGGCCAACCGCATATCATTTCCTTCTGAACAGCAGCCCTTCCCTTTGCATGTTATGGAAAACTGTCCTTTTCCTGGGTCTTCCAGTTGTCCTGGCTCAACTGAACCCTGACCTTGCTTTAAGTAAGGGGAAGGAGAAGCTGTATCATAAATGTGGTGGCCCTAGCTCTTACTGTTTAGGAGGAGTTTTTGAACAAACGGACTCACAGACAGACACACAGCTAGATGTCCTCTAAAATAAATGTAGATATATAGATAGAGATAGAGGTTAAATATTAATTATGTTTAAAGGAAAGAAAAAGTCCTAGTGACCTTGTCTGACTAGTCCTACATCCCAAAAGTCTGGCAGTTGAAATACATCATTTGACAGGAAAGCAGCCCTTACTGAGCCAGGTCTACACTCCACAGTGTATGTCACCAGAGCCTCCCAGTAGAGACACAGCATATACCAGCTGACGTTCTGCCAACATAGAATTACCATCTCTATGAAGGACAGGTGTTATGCCAACAAAAACATTTTTTTTCCACATAGTTGCATCTATACTGGGGTTTTGTCACAAGATTATGTTGACTAGGCCCAAGGAGCAGTTCATTGACTTTTTCTGGTGGAAACTGGTTTTATTTTGAATGAGGTTGGGCGTTTGAAAATTTTATATTGCGCTAATACTCTAGATTTCTCATTAAGTCAATTAAGGGCCTGCCACAAAGCCCTTTGACTTCCACTACTATTTACTTCAATTGACTTTGGATAAGGTCCTAACTGCATATCTCAGGTACAATTAAATTATCCTTGCAGTCAGCTGTCTTGCCGTCATTAACATGGAGAACTGACATTGAAAGAAGGGCATAGGTGGAAAAGCTACCAAGGGCAAGTTTGTAGTAATCCATAGTCATGGTGCTACTATCAGCACATGAAAAGTCCCCCTCATACCTAAATCTTAGGTCAAAAACTTGAGGTGAATTCGTAAGTTTACACCTATTTGGACAGGTTCACCATGCTAAGTGTTGTCTTTCGTTACCAAAGGATTTCAAAATGACTGTTTATATAACAAGCCCTCCCACAACTCAGTATTTGATTATTACAGGGCAAAGCTAGGACTCTAGGCAGATAGCTCTGACCTTAATGGAAGGTAGTTTGGGTAGCTCTGTTTGAACTTGTATTTCAAATCATTCTCCAATGATATATTTATTACATTATACCTGTTTATTCTCTGTTTTTCTTCCTTCTTTTAACTTATGCTTATTAACCACATACTATCCTATATATTTAGGTTATCAGTACACTCCATTGTAAAGAAAATTTGCAACTTTTTTTTAAGAAGGGCTGATGATTCTCCTTGCAGCAGGCCTCTGAAGTTCAGCAAATGAAAAGTTATGAGCAGACAAAGTACATCTACAAGTCTTTAAAGTGCTACATAGTTCTGTCTTTTGTTTCTACTGAAGAAAAAGATATCCATGACAGCAAGTCTCAGCGTCCAGGACAATTGATTCAAGTTTGCAAAGATTACATTATGGGGCTAAAAATATCAGTGCAGATGTTCCCACTGTGAGAACACCTCCCCTCCATCCCCCTTACCACGTTTCAGAGCCCAGGATTCAGCCCAAGTGAGAACATCTGTACTGCTATTTTTAGCCTCAGAGTGTAATCCCTGGGAGTCCAAGGCAGTTGTCGTAGGCTCTGAGACTAACTACTGTGGTTCTTCTTATTATGATGATTATTCTTTTCTATTGTCTATTATTTATTTATTTATTGTCTAGCCAGACCCATACTGCCTTTCCCATATGACTTCAGCCTCATTCAGGATACAGAATAGATGCACAAAAGGCCAGAATTAAAACTGCACAGTTGCATCTGACATTTTCAAATGTTCAACTTTGCAACCTATAGCACAACAACTTGAATGTTATTTTTTAATAGAAGGTTTTGTATGTAGGGCAATAGCGCACCAACAGTGCATGTTGTACCACTGGAGTTTGAGTTTAGGATTGCCACTTACTATCCTCAATTTCCCACCCTAGTAGGCAATGTGGCAACCCATCTCAAAAATAAAAAATATCATTTCTATTAACCCTCCCACCAGCATGATTACTTCCATCCTGAAGGTGGTTGTGACTCATCCTTTACTTCCAACCTCTAAAAATCCAGGCATGACAAGGATTTCCAGACCAAAACTGCCTAGATGAGTTTTTCTGTCTTCCATAAAAAGCTATTAATAAAGCATATGAAAAAGCTTGAGGTGAATGCTACACACATTATACCTTATATCAGAAGAAAATACAAGGAAAATCAGTCATTTCTCCCAAACCCTTTACTCCTGCCAGCCATACAAACAAGAAACAATGCACCATGCCATGCAGAAAGATATCAGACTCTTAACAGCAATATCCACTTAATGCAGCAAGGTTTTACTCCTGCCCACGCCTGACTGATCATTTTGGGAGAGGTAGAAAGGGAGGGAAGATGAAAAGGATTAACTAGTTCACAGCACAATATATCCAACAAATGAAACATCAAAAGGTACATTCCCTGGTAACAGATCAGTCTGTAAAACCTGCAAGTACACCACTACTTAGAGATTTTTGGACCTAAAACTTTATTAAACATTCATGCGCTCTTTCTGTTCACTGCTAGAGGGAATAACATAATATATAATCACCAGGATATGTGAGGAGAAAATCCTTTTTTATTGAAAAAAATATAAAAAATGCTTTTAAATCGTAGGCTGTCTGCAGCACACAGCTCAATTCTAGGCAATGTGTTCTAGGAACTACTGCAAGGGACTGGGGGTGGTAATGGGAGTCAGGACTCATGCATCTATTTTTAGCCCAATGTGTGACTTCAGGTACTTAACTTCTATATACCTGAGCTTCCCCATCTGCAGAATGGGGATAATAATACTACTTCCTACATGCATTGTGAGACTCAATCCACTGTTGATAATGGCGCTTGAGATCTTTGGAGAAAAGTTTCTGGGTATGTGGGTGCCTATGCTTTCTTATCATTAACAGGAACATTCCCCAAGATGCCAATTCTGTCTAGGTAGCAGAGATCCTAACATGGTTATACTGGTAGGATAACGTTTTAGACTCTGAATGCACATTTTGCAATCAAAAAATAAAAACCTCACTTTTTAAAGGTTCCTGGAGAATACACCAAAAATCCACAGGTAGATCCTAAATCCACAATAGATTGAGACCCCCTTCCTCTTTAAAACCATACCTGCCTCAAAGCCTCCAAACAACAAATAAGTATTTTGCTTATGTTAACCAGCTCATATGAACTGAGATACCTGTGTGCCAGTTATGCTAGTGGGTTGCTGCTGTTGCTATCCATCTGCAGTATGCACCACATGCCAGTTGCTCTACTTAGGATGGCTTACAGCATGGTCCATTAGAGAAAACACACTGCACAGTTAATAAAAGATTTTTTATATCGATACTCCTTGTTTTTAGCTAATCTTCATGTTTTTGCTTTTTTTTGCCCTCATTTATTCAATGTCAATATCACTTCCTTTTGTAAAAATAGGTAAGTACTTGTTCACTATCAGCATATAGTGATTACTGGAGATGAACAAGTGACACAAACATATCTTAGTGAGGTCCGATTCTGACAACTTTGTTCATGCTGAGTTGTACCTTACTCCAAATGTAGTCCCATTCAAGGCTTAAATTCTCATAGAGTATTACCCAAAAACCTCTATGCTCCAGCCCCCACCATTCAATAAAAACTCAAGGGGGGCTGAAAATAACTGCCGAAGTTTTGCTCCAGACAGTTCTGGCTGAATTTAATCCCAGGTCCCATGGAAATGATGAAAAAGTGTTAGAAGTGTCTCCCCGTGAGACATCAGAAGGACAAAAGAGGGTTTGGGCAGTGAGAAAGTGTAATTGGCCAGAAGAGGTTATTGAAAGGGGCTGTGGGAAGATAGGGAACTAGAAGAGGCTTTATTGGCAGCTAGGAGAGGGAAGAAGGTGCCACAATGTGCTGGAATAGAAGGTTTGGGAGGGGATCAACACTGGAAGACAGAAGGGGAGACAAGTCAGAGAAAGTCCAGAAAATGTTTGGAGGAGCTTGAGGGGAATAAGATGAGTTGCCAACCAGTATTGAGGAAAACAAATTTTTTTTGCAAAATCTTTGCAATGTATTTGAGACTTCCATTGCTCCTATTAAACCTCCTTCTTTGACGTATCTGACAGAAGCAGGCAGTTAGATTTGATTTTGTCTAGGCTTGGCTTGGTAAGGCTTGACTTGGCTTGCATTTCTATTTTCGTTTCCCTGATCAAACTCTGTAGGCATGAATACTTGCTAAGGACAAATGTAAACACACATGTGCAAACGTGTCCTGAAAGGAGAGGAACACCACAAACGGAAAACCTATGGTCAGAGTCTGACATGGAGGCAATTAAAAGAGCTAGATAAGGTTCCCATTATGGCTAAAATTGTACACACATATGTACAAGCACATTACCGTGGGTTAACTATAGCTGGTCAAAACTTTTCATTCAAAAACTTTTTTATTAAAAATTTCCTTTAAAAAAAAAACAATTTTTGTGAAAAAATGATTTTAAAAAAATTGATGTAAAAATGAAATAAAAGCATTTTCAGCTTCCAAAACACAACACTTTGACCTTAATCAATGCATAAAGTATAAATTTAAAAAAAATAAATTGAGCAAATTCCAGTGATAAATATATTTGCGGAAACTACAGTCACCCTGTAGACATTCCACAAGCAGAATATGAAGCTAAACACATCAAGGAAATTATTCACTGAATTATTCACTCATCTGAAATAGTTACTTACTCAGGTTTTACTTGGGGGTTAAATCCATGCCCTGCATGACTCATGTTCTTGAATCTTTGTTGGTGATTGCTTTTGGTCCTGTACTTCCAAAAATAGGGTCACTAGCGGGTAAGCTGCTCTCTGGTTTACAGGACTGAAATAACCACATGTTTATTATATATTATATTTACAATATAGTGATAATGCACAGTAATTTACAGACAAATAAAAGACAGGTTCATAGCCTAAAAAGTTTACAGTCCAAGGTCTCAATTGTCTTTTGACCTTGAGCCCAGAATAGGAGTGGTATATTGCTATTCCACTCCAAAGTAGGGAAGAGACTGCCTTGGAGAGGCTCTATTCCATCCCTATTTTCCTCTTGCTCCTGCAGGATAGAAACCTGCTGCTGGTCTTTACCAGTGGCAAATTACTACCCCCACAAGCACCCATTAGCTCTGGGGAGATGACAGTGCTTCGTCTATTTCCCACCATCTGTGCAAGGGGTTGTACCCTGTTTACAGGATCCCTTTTCCCTAATGGGCTTGTGGTAGAGGTCCAGAGAAGCCCTGAAGGAGCATTGTGGAACTTACTTCTCTATACATCGCTGCACAGCTTCCTAGGCTGGGATATTACCTGGCCTTAAAGGCCTCTTGTTGCTGACTCTCACTCACACAAAGTTCTTAGCTTGGTGAATAATCCCATTGAAGCTGAGAAATACAGATTTGTAGCATCAGGCTCTAAATTTACTGCGTAGCTCTTCTTTCCATACACTTGCTATTTAAATTATACACACTGAGTATGTCAAGGATCAGAAATTACCACGTTCATAAAAATGATCATGGAAAAGGCAAATGAAAGGAAGGAAAATAAATTCTCCGTGTTGAGAAATCAGTGGGATCATCTCTCCAGCAGAAGTGTTGGAAGACACATTTATTTGGAACACATAAAAGTGGGCTAAAAGAAGCACTGTCCAGAGAAAATGTCTGAAAAGAGGAGGGAGGGAACAGGACTCTGTCCAGTATGTTCCAGCTACTGGCCACACACATGCCTCTCTCCATAAAGGGATATCTCAAATTATTTTCTCCTTCCAATCACCTCCAGGAGCTCCCTGTACATTAGCACTAGTCACACCATCAGCCCCTGAATGTCGGAGTGTTACCAACAAGGCTTTTTTTAAACATGAAAGGCACATTTCTATGGGGGACTTCCAAGCTGAGAAGCAAGTACATTGTTGCTATTGGAAACCAGAATAACAAATTTACACCAATTATTGTTACTCTCTCAATTAATTGTCATTACAGAGGCTTCCTTCATTATCTTTGTATATTGTAGTTGTTTTCCTCCTTGCAAGGTAACCTTCTGACTTGAAAACCTTCCTTAGCCAAAAAATAATACACTTCTTTCCAAATAAATCACACTTCCCTGCACTCAGATTGCCATAACATATAGCAATGTGTACTTAAATCGGACAGAGTTCCAGGAAAATTGTTGCTTCCATTATGCAGAAAGCCGTTGAATCCTTTGTTTATCCCTGCTTTAAGTACAGGTTCTTAACATATTTCCATGAACCTCTTTCTAAGATCTTTCCATTGAGAAAAGATAAATAGTGTGCTTTGCATCCAGATTTTGCATTGTTGTAATTACCAGATACAATAAGATCTAAAAGAATGATTTTCTTAAAAGTCTTCATGAATAATCCATTCTGTTCAAACATGGGCAATACCAAGCTGTGAGGTACTCATGTTAATAACTGTACACCAGTCAAGTCACTGCCCCTCCGCTGCCTTCTTTTTGTATGCCTCAAACACAGCTTAAATAAAACAAATAAGATCCCTTTGGAAGAGAATTTAGAGTAACAAATAGGCTCAGTCTCCTCCAGCTGATGTCCTAGTGTTACTTACAAAATAACTGCCATCTTTCCATTGACAAATGTCCCATTATTTTGAAATGAACATCGGTCTGCTGCATCCTGCAGATGTGTGTATATCTTCTAAACCTATTCTCTACACCCTCAGTCGGCATTTCACTCACCATAAAGATCCACGGAGCATCTCTCTTGCAGCTAATCAGCATGGATTTGTCAGGGTAAATGTGAGTCCTTAGGAGAAGCCAGGATAATAAAATTAGTGTAGAGCAATACAAAAGAAAAAAAAAGTACATTTCAAAGGCAAGCCACAAAAGATGAAGTCAAAGCAGCAGCTGTACCTCACTGATGATGAGCCCAGAAGAGTAAAGCACATCTGTTAGTTGCTGTTCATTTTTTGGCAGGATTAATGCCAAGTCCTTGGTTGGTAATTTTTAACACTGCTAAAGCTGTCAGCCTACAAGATAATGAAACTGCTGACAGTTTTTCACTACATTTTCTTTTTGAAAAAACTAATGGTTTGCATTGGGTTATGTTCCCAATGCCCTCGTATTGAATTTTCACCAATGTGACCATTCAGCTGAAGGGAAAAATATGATTATTATTGAGCCACAAGGTAACTACACAGTGCTGGGGGCTCCAAACTGTATCACTTTGGGATGCAGTGAGTGGGGAGAGAGCAACAGCTCTGATCACCTACCTATTGAGAACAATAATGTCTTCCAGTGATGGAATGTCATTGCAAGACTGTACCTGGAACCTCCAGCACTAAAAGGGTGAGCTGCTGTCACTTGAGATAAAGAATTATCTCCTTTAACTAGCAGCTGTAGTAGACTCACAAACTCTGTGGACCAGTCACACTGAACCATGAGTTACAACCTTGGTAGCAGTGATTCCATTCCTTGGCAGTGGGGGGAATCAGACTGGATTGGCTGGTGGAAAAGGTTAATGAGTATTTTGTTGCCCTTGGATTTGCTGAAGCTTTCCAATGTAAATCATCCTGAGTCACTTGTGAGTTGAATCACCAGTAACTTCTTCTTCTGCACCTTCAACTTCCAGGGTATATCCGCACACCAGGGAAAAAGTGGAATTAAGCTATGCAACTTCAGCTACGTCAGTTGCATGGCAGAAGTAAAAATAGCTTAATTTGGCTTTTGGTACTGTCTACGCAGCAGGAAGTCAAAGGAAGAACACTCTTCCTTTGAATTCCCTTGCTCCTTGTGAAATGAGGATTACAGTAGTTGGAGTAAGAAGTCCTCCATTTCAACATTAGTTTGAAATGATGGCTTGCTGTGTAGATGTGCATTTTGTTATTTCGAAGTAACAGCAGTTATTCCGGAATAACTCTGCTGCATAGACATACTCTCAGAGATGCTGGATTGGAGTTTTGGGTGGGGACTGTGAATAACTCTTCTGGGAGCACTGGGAGAAAGGTAGAGGCATCCTGAGAAATGTTCCCTCTAAACTTTTCCATCCATGTATGGAATAAAAATGTATGTGCACCAAGGCATGCATTAATGTGCACTACCAGTAGAAACAAAAAATCTAATCAGCTGGGCGGCGTTTGTATCTGTCTTGAGTACTGCACAAGCACATGGTTAACAGGGAAAACTGATCCTGAGATTGATGGGCAAAGAGAACTAACCATGCACTCCTGTGTATGCTGTGTGTAGCAGCAGGACACAACCCTCCCCCCTGCATTGGTGTCTAGCTGGCTGAACACAACCCTCTGCTTTCCCTCTTCCATTGACCCTGGCTCTCTTAGCTACAATTTATGTTGGGTGTCAAACAATATGATTTATGTTAGCTTTTTTGCGATGTCTTCTTGTTATGTTACCCCATACCATTTATGTTAGTATTTTGTTGTCACGTCAAGGCCATAAGGCCAGATTTTGCTTAGAAACTATATTGATTAACGTCTTATGAATATGCATGTATCTTATGGAATGAGTATAAAGTGTGAATGAGAAACATCCAATCAAAGGCAGTTTAGGATCTGTAACCTTTTAAGGCAAACAGGACCCTGCAAAGAGTATAAATCAATTGACAAGTGGCCACAAAAATCTCTGTCCTGGACAAGATGTAACAGCATAAAAGAAATCTGGAACCAGCCCAGAGAAAGTAAAGCCTCCTGCAGATCCAAAGGGATCTCCCAGAGAATCTCATGGCCGAGTCTCTGCAAAGCTGACACCTGGCCAGCACTCCAGCGAAATCAAAAGTAATCTACACTGCACTTGCAGCCTGCCTCCAAACCGCCAGCATGAATGATAAGTGTGTATGTGTGAGTATCACCTTACCCTTAAGAATCTGTGCCAATTAACAACCCCAAAAGCAATACTACTCCATCTTACCCTTTGTCCGGGTTTGTTCCTCAGCAGGTATGCAACACTGTGATGGGGTAAATCTCACCCTATGAAATTTCTGCATGGGCTTTTCTCACATACGTTAGCAGATGACCCTGTAGGCACCATTTCATAATGTGTTCAGCACTAAACTGTACAAAACATGTTGGAAGACATAACCCTGCTCCAATGAGCTTAACAGTCTGATAGTACAGTTGAGATCCATAATGCATCAGGGTGAAGAGATGACAGATTGAAGTGCAGAGCATTATTATTAATTATTATAATTATTATTGCCATATTTCTCTGACAGATTAATACTGAAAATCTTCAGAAAAACAGGAGTTTAAAGGACCTAGCCACTATAATTATTTGACTATCTCCCTGCTAAATATCATCTGGGAAAAGTAACTTTATAGTTACATAGGATTCTTTCCATCATATTTGAGAACAGCTGTAGTTAAAAATGTTTCTAGCCAAACATAAATTGATCATGGAAATAAATCAACTACTATATGCATCTGAAAATGTCAGTATATTTCTGTACCAGTAAAGAATCATAATTATAGGAGAATAGATAAGAAAAAATAGCTGCAGTCAGGTCATGCTGATTTTATAGATTTTTTTTAATTAAGTAGCTGGTTCATAGATTTTTTTTGTGTGTGACTCGCAGATAGAAGGTCAAATTCTGCATCACTTATTCATGCAAAGCACATAGTTGGATTGGGACCACCCTATGCATATATATACTTTGTATATATACAAAAGTACTGCGTGCTTAATCTATGAACACAGCAGGAAAAACTATTTTGCCTCTAGAAAGACTGATCTTTTTAATTAACATAAGTAATATAATAACTATATCTTAATCATAGTCCTGATCCTGAAATTGAATTTACATAAATGGACATTTTTTGATCTGGTTGGATCTAGGTTTTTTGGACATCTTTTAAAAAATTGCTCTTATTTACCAACATGGAAGTTGTCCAATTAACAATTTTTAATAATAAAGACCAGAACAAGCAGAGATACTGTATCTTTCCCTGTCTCTGACCCCAAGAATATTAATTTTTCTGTTTTACAACTAAAATTTGTTCTGTGTCATTTTGGTTTTCTAGCAGAGTTTTTGCCCTTTGTTGAAATTATACCTTGCTACGTGGTGCAAATTAGGTTGAGGGAGAGAGATTCAGGATGGACACATTTTATCTTGGGGCATGAAAACAAGGGAAAATGTTCTGGGATTTTTTGTTTGTTTGTTTGTTTTGTTTTCCTCAGGAAGAAGTAAGTTGCAACCAATTCAGTGCCCTACTAGGTCAATAGAAATACTCTAATTGACTTCAGTGGGAGATGGATCAGGCTTTAAATTGGTTTCATAATGGACAAGTAATTACTTTTCCTTAAATAGAGCCTGACATATATTAATGAAATGAAATTGGGGAAAACTTGTTTCATTTCAATTAAAGCAGATTTCCTTTAACAAGTTTGATAAATAACACACCCACTCTCATGCAGACCTTGAATCTAGTTGGATTTTAGGCTGGACACAGAGGTAATATGTTCTGTAAAACATACTAGTAGCTTAAGTATTGAATCTAATGTATATGTAAGAAAATGTAATAGTACTGGTGACTGTAAAGGAGCAAGTAGTGAGCAGAATAACTTGCTGTGTCCCAGTCCAGACTTTTGAGTCTTCCATAGTAACAGTGCTGGATGATCCTTAAAAGACTGGGAGATTTCCTTCATGTAAGCAACAAGAAACATTGCTTATGTGAGACTAGCATATCACTGTGATTTTTCCAGTCAGACCCTGTATCCCAGCTCACATAATTTTCTTTAAATATTTATTATCTGAAAAGAATAGAAGAAAACCACATAAATTTCTTCTAGAGTACGTGGCATAATTTTACTATGTATTTCTATAGTGCTATAGATGTGCATAGCATCATTACTGAAATATTTCTGTATTAAATTTCACACTAATATATGGGCCACGTTCTCTTTCCAATTCAGACCCCCTTTCACTATTGCAGAATCAGATTGTATCTAGCCAGCTGAAAATTGCCTTAGTATGAGGGAGCTTTCAGCTGGTTTGAAATTAGTGTGTCAAGTTCCTGCCCCACCCTACATGCCTTTTCAAACCAGGCCCTAGTTCCCCTCTACCTTGCCTGTTCTGTTTTTGGGAGTTTTGTTTCAGAACCCTGTAGAATCTTGCCCTACCTCCAGTGGACATAGAGAACAAATGATTGCCATCCTTGGTATAATCAATCATCCCTCAGCATATCTGAAGACTTATCAGGTCCCGCCTCAGTCCTTTTTTTTCTCAAAACTATACGTGGACATTTTATCTCCATTGATAACAACACTTTGAGTACAGTCTTTCAACCAGCCCCTTCCCCACTGCTGCCCTCTCTGCCAGTGACAGCAGAGCTGCCTTCTCCCTGTTCCTTTCCCCTGCCTACTTGCTCCTCTCAGCCAGCTGGTCAATATGCTGAGGGTGCCTCCCTCCAACCAGACTGTTGAAAGAAAGGAGCCCAGTGCTCCACTCCAACTCCAGGAAATCCCAGAGCCCCAGCACCAGCTGAATGGGTGGGACAGTGGATGTAAGCCCATCACAAGCCCTGGCAGAAGTCGTGCAAGAGGAGAAGTTCCCCACTCCTCAATACCCTTCCTCAGGTAACTTATGTAGGCCTCATAAATTGTAAAGACATCTATCAAAATTAGGTTGACTAGTCTGTAATTCCTTGGGTGCTTTTTGTTCACCTTTTTAAAGATAGCACTATGTTGCATTCTCCTGTCCTCTGAGACCTCACCTGTACCAAATCAGTTCTCAAGAATAATTGCTTATAGTTCCAAGATTGTTGAAGACATGCCCTATCAGGGCTCGGGGGGGAGGGAGAGGGGAAGATGAGGGAAGAAGGTCCATTTGACCCGGGCCTCAGGAGACAAAGGGGCCTCACATTTTGATATTTTTCTACCAATCATTTCTATTTATTATACACCTTGCAGTTATAACGGAGACAACAAAATAAGATGTATATACCTCCAAAATAAAGATGTAAATCATTGTGGGACCTCAGACCTTTGCCAATTTTTCAGTTACATTCAAGTTTTCATCTGCATGACTGGAGTAGCATCTGTGATTAGTGATTCTACATTCTGAAACGTTATTTACAGTCTTTGCAGAGTTTAGAGGTTTTGAAAGTTGTAATTAATTCTGTTTCTGTAAAGTGATTTTGCTTGGTCTGAGGATGAGTTTATCCTTTAAATTAGATGTTTATCTCTGCATAGGAGATTTTCGTATTCCTCTTTTTTCTTATGTGTCTTTGTGTACAATAACTATATCAGGTTCAGCTGTAAGCTACTTAGATTCACCTTTAAAAGCTATTTTGTGATATAAACTTTTAATTCTAGTTGTTTAATAAACTGTATATCTAATCTGGCAATTGCCCCATGTTCATATTCATAACACACCAGTTATAAGAGGAATTTAATAACGGGAATATGTTAGCAGACGAAATTCCAAGACTTTGAAGTAAGTCTATAAGAGCCATAGTAAATAACACCCCCCAAACCATCATTATATAATAGTCTTTGCAAAGTATATACAATTACAATTTTGTATCACCAATAGTCTTTAGTGAATTCATTTATTGTGTGTTACTGTTTTTTAAAAGAACTCCTTTATAAAAATGAAGTGAAGATTTGAAAGTGGTGCACGTAAGAGATGGCAAAAGCAACAGAGTAAAGCATCAGGTAAGAGTTAAAAGCCAATAACATAATTTCTCATAGAAAAGACATCTTAGCTGTTAGACAGTGACCATACTGACAGTGACACTTCCAGTTCTGATGATGAAAACTTTGTACCCACAAATGACATTCCAATGCCACCGCCTCAAAATGAGGCGGTCATTAATCAAGACACAGAAATGCCAACAATAGCAATAGATGCAGAATCTATGCTCCATTTAGAAACTGTGCAGGCAGAAAATGAGGACCTCGGAGATACTGTGCAGCAAGAGCAAGAACTTATGACTAGCACAGAACAAAATGTAACAACAATGACATCAGAACCTGATAGTGGACTTCTTGATAAGAACAATGTTGCTCAAATGCAGTTGTTTCTCAAAGTTAGTTGTTTTCTGATTCCAAGTAATATACCGAAAGATGCTGAAAATCATGCTTTTCCCACACATCTGCTGACAAAAACTCTTCCAAATGGAATGATCTACACAAGAGACTGGCTCTGCTGGAGCATGTAAAAGCAGGCTCTGTGCTGTGCACACTGTTTCATTTTTTAACAGTAATACTTCAAATGCATCAGCACTGTCTGATCCATCTGGCTGGAGCATCAATAGACATTGGAGGATGTTGAAAGACCAAATACCTGCACATGAAACTTCGGTATTGCATAAAGGTTTCATGCAATACCGAAGTTTGCTAGTAGAGCAGCACTAGCTGACAGTTCAACTAAAAACTTACTCCTGTGTAAAATAAACACAGAAATTGATAACCAGAAAAAAACTCCCTAAGTGCATATTGAATGTCATTCTTTTTCTTTCTGAATGAGGATTGGCTTTGTTTGGTTCTAGTCAATTTATTGGTGAACCTACAAACAAAACTTTTTTGAGTTTCTTACCAAGTATGACCACTTTTATCAGGCCATGTTAAGCATGTTCATGAACCACAAGAGAACAGAAGGGCCACGTCTAGACTACATCCCTTTTTCGAAAAATAAAGCCTTTTCCGAAAGACCCCTTATCCCTTATTTCATAGAAAAGGCTTTATTTTCCGCAAGATCAGCGTCTAGACTGGCGCTTTTTTCCGACAAAGCTCCGTGCGGAAAAAAAGCAGCAGCCATTTTTATGCTAATGAAGCGGGGGAGATTTAAATCCCCACTTCATTAGCAATTGCGATACATCTAATTTACATCCCTTTTATAAAAAGGGGATGTAGTCTATACGTAGCCAAGATGTATGCAAGTCCATTATCTGGCTACCAGAATACAAAACTAGTTTATTAAGCTGTGTCGGATATTTGTGCAAACAACAATTCTTAAAGAGATACGACATGCAAAGTACTTTTCAATTATTAATGATGCAACTCCAGACTGTTCTCATAAAAAACAGATGACCTTGGTTGTTTGATATGTTGAAATTGCAGGAAGTTCAAAGGTTGCAATTGAAGAATCATAGAATACTAGGACTGGAAGGGACCTCGAGA
>CM057847.1:161943003-161989513 GCA_030068395.1 Apalone spinifera
CCTTTAATCATTCTTGTTGCTCTTCTCTGGACCCTCTCCAATTTCTCCACATGCGGTGCCCAGAAATGCGGTGCCCAGAACTGGGCACAATACTCCAACTGAGGCCTAACCAGCACAGAGTAGAGCGGAAGAATGACTTCTCGTGTCTTGCGCACAACACACCTGTTAATGCATCCCAGAATCATATTTGCTTTCTTTGCAACAGCATCACACTGCTGACTCATATTCAACTTGTGGTCCACTATAACCCCTAGAGCCCTTTCTGCCTTACTCCTTCCCAGACAGTCGCTTCCCATTCTGCATATATGAAACTGATTGTTCCTTCCTAAGTGGAGCACTTTGCATTTATCTTTATTAAACTTTATCCTTTTTACCTCAGACCATTTCTCCAATTTGTCCAGGTCATTTTGAACTATTACCCTATCCTCCGGATTAGTTGCAACCCCTCCCAGCGTGGTATCATCTGCAAACTTAATAAGCGTACTTTCTATACCAATATCTAAATCGTTGATGAAGATATTGAACAGAGCCGGTCCCAAAACAGACCCCTGCGGAACCCCACTTGTTATGCCTTTCCAGCAGGATTGTGAACCATTAATAACTACTCTCTGAGTATGGTTATCCAGCCAGTTATGCACCCACCTGATTCATTTTGTTCAATAATTTCATGAAAAAAATGGAAAAGAAATCACCACTCATGTATTAGAAATCCTGAAAGGCTTCAAATTAAATTTTCAGGTCTGCATTGGCCAAGCCTATGACAATGGATCTAATATGGCTGGGAAGTACAATGGAGTACAAGCAGTCCTTTTTGAGCCAAATCCAAACTGTATTTTCTCCAGTTGTGGCAACCACACACTAAATCTTGTTGGAGCCGATTGTGCTGAATCATGCAAGGAAGCAATCATATATTTTAGAACAATCCAGCAATTGTATAACTTGTTCAGTAGCAGTCCTCGAAAGTGGGAAATTCTGAAGCAGCATCTGCCTGTTTCCTTTCACAGCACATCAACAACAAGAAGGTCAGCACCAACTGATGGCATTTAACCAGTTGCATAGCATTTGGACTCTGTGAGAAAAGCTTTACGTGAGCTTAAATCTCTTACTCTCATAGCACAGGATCGCATTGAGCTTAAGTCAATTCAGAAGTAAACATCTAAATTTAAATGAATTTAAATGTCATCCATGTGGATGAAGCTGCTAAAAATGATCCATGAAAATAATCTTGTAATTGAAGCACACAATACTACATTAGAAGTCGAGAGGGATAACATTGAATGACTTCTTAAAAATAGTCAAAAGATTTGTGATCAAAGGGATGTAAGCCTTTCTGAGTTCAACTCAGTAGCACAGGGTGTTGACATTTCATCAGAGTTTTCCACCAAATGCAGCCTAACATCTCAATCTAATGCAGAAAGGCACTATTGAGTCAATGGTTTTTGTTTGTTCATTTGTTTGTTTTGTTTTTGATTGTTATTGATTCCATCAAATCTGGTCTTAGATGTCAATTTGAGTCGCTACGACAAATTTGTACCTTTTCTGGATTTCTTTGGGAATTCAGAGAACTAAATAATGAAGATCTATATTCAGCAGCTGAACAGTTTCAACAAAGGTAGAACAACAGAATTTCAAGAGATCTCTGTGATGAAATTGTCTTCCTGTGTGTTCCACCAGCTTTAACTTTGCAAGCCAAAAAAACTGCTTCAAAAAATATTTGATCTCAGCCTGTTGACTATTTCATTATGTATTTTTGTCAGTCTCCCTGCATCAGTGGCTTCAGGTAAATGCACATTCAATGTGTTAAAACAACTAAAGAACTATCATTGTTCTACAATGTGACAAGAGCATTTGAATGGGCTTGCAATACTTAACATTAACAGTGACGTTGCATGTAAATTAGATTTTTTTTTCAATTATAAATGAGTTTACACACAACAAAGCCAGGAAAGCATTCCTAAAATGAAGAGTTTTGCTTGCAGTGGAAACTCCCAATTAAAGTTGCATTTTTAATATACATGCTATTGGCATAATGACTTAATTGTTACTAAATAAATGTCTAGAGTGTTCATTTCATATATATTTTTGTTTTTTGTATGACCCTGTGGATGAGAAGTTAGATACATTGGGAACCTTGTACTGGGCTGCGGCCTCTAAACTCAAAGTGGCTTGGGCCTCTCTGATTCTCTGAGAGGGCCTGGCTATGGTTCCTGATGTACCATAG
The DNA here is from genome assembly GCA_030068395.1 of Apalone spinifera. Classification (NCBI taxonomy): domain Eukaryota; kingdom Metazoa; phylum Chordata; order Testudines; family Trionychidae; genus Apalone; species Apalone spinifera. The sequence goes on from CM057847.1 coordinate 161,945,225, forward strand.
GCACTGCCAACTTGAATACCTCAAAGTTTCTGAAATCTTTTTTAACTTGTTCTTTCACTGTTTTAGTTTGCATTCCTTCCCCTTTTTTAACAAGCCCATTTATAGACTCAATCTGGATATGCAAGTGAAAATTCCATCATCCCAAATGTAGAACTGAATTTTTCTGGCAAAATTCCATCAACCCAAATGCAGAACTGAATTTTGCTGGCAATTACACTCATGTAAATCTAAAGTAGTTATGCAACAGGCAACAAGGAAGATCCCTTTTCCATCCTAGTAAGGAGCCCTCTTCTGGGCTAGTGCTATGCCCAGTGATTACTATTTGATGTGATTTATTTTTTTAAAAATGGGTTGTTTCAATGGGCCTTCTATTAAATGATGAAAACAAGTTTTGTTGCTCCTTTTATTTTTTTGTGTTCACATGTATTGTACAAATGATTATTTGAAGACTGCAGAAAAAAGACCAGAGAGAGCATCCATAAGTGATTCTCAAGTTCTTATTGTAAGTATATATTGACAACACAACAAATTGCTTGCTTGCTGTTATTGCAAAGCAGTTCCAAGAGATGGGGAAGAGAAAGAGGAAGGAAACAAATGAGAGAAGTGGACAGACTGGTGTCAAATATGGTAATCTTAATCCTGCCAGTCCATAGAATTATTCCTATCACCAAAGTCTAGAGGTGAGCTTCCAAAATAGCGTATTTAATAAATCCTCAGATCCATCAGTGCTAAATAAACAAATGTGGATTCTACATGAAGAAAGCAAGGATTAACATTCAGAGTTTGTGGTAATCAGTATTTATGCGTGGAGCAAAAGATTTGATTATCCTAATCACTTAGCATAGGTCACCATGAGCCTTCTACAATCAAAAGGGCAGGATGTCTCCTTAAATAACATCATTACAAAGCACAGGACACTTTCTGCTTTTCAGAATGATGTATGAGTAGCATCATGTACCCTTCTGCAATGTGATAATTACTAGACTGCTGACTGTATGGAGAATTTTTTCAAGATAATCTGGCCTCCTAGACATTTTTAGTATCATTTATATCACCTACAACCCTCCCTGTACATACTTAACTAGGACTTTCATATTATTAGCAGATGCAGTGACACCAAAGTTTACAACAAATAAAAAGTATAAAAAGAATCCCCATGTTACCTCAACACAGGCAGATTGTGTTACCCTTCTCTACACTGGACTGGACTGCAGGGTTACAGAAGGGTGTTCAAAGCTAATATTTACCAAGAATAGCACATGAACCAGGCTCAGACATGCCCCCTTGCTGCAATAGAGAATTCAGCTGCACCAACTTTTAAATTTTGATTTTAAGGTGGCTGCAACACCAATTCTCCTGTACTTTTTTCACCTCTTAGTAGAGATGGACTTCATCTCTCTGATTTAAATTTTTTTTTTTTAGAAAGGCAGGTATTTTAATACCACAATACATGACATAATTGTTTAATATGATTATTTTTTCAGGTTATAATATGTAAAGGTCTCCAAAGTGCTAGCAGCTTCAAGAGGCCATGTTTTTTATCTTATTCTTTTTGTATTTGAATAGATTTTCGTAACACTTTCATTGATCTTTTAATGTCTGGAAGCATCCCAAAGGGCCTTACAAGCTATCATCTGGATCGTGATGAGCTCTGGCCACTCACAATTCCCATGTACAGTTTCATGTATTTGCACTCATCACTTTAAGGTGATGAGGAAAGAATGTCGGAACTAGACATAGAAACCAATGGGAATTGTAGATGCTTATTCCCTTTCAGGATCAGGCTTTAAATAGTCTAGAATTCACCCAATAGTTCTTCGAGTGCAGCCATTTGTGGATGGAACACTGCAATTGTTTAACAGACTGCTCCAATGCATTAGGAGTGAAGGAAATGAAACTGTGCTCCTACTAATTTTTCCCCACCCTTGTTCAGAATGAATTTTGTTATGTGCACCAATATGGAGGTGATGTGTGACACATTACCTCCATATTTGTGCCCATAAAATTAATGTGCCAGGAGTGTGGTTGAGCGGTTTGGCATATGAGAGGGAGCTCAGAACCGGGGCAGAGAGTTGGGGTGTGGAGGCATGTGAGGTCTTGTTGGGGGTGCAGGTCCTGGGGTAGGGCTGGGGATGAGAGGCACAGAGCTGAGGTAGAGATTTGGGGTGTGGGGTATGTGTGTGTGAGGGCTCTGGCTGGGCTAATGGCTCATGAGTGGGGCTGCAGGTGAGAGGTTTGTCATGCAGGCTGCTCCTGGACTGGGAGGAGAAGGTACCTTAGCCCTGGCCATGGCAAGTCCAGTCTAGCCTTGTTTGGGACTGGGGAAAAGGTGCCTTTCCCACAGTGGCAGCAGGTATGGGCCAGGCTCAGTTGGTGCCAGGGCAGGGTCTGAGGGAGAGAAACCTCAGATCTTTTAGCAAACATGATATCCTACCCATCAAACAGTACAGTTCAGACGAGACGGGAAGAATGTCAGTTGCTGAATCACGAGCATCTCTTTTTGAAGACTGTAAAACAGTGGTGGGCAACCTGTGGCCCATGGGCCGCATGCAGCCCACTGGGGCTCTTTGGCCCCATCTACACTGCACCTTTCTTGCGCAAAAGCCTCCCTCTTGCGCAAGAGCCACTCTTCCTCATTTTTCAGGAAGAATGGCTCTTGCGCAAGAGGGGGTTTTTGCACACAAAGGAACCATCTACACAGCTCCTTTTTGCTCAAAAGCCTTTTGCGCAGAACCGGCCCCTAATTAATTATGCAAATGAAACATGGAAATATGCTAATCCACGCTTCATTTGCATAGACTTTTGTGCAAGAGAAGTGCAGTGTAGACATAGCCTATGTCATAGAGCAGACCCACGAGACATTTTATTTACTATTGTCCACCTGCAGGGTAGCCAGATTCCACTGATTTCCATTTGCATAGGTTTTTTTCCCCTACCAGTATCACTAAAGTGACACACACCTAAAATAAGGACATGTGAAGTGAGATGAGGTCCGATTGTACATAACACTGACCATGAGAGTCATGTGTTCCTTCTGCCTCCAATTAAAGTGCTGCTATGGTTCCGGAAGTACACTCTGCAAATTCTACACATGCAAGTGCAGTTTGCAAAACTGCCCTGTCTCAGAAGACAGACATGCATCTGACGAAGTGGGTCTTTGCCCACGAAAGCTTATGCTCCAAACACTTCGGTTAGTCTATAAGGTGCCACAGGACCCCTCGCCGCTTCTCCAGATTCAGACTAACACGGCTACCCCTCTGATACTTGACAGTCATGGTTAGGACAATCTTGAGGGCCACTGAGATGAAGGAGGGCCACTCATGCAGTCCACTCACTAGCCTAGGTTGGCCATCACTGATGTAGGATTTTTCTTTGAGATTTCCCATCATGTCTGCCGGGGACTGACTCTGTTGAGCCTCATTGTGATAGGTTTTTCCTTTTATTACAATGATGGGTGAAATGATCCTGATAGCAGAAATAACCTACTAATTTGCAGTGGCAAAAAATTAAAAGTTACAACCAAGATTAGCATTTGCTGCTACTGTTCAGAAGAGGAATTCAGCTAATCCCTACAGCGCTATGAGGCACTAGAGTTAATCCATATTATTATTTAGATTTATAAGGTTTGTATGTAAGCACTTAAAAAACCTATTATTTTTTAGTTGTCTGCCATTACATGATGAAATTGAATGGGACTCTTTTTCATTTGATTGTTTCTCATCTGATCTTACCTGTATTTTATCATCTATCATCCTTTCCTCTTCACTAGGACAGAGAATCTCTATTAATAGACCCTCCTCTAAAGGATGTCTCTGTCCGATCCATATGCTTCTCCATACCTATTGGCTTTCCCCTAGTCCTTAGTTTAAAAACTGCTCTATGACCGTTTTAATTTTAAGTGCCTAATAAACCAAAACCACTCCTCCCTAAATCATTGGTCTCATCCATGCATTGATATGCTGCAGTTCTGACTAACTGGAGATCCTAGATTTCGATCTCTTACCTGGCAGCTTAAATTTGGCCACCAGGACCTCTCTCCTATCCTTCCCTATGCCACTGGTACCGACATATACCATGACTACTGGCTCCTCTCCAGCACTACACATAAGTCTATCTAGATGTCTCGAAAGATCCACAACCCTTGGACCAGGCAGACAAGTCACCACAGCCTCTGCTATCTATATTTCTAATGATCAAATCCCTCATTACTAACCCCTGTTTCTTCCTAATAACTGGAATTCTCTCTCATGAAGATATCCTCACTGCAAGAGAATACCATGCTATCATATGGAAGGAAGGTTCCAACTATGGAATCATTTCCATCTGCTCCAGTTGGATATTCTCAAGCCCTGAGACTTTCATCTTCCTCAACAGCACAGAGCCTGTCTAACTGGAGATGGGACCGCTCTACTGTGTCCTGGAAAGTCTCATCTGCGTACCTCTCTGCTTCCCTTTGTTCTTCCAGGTCAGCCACCCTGGTCTCTGAAGACCATACACTGTCCCTACAAACCAGGAGTTCCTTGCACCAAATGCACCCATACACAGTAATCGCACATGCTACATTGGGTGTAATAAACAGGTTAGTCCCCACGCTGTTGATGGTCTTCTACTTGCCTTCTCTTTTTACTCCTAGTTTATCCTTTCTTGACGTTTATTTTTTTAAATCAGGTGTATTTAGTTTTAGTTTAGGATGTAAGAAATGTTAAGTGTTAAGTGTATTTACACTCCCTTCCCCCAAAATCTGGCTACATCTACACTGGGAAGGTTTGACAACAAAAGTGCTGTCCACACGCAAATGTTGCCAAAAGTGAAAACCAGTCAAATCAGTTTTTCTGCCTCCCATTGTCAATGTTTCATGGCCACATTGCTAGCACCCTGTCAACAGATAGAGCAAAGTAATGTGGGTAAGCATCCCACATTGCAATGTTGTGGTAAGGCGGAGCTGATCCCTTGTGCTTCTTGGGATTCCCTAGCAGCTCTGTGAGCTCTCTGTGCTAAGGAATGTCAAAATAGCACAGCAGCCTCTCCAGCCCTCCCGGTACAGCAGCAGAAGAGAAGCATCCAATTATTTGTTTTTTGTTTATTCCCCAAACAGAGCATCTTACTCAGCTGTCAGCTACTTACCAGAGCTTTGAAAGGGGAGGGCAGGGCAGAAGAGCTCACAAAATGCCCAGCACAGCCATCAAGGCAGGTATTGTGGGGTACTGGCAGAAGCCAGTTCTCTGCACAGAACAAACAGCAGAATCCACGCTGACTGTTTGTAGACAATAAAGGGAGGGAAAAAGACAAAAGTCTCTCTCAGGAAGTGAAAGGTTTTTGTCACTAAAACTGGGTATTTTTCTTGACAAAAGTGCCATTTTAGTGTCAACCCTCTCACTGTTTTTTCGACAAAAGCCAGGTTTTGGCGAGAAAACATGCCAGTGTAGACAAGGCCTCTGTCTCTAATCTTCCTCATAAAACTCCCCTGTTAGCCCACTTTGTCTTTCTTATCTTTGGACTGGAGTTCCTGACAATGCTTTTGGGATGATCTAATGATCCTTAGTTCATTCTAATAACTAGCTTTTGCTATCTTAATCATCCTGCCTCTGTTTATAAACAAATTCCCTGCTGTTTATAAACAAATTCTCAACTGGTCATAGTCACACTCAGGTTGTGTTGCAGTTACCATTGCTGTAGCTGAGCCCTCAACCCTGAATATTCAGGGTGTCTGAGTACCTCAGGTCCATATAAGTCCCTGCCTGTGCTGGCTTCATATCTGGTTTACAACTCAATGCATACTGTAAGAAAAGAACACGCTGAAAATGTTTTCAGGCACCCTGTTTCAAAGACAAGATTCTGCTTACTAAGCTGTGTTGGTTAGACCATGCATACAGACAACCACAGAAATATCTACTCTTGCACTCTACCTACCCACCTCCTTTGAGTTCTTCATTTATCAGCAGAATCACCAGCTCTATGCTCTCTGCCAGCGGAGAGGTCAGATATAATTGCACATCCAAAGAAGACAACAAAAGAGAGTTATACCATAACAAGTATAATAATGTATAATATGTTAATTTCAGGTTATTGCCTTAGACATTATACCTAATAGGGCATATAACTTTACTCACTGTTCCAGCTGTTACATTTCTGTTCTTTCCATTTTTTTTTCTCCCAGGTATCTTAAAAGATTCCATCAGAAATTAACTGGAGATTCAATCGGAATTATAAAAATGAAACCATATAACTGAGTACTACACTTTACTCAATCACAGAAGTTTAGATCTACATTGAAAAGTTAAATAAATAAAATAAAATAAAGGTATGAATAATTCTTTGCAAACTAGTCAACATGCTGTGCCTCCACCATTAGCTTTTATTATCAATTACATGTCTAAAAATGCTGCCTGGTCAGCAAAATATTTTCAATGAGGAGACTTTCTTGCCGTGAGTGTTCTTCTCTAATATTATATTCAATTCACTCTAATTTCCTTCCACTGGAATAAAATCAGATGTTGTGCTGGGTAAAGCATTAAATATGTGGGGCCAAATTTCCTGATAGCAAATTGGAGGCTAGAACTCCATATAGTTCAATGGATTTGTACCCATTTCTGCCAACAGTGAATTTAGCCTTTGAATCATTTTTCTTCTTCAGGATTGTACACATGCTGATGTATGCTTTGGTCATTGTTCTGTTGATTATAAATTCTTTTCCAAGCTTCCTACACAGTGGACTTATTGAAGGTACTCATATATCTGAGTGTCTTTCTGTTATGTTTCACAGCATGCAGAGAAGTTAGATTCACTGTAAAAAAAAAACCCTTAAAATACATTGGAAGCTTCCAGCAAAACTAACACTATTGTATTTCTTAGTGTTCAAAATGATGATATATAAGAACCTCAAAACAGAGAGTGACAAAGTTGGGTGTTCCCTAAAAGAGAAAGGCATCGTGCATCTCTCCTTACTCTAAGCTGGGGTTTTTTGTTTGTTTTTTTGTATTTTGCAGATTGACAATTATGTGGCCTAGCTCACACACTTCCCTATAGATCACTTTAGTGCAAGCAGGACAGGAAAACCTCTGCACATTAATATTGACACCTTAACATTACAATGTAGTTTTCAATACATCACATATTCTGAAATATATGCTCAAATTCAGCCTTGGGCTACAGGGGAAAATAGGGTTCATGAAAACAGGGCAAGAGATAATGTCTCTTTGCAGAAGAAGTCGTCACGAGGTGCACTGTTTTTCCACTGGCTATTCACCCAGCCCCTCAGGGCATTTGGTCCTTCAGTAAGGGAGAAAACAGCGAGCCAGGGACATTACTTACCCTTTCATCCTGATGGAGTTGGAATGCACCAGTAGGTGTGGGAGAGCTTTGCCTCCATCCCCTTCCTTGCAGCTGGGCTGGAATCTGCTGCTTCTTCCTGTGAATGCTACTCCTCATTCAATACAGACTGCAAAATGGTAATCCAGCTCATAACAGGGAAAGATAATCCCTTCCACTGCAGGAATTACTGGGTGAAAATCCATGGCCTGTGTTATGCAAGAGGTCAGTGTAAATAATCACAGTTCTCTCTTCTGGCCTAAAATATCTCTGCATCCCTTCACAAACTACTATTATGACAGTAATTGAAAAAACAGATTCACAAAATCATTAAAGAGGAGAGTCCGTGACATCACATTACTCCTACAAATGCTTAGCATCAGTGAGCAGGCACTTTTCTTGTGGGACTATAACTTGTTTCCTCCACATATACACCTTTCCATCAAAAGAACATATTTATGCCTCAGTAAAACTCAGTTACATTTTTTCACCATATCTATGTTTCCGCCAGTCAATTTTAGTTGCATTCCTTCCTACAGTAGCTTATATGGACAGGTATGAAGGCTGTGCTCACTTTTTATCCCTTTCCTCAGATTTTCTGTGCTGACATTTCCAATATAATGCTCTTTGAATTATAGCTGTTATTGACTCTTGGTGTGGAAGATTCAGTGATGTCACTTTGCTACACAAAAGAAGATAGATAGATAGATAGATAGATAGATAGATCAGATTGTGACCAGGATCCTAGGGGGCCCACACTTAGGTTGCTTGATTAGGGCAAACTGCAAAGAATGGGGAAGACAATCCCCCAAAACTGATGGATATTCCAATACTTAGATTCACCAAGCCAGCATCAAAGCAGTATAATACCTCACCAGTTACACACAAGCCAAAAACACAGTTACTTTAAAGCAACCCTGCCTGTGGGCTTTCTCCCAGACAACCAAGCCAAATATGATGAGGATTACTGAAAATCTTGTTCATTATATAAGAAAGTTCACCCAATACAAAATAATGGAACACATTACCCACCTTGTTTACATTACAAAGCTCTAGCTTATCTAACATAAACTGGTTCTAATTACCATTTTAAATACTTTTTTAACATGTCTCTAAGGTTGAATCTGTGTCAGCTTGCACATTGTGTAACACTTTCTGGCCTTGTATCATACAAGATCTATGCTGTACTTTTATCTATTTTTAATAATAATCTATCTTGAGTTCCACTTGGCTGAAGTTATCCTTTTTGTTCTTGGCTCTAGGTATAGGCTCCCACCCAGGTGAGGCTGTTGTTTATGGCTGGTTTAAGAATAGAAGCTCCTGCTTCAGAATACAGAGACTGAACAGGAAACTGCTAGTCTGAGGAACCAGGGGCAGTTTTAAACCTGTTTTCCCATGTTGAGGGGGGGTGATACACAGTACTAAAGGCTGTGATCCCAAGCATTTTGTTTGTATATACAGCAGTAATCTCTAGCTCCAAGAGTTCTCTCACAGAAGTGAAGTGGTTGAAAATAAGCACATTGGTAATGCAGAATGATGTGATTTTAAGATCTGATGTCTCATCGATGTCCATGGGTAGAAATGCCTGCTGCTTTTAGCATACATCTTCACTGTGTTTTAAAACCCATGGCAGCAAGGGTCAGAGCAGCTCCCCCCAGTACATTCAGCTGCATGACAGCCAAGGAAAAAGGAAGGTAGAACCACTTCTTCCTGAAAAAAGCATGACTGAGATGCAGCAGAAGGTACAGACCACCCCCTACTCAAATTCACCTACCAAGGACAGTGGCCGAGATGCTAGGTGCAGGGGAGATCCAGCTCACTTGTCTCCTTGTTCAAGCATCAGTCCAAGCTGCAACATCTACCCTGCTGTTGTTAGTGCAAAAGGGGAAGACCAAGACCATAGCTCCAGGCTCTAAGGCTCACTGTCACAGGTTTTTTTTTTTTAATTCACCAATCCTAAGAATCGCAGCAAGATGAGGATATATTTAAGATACCAGGTTTCAAAACTAGTGATGCTTTTAGTCTTTATTCTGCATCATCAGCTACTGCCTCCTTCTGCCAATGTTATGGAAAATAACCACAGTAAAATGGCTGGACTTCTGCTTCCTGACATGAAGGATGCAGAGGGCTTTGTGGTAATGAGTAGAGGGAGCACACCTTGTGAAAGGTGTGTTTAGTGGCGGGAGGCTGTGGGAAGAGTAGCAGAGGAAAAAGGTGCTGGGAAAAGAGCAGAGCCCATGGTTGGGGGTTTCCTGTAGATTTTCAGGGGAGCTTTCAATGGGTTAGGTGCTTAACTGCCTTTTGGGCCTGTAAAAAGTCTCTCTTAAGCTTTTTCAGTCTCCCAGCTGCTGCCCTCCTATTCATCTCTATCAGCAGTGCTTGTTTCATTCAATCATTTACCTTGATAGGTCTGAGCTGAATGGTGTGTTGATTCATTGCCCTGTCTGTGGTCCACTTAGAGTAGGTACTCAAAGATGTTGGCTTGTTGTTCTCAGTCACACTTTGTCAGAAAGCAAGAGATTATTCACTGCTGAGGTCAGGCCTTTGCTCTCTCTCTCTCTTTCCTTTTCCATTATGATGTAGTACTCTGATCCCTTTCCCCTCCTATTTAATTACATGCTGCATTATGCTCCACCATATGGATTAATTAATGCATCTTTCTGCCTACAACCACAGCTGAAATATATCTAAACTATGAGACAATTTGTCTTGTTTTTTTTTTTACAAAGAGATACTTTTTAATCTAAGTCAGTAAATGTGTACAGATGTCTAAAATCAAATTCCAAATTCCCTTATTTCTTTGAAATTCCAGTGAAAGCCTCCTTTGACATTAGCATCCTTTAGTACCTGATGCTTAGTGTCCTCGGGGCTTCAGCTGCCACATTACAAAATAAATAATAACGAAGCCCAGAGTCTTAGTTTCAAAATATTTTCTTTTCATTGCTCTGCATGTAAGCTCCCTGGGACACTGATAACTAAAGCTTGCAGCACTGTGTGGCTGAGAGGTGTTGAAAACACATGGACTTATGGCTAAGTTATGGAATTTGGAGCCCCCTACGGTATGGGTTTTTTTTCAAAAAAAGTGGCCTTCCCCACATCTAGACTGCTGTCACATTCTTTCGAAATTAAATCAAAAGAACGAGGTGGTTTTTTCAACTGTGGTAAATCTCATTTTACAAGGAAGAACACCTTTTTTTGAAAGTGCTCTTTCAAAAAAAGGCGTTCTTGAATGCAAACAGGGCTTTTTCGAAAGAGAGCATCCAGACTGCCTGGGTGCTCTCTTTCGAAAAAGCAGCTCGCTTTTTTGAAAGAAGTGGTTGCAGTCTAGACGCTCTCTTTCAAAAGAGGCTTTTTCAAAAGGCTTTTGAAAGAGGCTTGTAGTCTAGATGTAGCCCTACAGAATCCTTTACCAGATGTAATTCCCAGATGGAACAATCAACATGGCTCACTCTCTCCCAGGGAAATGAAGCTGAATGCCGAAAGTGTTCTATTCCCCCTTTCCCAATCTCCAGTCTTATACCACAGAGCTGCTGTGAAATACCGCAGGCCAGGTTGTATCTTACTGAATATCTGCTTCATTCATTTACTGCATACAATAATGTAAAATACAAAGGTACTTAGTATATTGTAGTGGTATGTAGTGTAAATACCATTGCACTGCAAGGTTACCTACAGAGCCAAGATGTTTTAACAAGCAGAAATATAATAGCTGCAGTCTCAATAAAAAAGGGAGATGCATCTGCATTCCAATCCATTATCACCTAATGATGGCATAACCGAGGCATATTGTTTACAGTTAAATACATTTCCATGTTCATTGAATGTGTTTGAATGACAATCCCAGGAAATGAAGTCCTTTATTTATCCACAAAAGGAGATTAGCATGACTTGAGCAAGGACGGTACAAGCTTTCTCCTTCTGTGCTGCTGCTGTATTCAGTCCAGAGGCAGAACAACCAGCTTTTCGAGTGAGAAGATCTTTCAGGCTCTTTGCTGAAATTATCAACAAAGGTGCTAATATGTGCAAATGGTAAACTGGAGATTTGCTCCTTGGAAGTGAGCTGAAGGCATCAACTCACTGCACCTATGCTATTAAACAAACATCACATGGTCCTTATTTTATATTACTGAGTTCTGTATCCACTAACATTTCATTGGAATATGCTTTGTCCTATTTATTCCTCCATTACACATATTTGAAAACAATCACACTCTGCACTTGAAGCCTTGTGAACTTTTGCAGGATTATCTTCCATAATTTCACTGAGAAACCTGGATGACCAGGTTCTTTGATAGTTCATGTGGTTTAGAACCGTTGAATTCAATAATGAAGAGTTGGGGACACACGACATCATAAAACACAATTGCAGAGTCGCACCTAACATGGTGACCTAACTTTGCATGGTTTGTATTGTGACCAGAAGTGGACAAATTATGCTTTGGAAATAAATCATTCAATGAATTTAGTGTGGTATTTTCAAAAGAACCTCCTAGATTTTCAAAGGAAGTTAGGCACTTAACGATGCAAATGGGTGCTTGGTGGGATTTTTCAAAAGTATATGGAAGCCTAATGGGTTGAAATCAGTGGAAGAAATCAAAGTAAAGACATTGAAAAATCCTACTAAGTACCTATCTGCATTTTCAAAATCTTGCCCTAATGACTTAGCAGTGTAAATCTCACTGAAAGTCTACGTAAGACTTCCATTCACAAACTGCTCAGTTCTGATTTCTGCATATTAATTCATTTGTCACAAGGATTTGATGAATAATTTATGCACACAATCTTAAGCCTGTGGGTTGTTTGCACCGTATTTGGGTTCACTATTTACTAAATTTTTATTCCTGGTTTGGGATTAGTTACCTTTTTGTGCTGTCTGATTGAATAAAGAACATTTTAAGCACGAGAATGATAAATTAAAACTGGCAAACAGCAAAAAATGTGAGTAGTCTTGTCTTCCCCCACTGCCTTTCTTCACATGCCAATACATATATTTACATGAACTGCCATTCCCAAGAATTCTTATGAACAAAAACAAAAACCATGACAATTTCTGAATAGAATGGTTATTAATATTCATTTGATCTGTGCTAGAAATGATGTTGCATCCTGATTCAGCATCATCACATTCTGTTGTAAAAATACAATAAAAGTATAGAACAGTAAAAAAAATTAGGTGACATTTTCAAGACCCCCCAGTATTGGCTTAACCTTGTTCTCATAGGCATCACTGGTAAAATTCCACTGGATCCCATAGGGGCAAAATCAGACCAATGCTGAATCATACCTTTCAGCTTTTGAAAAATCCTACCATTGGGATTTTCTCATAACAGTTCTTTTTTACTCTCCATTTCCTGGATGCCTTGTGAAGATGTTCTCTCTCACACACACTGACTATGTCTACACTATAAGCTTTTTGCAGCAGAGAGTATGCTAATGAGGGACTTATTAGCATGAGTTGCGATGTCATTAGCATATTTTCTGCAGATTCTTTTTGTGCAAGGTGTTTTTGTGCAAAAAGAAGCAGTGTAGCCGCTTCTGTTTTCACTCCCAGGGAAGAAGCATAAGGATCTTGCACAAAAGGGGGGGTTGCACAAAACGAAAGCGGCTACACTGCTTCTTTTTGTACAAATAACTCCTTGCACAAAAAGAATATGCAGAAAATATGCTAATGACATCGTGACTCATGCTAATGAGTCCCTCATTAGCATATTTTCTGCTGCAAAAACTTGAACTGTAGACAAAGCCCAAGTGTATACTTGAGGAGCTCCTAGCAGCTCTTTATGGAGGCTTAATGGGCCATAGATATATAAAGTTAGGATCAATGCTCTTCTCATGTTTAGGAGTATTTCTGTTTCAAGCCAATCTGTAGCAGTTCCATGTCTAAAGTTACGTACAGACAAGCTGAAAAGAGAAAGGATATAATCCATATTACTATAGATTACCAAAAAACCCCTAATTTATTCAAATAAGAAAGCCAAAGTATACACAGAGTGGACTTTGGTTTTAGTGAATACTTTGTATAGATCATTCAGTTGTGCAAAGCCAATATGACCTACCAAAAATCAGATCCCATTTGCATTAATGCTATTTAATTAACATTGCTTACACTTTTTGATGGACTTTTCCAGTTATGAGGAATTTAATTTCTTTTATGTTTTCAAAGGCGGGAAAAAACTTCATACCTTTGAGTGACACTCAGCTGCAGATAAAGATTTTAATAGCTTGTGAGAGTGCTAATTAGGGTTCATTATAATTTGATTGAGTTCCTTTGACACTAAACATCCAGCAAATCCAGTTCATTCTGTCCTTGAAAGATGGAACTTTTGCTTCTCTCCACCCATGAGCTGGATTAACTTCAAAGATCAGATTTAGTTTGTATAATTCTTCTTCTCTAGTGAGCTTTACTACCTCTCTTTTCGCTAGTCCTTACATACTCCCTCCTTTTAATAAGTCCCAGGGACACCTACCCTACTATGGGTCTACATCAGAAAGGAAAAAGGAATGGTGGCCTTCTTTCCTTCTCCAACACTGCTTTTTCTCCTGACTTTGTGGCGCTTACCCAAGCATGTCATTTCATTATTGAGAACAGTCCCAAACAGTTAAATTAGTTAAGTTAAACACATGTGCCAGGAGCCTTGTACATGCTAGTTGGCCCAGATCCACTAAGGAACATATGCTTCTACTTACTTCTTTAAGTGCATGAGTCAACCATTTAGATGCCACTGAAATGTTCAAAGCCACCATATAGTCGTTGCTGAACTCCTTAAGCATCTACACACTTAGGCTATGTCTACACTGGCGGGTTCTTGTGCAAGAACGGCCATTCTTCTGCAGAGTGTCCACCTGCTCTAGTGCAACAAGATTTACATTAGAGCGTGGCAAGAGAGGGTTTCTTGAGGAAGAGCTACGCTGTTTTCTAACAAGTGTATGCTCTCTTGCTCAAGAGCTCTTGCGCAAGAGGGCTGTGTGTAGGGTTGCCAGACACCTTCACAAAAAATACCGAACATGGTGGGAAAAAAAATTGGTTGAGCAAAAAAACAAAAACAAAAGAACCCACCAGACACACCAGGGGCAATCCATCCGAGAAAAACAGAAAATACCGGTATTTTCTGTTTTTTGCTTTGTTTTGTTTTCAACGGACAGAAGACACAATTGCTAGACTGTCCAGGTGAAAACCGCACACCTGGCAACCCTAACCCCATGCAGGGAAGGGGTGGGGGAGCTTCCCTTCCCTCCCCCTCTTGCAAGGGATTCCTTTCTTCCCCCGCCTTTCGCTCAGGTTCCACATGCCTCCTTAACTGTTAAGGAGGCATTGAGGCCAGCGTAGGGCTAGCTAGACCTACAAGACACTGCTCCTTGCTGCAGCCAGCCTATAGCAGGGAAAGAGTTCTGGGGCTTGCCCAGATGTGGCCACCCCTTCCTTCCTAAATGCACCCCATACAGGGAAGGGACTGGGAGTGATTCTCTTCCTTCCCACTCCTGCAAGGTATTCTCCCACCCCCTTCCCTCCAGTCCTGCATGCCTCCTTAACTGTTAAGGCTCCAGACTGCCAAAGGCTAGCCAGCCTATTCAGGGAAGGTGGGAGGGGGAAGGAGTGAAGGGGAGAAGCTTGCTCTGCTGTGGCTTCCCCTTAGTTCCAAAAGGTTCCCCATGCAGGGAAGGGGCTCAGGGGCTTTTCTTCCCTCCCACTCTGGGAATGGATCCCCTCCCTCCCCTTCCTCTCATCCTGCTCATGGTAAAAGGAGTTTTGCTGGCAGCCTCCTGAGCCTGGGAGGGAGCAGCAGCCTCTTTCCCTGCCGCCTGGCTGACATGCCGCAGGGCTCCAGCAGGTGGATCTTCTCCCTCCGGCCAGATCTCCTGTGCGGCCTCTTCCACACGCAGGAGAGGAACCAGAAGTATCTGGCCATATAGCAGGGGAGGCTGGGGGATGTTTTTTAAGTGGCTCCAGGGACACCCCGCTCCCTCCTCTGCCAGATGCGGCAGGGGGAAAATGTCCCCGCTGGCCTTCCATCCGAGAAAAACAGAAAATACCGGCCATTTTGCATGTCTGGTATTTTCTGGGTTTTTTACCAGACAGAAGCCGCAATTACTGGACCGTCCGGGCAAAAACCGGACACCTGGCAACCTAGCCGTGTGGATGCACAGCAGGGGTTTCTTATGCAAGAAAGCCCTATGGCTAAAATGGCCATCAGAACTTTCTTGCACAAGAGAGCGTCCACACTGCCATGGATGGTTTTGCACAAGCACCCATCACAGGATTTCATTCTTGGTTAGCCTCAGTGGGACCCTGCCCATATGGCCAATTTCTGAAGATCCCTTCCTTTGCCATCCAACTCTAGGGAACCTGGGTACTTAACTGGGGGCTGAGAATTCCAGTGGTCAGCAAGCTATGGGGATAGAATAGAAGACCCTTGCAGTCCCTTCTCACCCTATGATTTTATGTACAGGTTAGGTGGTGCAATGCTGAGCTGATCAATGAGTAAATATCTGTAGGGATCTGGGCCCTCGTGTGTGTTTACATATGGGTTGGGGTTCATACTGCCATGCTTACAATTCGCTTTACATTCAGAATAGACTCTAGACTCAGCATATCAGTACTTGTTGACACAACGCCCTATTGTAACTACCACCGAATGTAGCTAGTCCCTTTTCTCCCCATGGAACAATCATGTCAAGACCCTGCCCACTTTGTAGAGTGAAGATTTCAGTCACCTTCAAGACAGGCTCTTTCTTGCATGCCACACCATTGAGTCAGGCATAATAATTGTAAAAGTTATTATGAAATTAAATGGAATTGAAAATAAGACTTGAATTATATAAGTTGTCAAGTCTCCTTACCAGATGGACCAGATGCCATCTGTCCAGTCAGGCATCTGGCAATGGCATCTTTCCAGTCAAAGAAAGGAATTCACAGAGGAATTCACAAGACAGAAAAACTTAAAAAAATATTTAAACATTTCAATTAATTCTACTAACAAGTTAATAATTTGTTTATTTTAAATGCATATGCTTTGGGAAGTGACAATGCAAGACTAATGGGGATTGTTTTTAATGTCAAATTGCTTGGTTAATTTATGTAGCAAGTTAATTATCTATATTTTAAAACCCAAAGGGTGTAAAACATGTACAGAGGAGAAGTTTTCTCCATCCTCATAAATACTAAGATATTTTAAGATTCTTTTTGTAATGTGTGATTTAATACTATAATCTACATAGCATACACAAATATGAAGTGTGTTTTTGTAAACTTCGTATAAACTTTTCTGACATCAGAAAGTACAGACTATGTCTGAAATCTCATCAAAAAGCATGCAATAAAAATGTCACAACTTACATTTTAAAGAGCCATTTCAATTAAAATCTTTACATGTTTATTACTAACAATTTAAGATAATTAAAAGCAAAAGAATTATAATTGCCTGTTTAGTTTTTCACACTTTTAAACAAGGAAGGAACAATCAAGAAAAACTTCCCTCATGGTATTATCTACTCACAGTGTTGGCCTCTTGAAACATATCCCTAGATATGAAATATATTAAAAGAAAGTGAAAGCCAGCGGTCAGTATATTTTACATCTCCCATCTGTGCCTGATCCACAGAAGATGATACATTTCTCAGGGTACGTCTACACTAGCCCCCTAGTTCGAACTAGGGAGTCTAATGAGGGCAACCAAAATTGCTAATGAAGTGCAGGATTTAAATATCCCGCGCTTGATTAGAATATTCCCAGCCGGATGCCATTTTGGAAACTGACTAGCCCGAAGTAATTGCCCGTGTCTACACGTGGCAGAGAAGCGGGATTCCGAGGTAAACCCCTTAGTTCGAATTAACTGCTAAACCTCATTCCACGAGAAGTAACAGTTAATTTGAACTAAGGGGTTTATCTCGGAATCCCGCTTCTCTGCTGCGTATAGACGCAGGCAGTTACTTTGGGCTAGTCAGTTTCCAAAATGGCGACTGGCCGGGAATATGCTAATCAAGCGCAGGATATTTAAATCCCGCGCTTCATTAGCAATTTCGGTCGCCCTCATTAGCCTCCCTAGTTCGAACTAGGGGGCTAGTGTAGATGTACCCTCTGGTAGTAAGCCTGCCTCTTGAGCTCAAGCTGTGTAGACTTGTGCTTTTAGCTTTGAGGATCCCGATTCAAATGTTGCTGCTGTCACAGCAACAAGATGACAAGATGATAGCTGTCACAAAAACAGGCCTGCTCCTGCTTCCAAGGAAATCAATAAGGATGATTCCAGTATGATAGCAGAATTACTCCATAGTAAGGATCTGTATTCCCTGAGGAAATTCACCCTTGCACAGATAGCCTGTATTTGGGCTGTATAATATCATCAACTCTAAATGTTCAAAAATTCAAGTCAGGTCCTAAGCATGACCCAGTCATGAGCATAACTTAAAAATCAAGAGGTTTTTACTTTGTTTTATGA
Source organism: Apalone spinifera (assembly GCA_030068395.1). Lineage (NCBI taxonomy): Eukaryota > Metazoa > Chordata > Testudines > Trionychidae > Apalone > Apalone spinifera. The sequence goes on from CM057847.1 coordinate 161,962,966, forward strand.
AGTTTTTTATTTTTATTATTATTCATCTTTGCCTTTCTGAGCCTTTCAAGTTCACTTGAGTCATGCTGAAATTCAGTAAAGTCAAGTGCAAAGTACTACACACAAGAAGGAAAAATCAAATGTACAATTGCAAAGTAATGAATAATTTACTAGGCAATAGTATGGCTGAAAAAATTATTGAGGATTACAAATTGAGTATGAGCCAACAACAGGATGCAAAAAAAGAGTGTGAAAAAGGCTAACAACGTTATGAGGTGTATTAACAAAAGTGCTGTATGCATCACATGGGAGGTAGTTATCCTGCTTATCTTGGCACTGGTGAGGCTGCAACTGGAGTAATGTGTCCAGTTCTGGGTATCATGTTTTAAGAAATATGTGGACAAATTGGAAAGAGTGCAGAAGAGAACACAAAAAATGATAAAAGCCTAAGAGAACCTATGAATATACGTTACAAAATCTGGGCATGTTTAGTCTTGAGAAAAGATGAGTAAGGCATGATTTGATGGTAGTTCAAATATGTTAAGGGCTATTATAAAGACGACTGTCCTCAATTATTCTCAAATAATTATTCTCAGCTCAATCCTCAGCAAATGTTGGTTAGGGTAGAGATGGTGCAAACCGTCTTATGAGGACAGTTAAACTCTGATAGAGTACATCTACACAAACCTCCAAACTCGAAAGAAGATACGAAATTTACTCCACACAAATTGTGTATATTCTTTCGATTCTATTTTGAAATAGCTTATTTTGAAATTTGGTGCATCATCACAGTGCCAAATTTTGAAATAATGCACTATTTCGAGACATCCATTAACCCTCATGGAATGAGGATTATAGGGATGCCGAAATAGCGCACTTGTTATTTAAAAAAAAAATTCAAAATAACAGATGGTTTGTTAAGACACTGGGTAGCTATTTTGGGATACCTTTAATATCCCAAAATAGCCACTCTGTGTAGATGTATCCATAGACTTCTAAAGAAAGCTGTGAAATTCCCATCATTGAAGGTTTCTAAGACCAGGTTAGACAATCACTTGTCACGGATAGTGCTGTTGTAAGCATGTTGGCCACAGGACATGAGACAGAGAATGTAGGTGAGGTAATTTCTTTTCTTGGATCACCTTCTGTGGATGGAGGAGAAGCTTTGGAGGTACAGGGACCTCTTCTTCAGCTTGAAGGAAATAAACCAGTGCCACACAGCTAAAGAGAACCTCGTTGAGACTGAGTTAATAGGTGTTGTAGAAGACCTGTCTATTTAAAGCAGAGGCATGGGAACATTTTTAAGAGTGGGGGGTGTTGACATCCCTTACTCTGTCCTGCACTTCCCAGCTGAGGCTGGGAGCAAAACCCTTGCATTCAGGGAAGCAGCCAGGACCCAGCGCACAGGGCTGGCAGCAGAGTCCCTAGCTTACGGGACTGAAGTAGAACCCTCTGGCATGCAGGGCCAACAGCCAGGACCCCAGGCCTAGAGCCAGCAGCAGAGCCCCCAGGACCAGTGAGCCCTAGGTGCAGAGCCGACAGCTGTGTCCTCAAGTGCAGGCTAGTAGCAGAGGACTCTGGGCACTAGGCTGGGAGCCTGGGTGCTTCCGCATGCCCCACTTGCCTAGTTCCTGTGCCTGTGATTTAAAGTGTAGTGGGCAATTGACATCCTTATAATCATAGGACAAAGGAGGCTTGGTAAGTTAAACATTGTTTTAATGAGTCATAAAGCCAGTATCTGTTGACCCATGGTGTTTGTTTATGAATTTAAATTCAGATGCCCTTCTTTTGAAGCTGTTGTGCAGTTTCTTTGGGGATTAGAACTGAGAGGTCAAATATTGAGTGATCATTTTGTGAAAGTGGGTTATTGGATGCTTTTGTCTTATTTTTCTGTGTGGGTCATTCAAGTGCATAGTGACTATCTGGTTTCACTCACTTAACTGTGGGTGGGGCATTTCATGCCTGGATGAGGTACACCACATACTGTAGTTATGGCAGGATCTGGTGCCATTTTAAGCTGGTGCATCCTGGTCCAGAGGGAGATCCTGATGATGAGGTCAGCAATGCTGACGGTTTGTCAGAAGGCCAGAAGAGGGCCTCTGGAAAATTCTCTTTCAGGATGTGGTACCCATTAAGTATTTGTTGTAATAGTCTGATGATACTTTGTCAGCATCCAGGGTGCTGTGTTAGGTGATGATTGTGGGTCAGTAGGATTTCCTCTCCCTACCCCATAATGAAGCAAGTTTTCTCTGGGTTTATTAGGATGACCCATTCCAATAGGTCATCTACTTCTCTGGTGGAGAGAGCTAGGTATACTTGGGGCTGCACCAGTGCTGGGAACTGGACTAGATGACCTCTATTCCCTACCAGCTCTACATTTCCATGAGCTTCTGCTTTCAACTTTCCTAAGCAACCAGGAAGGCTACCAGTTTCTTCTTTTGCTTTTAAAGAATGCAAGAATCTCACCATCACAGGATTATCTGAGCTTGAGGGGGGGTCAAGACAGATACATGCTGTCAGAAAATTGGCAATAAAAGTAACTAAAATTGGCAACAGTAGATATCCTGGCTTTAACTGGGGACAGAGAGATTGCATAGGGTTCCAGAATTTGATCAATGGTAAATTTAATTGAAAACAAGTGGAACTAGTTAAAACCAAAAATGTTTTCAAATGCATAAAAGTGAACACACATAAAAATAGAGACTCCTTCCCCATAACCACCACCTTCAACTAACTTATTTCAGCTATCTTATGGGTTACTTGAAACCGTCATAGATGCCGTATTTCTTGAAATAAATGTGACTGAAAAAATTACTTGAAATCTGCAGTAAATCTGTATTAAATATGTCCAGAGCACTGGAATTGCTATACATGTGACTTACTGTTTTTTTTTCCAGCTAAAGTGAAACAATGCAATTCTTTAAAACATAAGTTTATGCCTATCTGTGCAGTGTCTTCCTGTGTCATGGAGAAGGAAAAAGGAGTAGAAAAGAGAAATAAAATTAAGAACGTCTGTAAGCCAGCAATAAGACAAGAGTAAGTGCAAATGAAGACATTATGCACTTCTCTGACAATTTAACTTCTTAATAGTAGACTTATGGATGATAAAAGACAAATAGTTGCTGTGATATACAGTATGAAAGGCTGAAAGCCGATTTTAATAGCAACCTATAGCACTACCACACACCATTTGCACTTGCAAGCTTTTATTAGAGGGTCCATATATGCAAATGTGCTTTTTAGCCCAATGAAGTTATGCTATAAATATTGCGTTAGTGTGTGAAACTGTTCGCTGGCATCAAAACATCCTTGTGTACTGTGCATCCTCTCATAAACATAGTCCTTCCATCTCCTTAATCCTCAAAGGCAACAGGTACAACTTGCTCTTGAGCAAAACTAATAGGTTGTCAAGACGAGATCTGAATCTTTCCTAAGATGCTCTATTTATCTGTTTCTTCACTGGTCTCTAAGGATAGAAAAAATGTTTTATCCGTGGTTGTAGTTTTGGAAACTTATTTTAACCTTTTCTGCCAGAACAAATATTTCTCACATCACTACAGCCCATACTTGATACCTCAAATAACCCAACACTCTTGGACCTCACTTCTACTTCAAAGTATTAGTCTTCCTGTCTAGAAACAGAGGCACCTTTAGAGAACCCATTATCTGATTTCCCTGTCAGATCAGATTCTCTTGATTTGTCGCTCATGTTACATAAATATGTTTTATTGCAACTTGTTATTGTTCTTTATTTGTTTTACCAGCAATACCCCAGCTTTGAAAGGGATTTTTAATCTTCTCTTAATATCATGTACGGGAATGATCTATCTATTTCAGCATTTATCATATACTGCAAAGGCCTTGCGATTGGGTATATAAATGCTGAACTACCATATAAGGGGTGAAGGAGCTGCTTTTGGGCTAGAATGGCCGTGTTCTTCTACCACTGCAAGTCATGCCAGAATGGCAGGAAGAATGATCTGACCAATGCTGGGAAGAGAACTGTTTGTTGGGTCTCTCTAGCCCTGAAGAGAGACCTGGGCATCTGTAGAGACTCTGCCCTTGCAGAAGATGGGTGAAGGACCCCTGTACTGAAGGAGATTCACAATCCATTGCAGTTCCAGTGTAAGTTTCTATGGCCCCTCTAAAATAAGAAAGGCCTGTATTCTGGAGAGAGCTACCTACAATATTTTGTTTTGTTTTGTTTAGCCCCTTTACTGACTGAATGTGTTGTGTGGTTTCACCTGAGATCCTATAAGGTGACCAGACTCCAGAGACCTCAGCCAAAGCACGGAGGGCTGGCCTGTTAGAAAGATGCCCTGGAACACATGCTATGGTGTGAGATAATTGAACTCATTTGTGTACTTTCATGTAGGTCCTGGTTAGGTTTCTCTACAACAGACAGACCCATAACAGGTCTGCGCACAACAGCCACTTTACACCATTCTGGCGGTAGAAGGGACCTTTAGTTCATACTAGCAGTAGTTACCCAGCGTTGCTCGGGAAAGTGGAGGAACAAAATTTAGAAAAACAGTAGTTTCTTATCATTTTTTGAATGGTAGGAAAGTTTTGCTGAGTTCTATAGGGATTACAAATATTTTTAAAAAGTATAAAACAACCAATTTTACATGTTATCATCAAAAACTTTACTGTAAACTGTATTTTTTGTTTCATTATTCTTAACAAATATGTACAAATTTTTTCCACTTCCAACTCTTGAACACGCAACATAGAGTTGTCCATGTGAAAAGCAAGATGTCTCCAAATCAATTCCAACTACTTTAAGTGACTGTCCTTGCACTTTGTCAGTATACATTGTTGAAATATAAGTTGACAGTTGATATAACTGAGGTGAGGAGTCTGAGGGGAGGGAGGAGGAAGGAGCCACGTGCCTGCCGCCGGCGCCCGAACCTGTCTTCTGCTTCCTTGTTCCTCTGCTGGCCTTAGTGAGTGACTGGCCCTGCCGCTTCCCCCGGGAAGCCTCTTCTCCCCGCACTGCCAAGCTCCCTGCATCTCCGGGGAAGGGTTTCAGTCTCTCATCTCTTCCCTCCCACAGTCCCTTAAAACCTTCTACTGGATGACAGGTTATCCCTCCGCCGGCCTTAGTGAGTGACTTTCCCTGCCGCTTCTCCCAGGAAGCAGCTTCTCCCCGCACTGCCAAGCTCCATGCAGCCCTGGGGAGAGGTGTTGGTCTCAGAAAGATTATCCCATGCAAAGTTTGGTTGCGGTAGCTCTTATAGAGTCCAAATTATTAGCATACAAACATTCTCCTTTATATATTAGATAAAGGGACCTTAAGTGATACTCTGGTCCCCAATGTATTAGAGTGGGGGAGCCCCCTTCTTCTTCCCTCCCAGCAAACCCTCAAGGTAACAGCCATGATTTGGCTGGTATGGCAAGAAGTGCAAGATGCATAAGGCAGCTCTCCTGCTTAACAGTCTAGGAGGAATGCGATGCAATCATGGTTCTGCCCATCCTGCATACAGGTACATGCTGGCAGGGTAGTATTGTAGGCACCACACCCCCAGTACTGCTTGAGGCATGACATCTTCTGCTTTGCTCCTTCTTACCTAACATTCATTGGCCTTGATTTGGTCCTTAATGGCTTTTATTATAGTATAAGCAGTTTTGTTACTCTAGCAAATACATTGAAGGGGGTGGAGTGATTTACCGGTGCCAGCAAATGTGCAAGAATCATGTGTGATGGCACGGAATTAGGGATTAGTCCTGTTTTCTACAGGACCAAAACCAAAAAAATGGAAGATGCCAGGATTGTGCTTAGTGAAAAGATCGATTCCCTGTATTTCCCCACGATCATTTCACCTGTGAAGAGTCTTGTTTAATCTTTGCAACTTTTTAACCATTACATGAAAACAATGGGCGGATTAAAGAAGGTGATCTACTTATTAGCCATGCATTGTTTCAGACTGTAGGGATTAATGGACTTTTCCATGGGCCAAAAAAAAAAAAAAAGTGCCAAGAATATCCCAGGAGGATCCACCTTCATTAAGAAATGATTCCTTGTCTTTTCTCCCTTTGTCCTCCCAGGTGGTTGCTTTTTTTAATCCTTGCCCTAAAACAATACAAGGGAAATGTCTGCCCAACCAACTTGCTTACTCCTGCCACAAAAATCACCATAAGGATTAATTCATTCACTATCAAAAATTAAAAAGGAAACAGCCTCCTCTCCCCACAAAAAAAGTTCTTAAGTTCTCCCCAGACCCAAAAGTAAAATAAAATTAATCTCAGACTTTCAATTCTATAAAGCATGGATTGGCTTTATAGCTAGCAGCGAAGGCCAGTATTTCTGGAGTAAAAGTAGTTCAGTGTCACCTGATATTTTGTAGCTATTTTTGTGTGCTTGTAATCAAATATCTTTGTAGGCAGGCCCCCCAATAGATGGAGGGCAAAGGGGATAGCTTCCTCAAGACCCGGCGATTCAAAAGGGTCCAGGGCTCCCAGCTGCTACCACTGCTACTGCCCCGGGCCCTTTAAATCACTGCCAGAGCATTGTGCCACATTTTCTATGTTGCTCTGAAGGCTGGGGGGAACACCCCATGCTCTGGGGGCCCACAGCCCCACCCCTTCCACCTAGGACCTGACCCTTCTGGGAGCATGAAGCTGGAACCCCCATATCTTGCCCAGACACCCACACAGACTGTCAGGGATTTAGTGTCTATAGCACAAGACTGGAAATCAGAACTTTTGCACTCTATTCCCAGCTGTTCCACTGATTTGCTATATGACCCTGGTCAAGTCACTTAATTCTGTATCACCATATATCCATCTGCAAGTTGGGTATGACAAAATACCTACTTACAGAAGAGAATTGTAGGTTTCCTTAATAATTGTAGGTTTCATTAATTCTGCTCGCTTCTCTCCTGCAGAGATATAGTTATTCCTACAGAATAGGGCCATTCAAAGTAATTACGCCTCAGTGCCTCCTTGGGCTCTAAATTGAGTTAGCATGTCCACATTAGGGAAGCCTTCCTTGGACTAATTTTGAGGCTTCCCTATAGTGTAGACATGTTATTTCGAAATAAGCTATATTGGAGTATTTCTTCTAGAATAGCTTATTTTGAAATAAGCGTGAAGTGTAGACTCACTCACACAGTTTCACTGTACACGAGACTGCTCATATGAGTAACTGCTACTTGGCAAGATTAAAGGAAGTAAGACTTGAGCTTCCAATATGAAGTGGAATTGCATGGACTGAGAGCCTATAGAAGTTGACTCTATAACTATTATTATAACAAGGATCTGGTTAATATCTAATGATAGTTGTGAAAGATGAGCCTTTTAACCACTACTTAAATATTTTTGAAAACTGTTATGTTTTTAGCTAGGGGTTAAGCCTTATTCTGATTTATACATCAGAAACAAAAATATCATTTGGATGCACATGCTGGAGAAAGCATGTCATTCCGCCATATAATCTATGCATGCCAGTGACGGGTATGCATTATGTTCATCAGTGTTTCTTTTATGCACAAGTTCAAATAATCATGGTATCTATCTTTATGGGTCTTCTTTCCCTGAAACTTTAACACTTTTAAGACTTAGTCTTGAGCCCAACAGTACAGAAGGATCTGGAGCTAATGGCCGCCACAGCCACTACTGCCCCAGCAGCAGTGGCCAGAGCTCCAGGCCCATTAAATCACTGCTGGAGTGACTCATGGAGAGGTGCTCTCCAGACTGTGCTGAGGGTTGCATAGCCACTGGCTGCCCCTTCAGCCTAAGGCTTCCCTTTTCTGGGAGTGGGGAGCAGCTTCCCCCTTTCCCCCGCCTTGCCTAGTGCCCGGCAAGGTTGTTGGCCCCACTGGACCTAGTCAAGTAATTTCCCATATTTCAGTTCTCTTTGCTAATAGCATTGTATTGAACTGACAAGTGTTCTGCCGCTATGTTTATTTATCCTTGAGATATTTTTCCCTTCATTATCTCTCATGAACAATCTTTGTGAGCATTTTCCAGACGGTGCAGCTGTTTCGTTACTGTTTTGCCTGAGCGATTTGTTAATTTAACTATCCATTGAAATAATAATGATAATTCACCATAAATAATTAATGCCCAAATCTTCTTTGGATTACAGAATCTCTTGAAGAGCAGAATCTCTGATAAGACTAGCTGGTGTGATACTGTATAGAATGTGGGGTACACTTCAGGATGTTATGAATATTTGTAGAATGGTCCCTGTAAGCTATGCATTAGGGCAGCCACCCAGGAGAGATTCAAATGCTCCCCAGCTGATTACAAGTGCCCACACCACCCACAAGCGGAAGTATGTGTTTGTACTAGTGGTGCACATACACATATGCCTTGGTGCACATAACAACATTTATTCCACACATAGATGGAAAAATTAGAGGGAACATTGCTCCTTATTCCTACTTCTTAGCTCTTGAATAATCTTTCTATAAACAAAGCTCTCAACACAGGACTGAATGACCTGTCCAAGCTATGGGTATGTTCAAGAGAAATTTCAAGCCAGCAAACTTACCAATACTGCTAGGAGCCTGATATATGGACTTTGAAGTATTTGTATGTTTATGACTGTTTTACCATTTAAGATTCTCTTTGTGTTCTTTTTTCTTTATAATAAACTTCTAGTTTTAGACACAAAAGGATTGGCTGGCAGCATGATATTTTGGGTAAGAACTAAACCTATAGGCTGTGTCTAGACTGGCCAGTTTTTGCGGAAAATCAGCCGCTTTTCTGCAAAAACTGGCCAGCTGTCTACACTGGCTGCTTGAATTTCTGCAAGAACACTGACTTCCTACTGTAGGAAATCAGTGCTTCTTGCGGAAATACTTTGCCCTTCCCGTTCGGGCAAAGGTCCCTTTTGCGCAAATCATTTGCGCAAAAGGGCCAGTGTAGACGGGACGGCATTGTTTTGCACAAAAAAGTCCCGATCGCGAAAATGGCAATCGGGGCTTTTTTGCGCAAAAGCGCATCTAGATAGGCACGGACGCTTTTCCGCAAAAAGTGCTTTTCCATTAAAACTTTTCCGTTACAAGCATTTCCGGAAAATCATGCCAGTGTAGACGTAGCCATACTGATCTGCTAATGTGGCTGGCCCTTTGGGGTCAGAAGAATATTTTTGTATATGTGAGCAGAGTTTTACAACAATTTCTCACTATCCTGGACCTAGGTGCTGACTGGGAGCCAGAGAGCTGGACTGCAATAAAGTGTGATTCCTTTTCTTACTTCTTGATGACCAGTGTGGGAGATTAACTGCAGTTTGTGACTGCATGGGAAGTTTAACTTGAGTGTTACACCCAACACTAGTGTGTATCTACTTTCCCTTTTTGCAGCTTGTCCTGACATTTGTAGTTCCAGTGCAGGCTACCCCAGTCTCCACAAGTCACAACTAGTAAAAAGACTTGCTTTAAGTAGGCAGTGGATGGTCTTAACATGTGAATGTCAAGATCTTCTAAGCAGCTCAGTGCAGGGGAGCATTAAAATGGGCCCAAGAAGAGCTTCTTGATTCACCATCCTGTGTCAGACCTACCCACTTGAGTTTCCCATGAAGATATCAGTAGGATTATTGCTCTGTAATAGATTTCAGCACTCGGTTTCACTTGCTTTCAAGATTCAAAAGAACAGATAAAACCTCAGCAGTACAATGGAATCTCTCTGCTCATGTGTCAGATAGCATGAGACCTTTCCGCTTCCCTCCCAGCCTTCAAAAGTGAAGCCTATCAAATATTACAGCTTTTATTATGGGCATTCAGAACAACAGCTCTTTCCCTGACATTTCAGTGATGGGTCATCAATTGAGCCCACAGGCTTTTGCTTGTCTTTGTTTTGACAAGTCAGTTTGCTCAACTGAAGTTAGCTTGGAATGATCTGAAAACTGAACTGTTTGTTTTCATTGTCATTTAGTGCCAGGACAGTTCTCAAAAGCTGACTTTTAACTCATCTAAATAGATGAATGGCTGGCTTCAAGGTGAGTGATACTTGATTCATAGTTCTGTATATCATCAGCTCCCAGGGAAAGAATCACAAGGGAGCTGGAGCAGAAAGGATAATTTCTCTGTGATGGGTTTCAGTGCTCAGTACCACTCACTTTTAGGATCAAAAGTAAAGATTAAACCCCAAAGGGAAAGAAAAGTCACTGCCTGCTTGTCAAATAGCATGTGTCCTGAGCCCTTCTCTTCCTCTGTCTCACTTTCAGAGTGACCCCTCAAATGCAGGAGATACAACGAGAGTGAGGAAATATCATTTTCTGGACCAACGTCCATTGATGAGAGAGAAGATTTTGAGCAACACAAAGCACCTCTTCAGTTCTGCGATGTAAGCTTTGTGCTTGGAGCTTGCGCATCAAAAGCTACCCCAGTTCAGACACAATGATAAGTTCACAAGTTAACTTATTACAGTGACTTTGGCTAAAGCAATTGGCTGAAATAAAATGGGAAAATATCTATCTGATTCCTTGACTTTTATTGCCCTGACAGCTGTTCAGAATGTACCACTCAGCTGCTTTCATTAATTTGTCCCCTCATAGTTCATTTTCCTTTAAACACATGGAGTGGGGCGGATAACAGGTTGTGCTGCTACTGGGAACTCCAAATGCTTCACTTCTTGTGGATCACCCAGCAGGACTGCCACCTCCACCTACATCCTATATGCATGACTAGTGTGGAGGAGAAAAGAGGGCTTTTTTTTATTACAAAACCAGCAAATTATATGCAAAAAGGTTGCTTAAACAATTAAGATTGCAAAGTTAAGCACCCAGACATTAGGAAATGCCTGAATTAATTGCCTGTGCAACCTAATTTTGCCTTCCCTTCTCTCCCTGTGCATATGCATTGTGATGATCTTTAAATTCCATGATTATTTTTTTCGACAAGACTCTTGCTTTATTTAGTGAATTCAATGGACCTGCTTTTGTGATGTAGCTGGGTGCGTCTACACTGCAGGGTTTAACTTGAAATAAGCTATGCAAATTGAGTACATCAATTGCGTAGCTTATTTCAAAATAGCTTATTTTGAAATAGGGAGTGTTTACACCGCACTTATTTCAAAATAGAGCACTCTTCCTCGGACTTACCTTGTTCTTTATACAATGAGGGTTATAGGAGTCGGAGTAAGTAGTCCTCCAGCTCGCCATTATTTTGATATTATGTCTAAATAACTTCTTGTAGTGTAGACGTGGACTTTGTTATTTCAGAATGGCACTAGTTATTTCAAAATAGTGTTGCAGTGTAGACGTACTCGTTGTAAGGCCAAACCTGGGACTCTAGAGTTTAGTGCATGAATCTCTACCACTTGAGTTAAAAGCCAGCTGGCAGTTAGCTAAGGCTGTAGAGAAGATTCATTATTCTCTGTAAGTGATCTAAGTGCCACTACATGGAGCAATGAACCACACACAGAAGGTGCGTGGATACATAGTGAAAGAAACTATCGTTGTTAGGTTCCTATATTGTCTTGCACTCCAACTCTCATGAGAACCTCTTGCCAAATAGGTGTGTCTGTACCCTTTTTTTGTTTATGGAGCCTCTTTGATGACTTTATATTCTGTGTTGTAATTGAAACCAATTTATCTTAAAATATAAAAAAAACCCTCCAAAATATTTAAATAAAAGGTATTCTATTATTGTCTAACAGTATTATGAATCATGCAATTAATCAAATTAATTTTCTAAATCATATGGCAGCCCTAATCTCTACTCATGGCATCAATGACACCTAAAAGAAAAAGGAGCATCATAGCACTGGGGAATAATCCTGGCCGACAACCATCCAGTAAAACTGTTAGGACTTGTGGTGAGAGAGCCGGCACTTTGAATTCAATTTAGCTTACTAAATTGTCTCTTAGTTGTGTTTTACCTTTAATTTCTTTGTAACTCATTCTGATGTATGCCTCGTTACTTGTAATCATCTAACATTTCTCTTTCTGTAGTTAAACTTGTTTTATTACTTTATCTAGACCAGAGTAGAAGTGGAAATTCATTTGAGCTAGCTGGATTTGTGCATATCATTTTCTCTTAATTAAATTAGGAACTTTATGAGCTTGTATGATCCTGAAGGAAAGATCTGGACAATACAAGAGATAAATGTGAAGAGAACAAGTCTGGGATTAGGACTTTCCTGATGTTACTCATATAATTCAGAAACGACTAGCCAAAAATCAATCATATAACTCAGATGGGCTAAATTTATATGCGAGAGACTGAGAGCATGCTAAATTGCTTTCCAGCGAAGCACCATAAATGTCGCATCAGGTTGGAGAACTGAGGGGACAGCTGTTCCATAGTCCAGACTGTACTCATAGGAATGTGACAACATTTATTAGCCTGTTTTTGTCTCAGTGCAATGCTACATTATAAACTGTTGCCAGCAGAGCTATATTGGCGAGATAGAGTTTTGTTTGTTTGTTTGAACAATGCTTACATTCTAGTGTAGATGCAGTAATATGTGCTTTTGTTGGTAGAGTTTATTTCACTCATCACAGAAGGCTCCCCAGGACAGTTCAGTGACAGAGAGCTTTATGAAAAGGGGAATGTGAAGAATACAGAACCCACAGACTGGATCTCTGAGCTCAGAGAGGTGCCCCACTAAGGAATTGGAGGGGACTCCAGTAGGTGACATTTACTGTTTCTTTTAATGTACTCCTTTTTGTAAACGTTTTGCATAGCCCCTCAATACATCAAACCCCTCTCAAAATGGTGGCTAACCATGCTCAGGCAGGGAACAAAACAATTCTGTGTTAAAGTAGTCAATTTATTTTAAGAGCATGTACTTGAAAGTAATAAGCAAAAAGTTATAGAAAGAATACTTTAAAGTACCCAAAAGCATGCTCAAACATGTACTTTAGAAAAGTCTTTGATGCATTCTAAGTTTAAAAAAAAACCCTCTTACATTTAGAAAAGATTTTTTGGTAAAAAAAGCAATACAAATATATTTCAATTAATTCAGAACTGAAAAAAGGAATACAATCAAATCATTATGTGAACATTCAAATTAAATACATCTAAAATACAAAAGAATGATTTATAGCAGTAACTGAATATTCAGTCTACATGACTTTGCACAATGCTATTGTATACTTACCAGGTGGAAGCTGTCCATTCTAAAATACAGTAATTTGGTTTTCCAGTGTAGGACTCCAAGTACAGAACAAATTACATCCTGTGCCTAGACTCAGGAAAGTGAAATTGGTGCATGGCTTGGACTAGCTCATAGAACTAGGTAGCTACCCCAAATCTTCTCCATTTGCAGCATTTCTAGTTTACCTAAGCCCAGATACCCTTTTCCCTCAGGCTTGATTTCACTGACATTGTCTGGCCCTCCTCTGCACATTTCTAGGAAGAGCAGCCACCTTTCTTCTACTATAGACAGACTCCAGGGGTGCCATTGCTATGAAGAGCACAGCAGCATATGGGGCCAAGCAAACTCAGTCTTGAGCAGCTGACTTCTCTGGCCCTTTGGCTTCTTCATGAGTGGTCCTGGCAGATTTAAGCTTAGCAGTGTTTACTATGCTAGTCCTAAACTTAGCCAGGAGTCCCACACCCTATCTTTGGGAGGAAGAGGGAGTGAAGAGTTTGAAAACTATCCCTTATCTACTCTCCATGCTCTCTCCAGTACATGACCCTGAAGCAAGCAGTAGTGAGCATGACTGGTCATATTTATCTGCAGAGCTGTATGAGATAAATTGTAAGGAATTGATGTCTGCTAACCTATTAAATCTAAATGGCTGGCTACCTGGTTGTTTATCAGTTATATCACCTGAGGCATAGGAATGACAGACGGTCTCTAAAAATGGGGGGGTCCCACAGGTACCCAAGCCATGGCCCCACCCTCTGCACTGCCCTATTGCCCATACCTCCCCCCCCCAGTCCATGCCCCTGCTAAAGTATACTTGAGAGCCACACCTGCTAGAAGATTGACACATTATCCAATACATAATAACTGGCAAGTCAAGGTATATATTTGGAGCTGCTCAAGAGTGCCAAGTTCAGACCCCAGAAGACCAGGGCATAGCAGGAACATGTGCTGGTGCAAACCATTTGTGGAAATTTTTATTTTGATTTAAGAATGGCCTTTGCTTAGCTTATCTTCCATTATTGGGACATTACCACCCCCAGCCAATTTTGGACATATGTTTGTCAGTACAAGTATGTACATTTTAAAGTTGGGTAATTAATATTAGACTGTCCATGCTGTCAGGAGGAACTGTGACTTGCAGAATTATATTGCACATTATTTGAAAGCATTTCAAAGAGAGAGATGCTCTATTGGAAAAAGAGGCAGCAATTTTGGAACTATCTATGAAACTAATTTCAAGAGATTTACCAGATCAAAACTTGATTCATGCTTTAAAAGATGTTAGGAGGGATTTAGGTATCCTAAACTCCTGTGCAGAAATTGGGAGGAAGTGAAAGGAAGAATACAGAGCACAGAGCTACATCAATAAGAGTTTCGGAAAATACACAGGAGCTATGCAAAAAGAAGAACCAGGAGGATTTATTCTGAAGAAACAGTGACTAGGGAAGACATGATAGCTTTGTGCAGAACAAACTAATTAATAACAAGAAGACAGCAAGATTCAACAATTCTTGTTTGCTAACAAGTCCAGATAAACATCCGCAAAACTAACTCATTATCCTCCTTCAAACTCTTCTGTGCCAGATGCATACAAAAAGCTTGACAATGGTTAAGGTTCAGCATGAGGAAACCACTGTCAATTAAGCTGACCAGTATTATTTCATTATTTTCTTGTACTCCCAACTCTGTATCCATCTGTCTCTTGTCCTGTATGTAGACTGCAAATTCTTTGGAGGGCAGAGCCCCACCTTTGTGTTCTGTATTTGTATAGTGCCTAGCACATGTTCCTGATCCATGATATGGCATTTAGGCACTCAGTGAGGGTATGTCTACACTATAGAGTTTTGTCAGAAAAACGGACTTTTTTCTGATGAAACTTGAGGAACGTCCAACTGCAATTGCGTTCTCCCGCAAGAAAATTGAAAGCACAGAGTGGGGGTTTTGGCATTGGTAATCCTCATTCTATGAGGAAGAAGCCTTTTTGCAAAAAGGCATGTGTGTAAATGGGGAAGAGGGAGTTCTTTTGGAAGAAGAGGAAAGAGGAAAAAGCACAGGTGCCCTGGTGTCCTTTCCATCCATTGCTATCACAGCTTGCATGCAAGAAAGCATCCATTCAATCTGGAAGCTTTATTTCGAAAAAGCAGACTGCTTTCTCGATGCTCTTTTGCAGCGTGGACGCTCTCTTTCGGAAGAAGTTTTTTTGGAAGACCTCTTCCGAAAAAAGCTTCTTCCAAAAGAAACCTGTAGTCTAGACATAGCCTCAGATAATACAAAATGGAAAGAAATCAGCTTCACAGGTAGCTGAGAAACATTTGGTCCAGTTTTTTAAAAAAATTAAGCACTGAACTAAGCATGCATGTGAAAGTTGTCTGGATTGGAGATAATTATGTCTAAACTTTGTATTTCTTTATCAAGGAACATTTAAGATACTAAAATCCAGTTCTGCCAGGATAGCAGAAAGTCTCAGTCACTGGTTGCTGTAATTCTCTTGCAGTCCACCTGATCATTTAAGTTAGACAGATAGTAGAAACAAAGCAAAATCCAGCAAACTACCCAAGTTTCACTCACCATCAGGGCACTTCCTTGTGGCCACATTCGGGGTTTAGTTCCCTTGAGGTCTGACACCACTCATGTTCACAGTTATTCACACTGCCTCCACTCTTGTTCCCCAGGGCTCACAATGCTCCCTCCTCATGACTCAACCCTCCAAAAAGGTCACTACTTAGTCCTCCCCTTCCAGCTGGATCAACAGTTTGCATGCTCTTCCACACAGTCTGCTGCTCCAAGGACAGATCCTCTGCTACTTCCCAAGCAGCAGGGTACAGGAATCTGGGCACACCCACCATTCCATTTCCAGCCTAGGGATCTTTGTACAGCAGCTATTGTCTTATTGCTCCCAGACCCTGTTTCTATCTCCCTAGACTTCCCTTTTCTATCCTCTTCTCCCTCACCACATGGGCTTCCCAGCTCAGACTCCCTCATTCCAGGAAGTAACTGTAGACTACTACTCCTACAGACTCCTTACCCCTTCTATTTTATGGCCAAGAGACTTGACTGAATAGTCCATTACTACCAACAACTAGAATTCTTCAGTACTTGGTTTATATTCTCTTGCTCTGCCCTGCACCTTTCCCACAGCACCTGTTTAGTAACACTCCATTTCCTTGATGTTTTTACCTAAATAACAATGCAATTCTTCTTATCTTAAGACATTTAAATGCCTCCAAAAGCTTTTCCCTTTTTTTAATCAAAGCTCTTACATAGCCACAGCAGGTTAGCAATTGCTTCTTCTACCTTACAGCGTGCACATGGTCCATCTTTGTGTCTATTTATTCAAAAGAGCTACAATGGTCAGTCCTCTTGCCTGCTTCCTATCTTTATACAGACCTGGCATGCTCCTTCCCAACTACCTGTCATCTTCCACTTGGCTTTATTGAGCCCTGACTCTCCTCCAAGTATAGCAGTACAGGGTTAATTGACCTAATTTAACTACTCTACCTTGTGTGGAGTGGATACCCTAGCACATTCACCAATGGTAAGATTTTCAAAAGCATTTTAGGATCCTAACTCCCATTGTAAAAAATGACTGAGGGCCATAGCCACAAAGGTATTGAGATGCCTAGCTGCCTATTTAGGTGCTTATGTCCACTGCTTAGATGCTACAGACATCTCAAAACTACCATTTGCTTGCTACCTACCCTCGTAAGCACACCAGGGAACCTAATTTGCCACCAGTCAGCATTTGCAAAGTTGCCAAAGCACTGACACCCGCCTTTCTTCTCCTTCCCAGGTAAGCTCTTGGATCCTTTGCTCAAGAGGACATCCTGGCAAGCCCCAAGCAAAGGTCAAACTAGATGATCCTTCCTCCTCCCGACTCTCCAACAAGAGCTTTTGGGTGTTCTTAGACATGATATTTGTCTCAAATGAGTGCTTGAAACACAAAATGTTTGGCTATTCTGGAGTGGGTTCCTCTCAATCCCTGCTGTTGAAATAGTTCAATTTTCTATGGCTATCTTTTTTGACCTAGGCAGTTAGCCAAAAATTCAGTGTCTTAGACAGCTCCAGTTATGTGAAGAAATTCATAAGAGTCAGGTATTTCTTTGATACAAATTTGTTTATTTACAAAGACTGTAAAAAGTCTGTTTCCTTGAACACAATAGGAGACAAACAACAGGAGAAAATTCCTTTGTTCACTGTTTTGAGCCTGCCTTCCCATCCCGCACTCTATCCCCTCTGTTCCTGTCTACTTGGTTTTCTCTCAGTGCTTTTGCTCCCTGCGAGTGGCTTTGGCTAGTTCCCTTTCTCACTCACACACACACAAGGCTGGCTAAACAACACCCAACAAATCCCTCCACTCACATATTTTTTTATTTTCAATGACAGCTGCTATAGAAGACCTTGTTTCCACATCCATACAAACTGAAGGGGGATGGCTACGCACAGCAGCTTCAATGATGTTTAGCACAAACCACAAGAATATTAAATGGCCGCTAGGCCAGGAAAAATACCTGACTATATGGAACTATTGTTAGAGCACTCTCCTTGGATGTGGATTCAAACTGCTGATCCAAAACTAGTGGGAAGGAGTGGGAGTTGAAATCAGGTTTCCATTATTCTATGAGCGTGCTCTAACTCCAGGCATACTGTCTGTACTGGGGACTCTCTTCATTTACATCAGATTTACTAAACTAAAGTGAAGTCTTCCTACTGAGGAGGCGATGAAAACTTTGCTTGTTAACAGTCACCAAGAAGGGCAAATTGCAATCAGAATGTTGCGTGTTTGTTTAATCCTCTTTTGAAAAAGCCATACTCAGGTGCATCAAACTTCTTGCTAAGGCTAAGATTTAGTCATGGCAATAAAGAAAAATGCATGATCTGTGTCTGGCTTTTATTATAAATACTCCTGACTAAATCTTAACTGTTCTTGGGGCCTGGGGTGCCGCTGTTCTGAGGGTTCCTGAAGCCAATGGCTGACCCCGCCTGTAGTGGTGGAGACTAACTGCAGCCCACTGACTCTGAAGCCCCCAGGGATTACTACTCTGATAGTCTCAGAGGCAGCCTTTGGGACCGCAGAGGCTGCCCCAGGACCATTGCTGCTCTGGTGGCCTAAAGCCAGGGCTGCCTTATCAGAGGCAGCCCAATGTCAGCTACTCAGGGCCAGCTGAACAGCAGCCTGTGAGGCTGGCCCCAGGGCCACTCTGTCAGCTGGCCCCGGGGCTGCCTTAGTAGAATCTGTTACTTCTGTAACCTCTCTGACGGATTCACAGCATTACTTATTATCCATAAAGAACAATTTGGGAAGGAGCCTCAGTTCATTAAGGGTTAATCTAGACTACGGGGAATGATCGAAAGAAGATATGCAAATTCAGCAGGAATTTGCCTATCTTCTTCCAATCGCACTTTTGAAAGCTCTAAGTAGTTAAGACGTGGCTTTTTCGGCGACCTCCCCCCTCACCCCTTCATCAAAAAGCCACTCTTCCTCCAAAAAGGAGGCTTACACAGCTTTTTGACAAGAGAGGGGGTTGCCAAAAAAGCCGCATCTTAACTACTTTCACTTTCAAAAGCTCTGCTTTCAAAAGTGCGATTGGAGAAGATATGCAAATTATCTTCTTTCGACTATTCCCGGTAGTCTAGATGAGACCTAAAACACTAAAGAGTGGTTATGCGGTTCTGCTAGCCTCTACAAGAAAAGGCAAGGGAATGGCTTTAGAAAAATATTACATAATCTACTGTCTGACATTGTCATTGCAAACAATAGTGAACTATGAGCTATGATCCTAAACCTATTTCTGCACCACAACAAAAGCCTCTTACCCAGAAAGCTCAGTGCCAGGAACCCAGAGGAACTTGTAAAATTACAGCATTCCTTGTATTGCTGATAGAGAACAAAAAGTGCATTTTTTCCACAAGTAGAGGGCTATCCATAAAGATATAGCAAATTGCCTTGTTAAGGGTCTAATGCTTCAAAACATTTGTGAGTAGTTTCATTTAGTAAGGATTTGCAGGGTGGGGCAACATGCTAGGACACAGAATAATTTGTTACAAACATGTGACTGTTATTCCACTGTTAATATTATTTGTATTGCAGCAGCATCCAAAGGCCTGGCCCTCAACCAAGATTGGGGCCGTCACTATACAACCTTTTTAAAAAAAAATTTCCACTTCAGTTTTCTTTCAATTATTATTTGGCATTCCCCCCAAGACACACACACACACACAGCCATTTTGATTGGTCTGTTTTAGTTACACAGGGGGATGTGAAGAGTTTTGATGTAAAGAGTTTTGAAAACAAACAAATTCTGCTGAAAACATCAAACATTTCAGCTAGTTGCAAAACCCAGCAGAAATGAAACACTTTCACAAATATTGGATTGTGTGTGGGGGGAAGGGAGGGGAGGGAATTGAACATGTCTTTTTATTCTTCAAATAGTTCTCTTGGGCTTGCTCATTGGTACCCCGCTGTTGTGGCTGTTGATGGCTGAAAAAGGAAAGAGAAAAAGGAGACATAATTATAAGACCTTTGTTTCCCCTTCTTCCAAGAATAACCTCAAGAGATGTGGGGGATAACATGCTAATTCTGTTGTAAGTTCTAACCTTGTCTGTGTAAATGACTTGCTCTGGGACCTTGAAGAACATTCCTGTCTTTGTGGCAGTGCCCCCATTTATAAAATAAAGATAATAATCTTCACTTATTCTATAGCACAGTGGTGTTAATGTTGTTTGCTTGGTAAGCACTTGAAGAGATAAAACAGAGGGGGCTAGAGGATAGAGACCCCAGAACTGGGATTTGGCAGAGATGTGTTTTATTCCCTCTGGATCTGACACAGACTTGGTGTGTGTCTTTCGGCAAGTCATTGCACCTGCCTGCTCCTGTTTTCTCTGCTGTGCTTAGGGCTTGTCTACAGGCAGAATTGCAGCAGTTTAATGACTCTTATTGCAAACTATGATTTTACACTGATTTAGTTAGATGGTACAAAAGACTGTTTGGAGTCTTATTTTAGTTGAAACAAGACTTATTGTAGTTTAGCTTATCTTGATTAGGAATACCAGTAGGCTACACTGAAACAAGCCACTCTGAAACCAAAATGAAATTCTCCATACAGATGTTAATAAAACCAGTGCACCTTTGTGTATAGACATTGCCTCTGTTCATTGCAAGATTTCTCAGCTATCCATCTGCATGATGCCTTGGCTTATTAACTTTGGGGGGGCAGGACTGACTCCCATTCAAATTTTGTACCTTATTTGGCATAATGAAGCCTCCATCTCAGTTGAAGGCCTCTAGATGCTTCAGCAATGCATGCAACCAATAATACTAATTACTGTTATTATGGTATAACGACTTCTTTTTCACCTTGCCTCTTTTCCATAAATTAACTTCCTAGCAGATTTGTGGAACGCTTTTTCTTTTCCTTTTTATCTTAGATGGTGAGCCTAAATTTTTATAACCCTTCAGGACATTTGACTGTCCCCTGAGAATAAAAGTTTATGTTCTTGTTTGCACAGTAGGTAACTATAGAACTAGCAGGTGCAAAGACTGCTGAATAATTTGAAGTCCTTAACATTATTGCAGAAACTCTTTGTTCTCAACTCAAAAATCTCTTGCCAAAGCTGAGTTCTTTGATGCAGTGGGGCAGTGATGAAAGATGTGCAATGATAGCTGAAGAAGCTATTGAGTCAGGCACAGCACACTGAAGAGACACTGTAATGACAGCCTTGAAACAAATTTCTGCCCAAGCTAACACGCCTAAGGCCTGTTCTGATTATTGACTATGAAGAAGTGAGCTTATGGGGGCTGTATGCTTTCAAATACTTATTTGCCATTACCTGCACCCCAGGGGGATCTTTTCAGTCTCTACAATAAGCTTTTCAATTCAAGTTTGGGTTTCTTTTCTTGATAACATTCTGCGCTCTTCAGCTCTCCTAAAACACTTTGCACTTGCATAAAGCAAAAGCTTGATTATTAAGAGGTATGTGGGAACACCTGAAACCTTAGAATAATCAGGGGCTCAGATAATAGGGGCTGCTAGCACTGAAGGCAATAACACCTGTATTTAGGTTTGGGAGACTAAAGAACTGAGAGCTGTGATTGCAGACCACCAGCCACCATAACTTTCATTTTACCAAACATGTCTTACTTCTACTGACCTGGATATGAATTCAGTAATTATTGTTACCCTTGTTCTCCTTCACTCTTCTCTCCTACTGTTGTCTACAGTCCTATTGTATGCACTTTGTCTTAAAAATAAGGTCCATGGGGCAGCCTTTCTTGTATTTTTGTGCAGCTCCTTGCACAATGGTCACCAGCTCAGATAAGAGCCCTTGGGTAGTACCAAAATATTACAATAGTAATGTAGGGCATCTCTACACATCCAGACTTCATTAATCTGAAGCTCCTTTTCACTTGAAATGGCTGGTGCATGTGAATCTATATCTGGTAAAAAGTGAGTTTGGGATAAGTGAGGTTTGGAGAAAAAAATGTAGGAAATGCCTTTCATATAAGTATCTCAAAACACTTTCCAATCATAAACTAATTAATGAAGACCTACATCTCCCATGAGACAGACACTGCCAGTAAAATAATTCTTCACTGGCCCATTTTACAAATACAGGAACTGGTGAAAATTTAAGCAACCTGCCAAGATTGTTGTGTGAGTTCATGGAATAGTAAAGAATAGAACAGTAGGATGTAATCCTGGCCCCATGCAAGAATCTGACTGAATTCAATGAGGCCCAAATTTCATTCCAGGAGTCCTGACTCCAGCACAATTAGCCATGAGTTTTGTATACATTTCAGTTTTTATTTTTAGTATGGGAACTTTCTATACTGTAATCAAGAACATTCTTCAAACACATGTTCATTATGAATTAGTTGTATTCCATATGCACATTCCCAGCTGTAGTATTTCCTTGTATATATTTTTTCTATATTAGCCTGCAAATTTTGTCATTAACAAAAGGAAGAGATAAGCCTGTGACTTCATCATTACATAAAGGCAACGTGTACTCCACCAATAAAATGTATAGGAAATTAATCAGAAAGTAAAACTGTTTCATTTGTGTTTGACTTGCTATACATTGAATTGTATAATGTGAATGAAAACTGTACTAAACTTAAGGCAGTCATTTGCACACGATCGCATTTAATAAAGTAAAAAATTTGAAGTTGGCCTGTTCACTTTATCTTTTCTGACTACGTAGAGAAGAGATGGAAAGATTTCAGGGAATGGGTGATGGGGCATGGATCACTTGATTACTTGTTCTGTTCCTTCCCTCTGGCACTTGGCATTGCTCAGTCAGAAGACAGGATACTGGACTAGATGGGCCTTTGGTATAACCCAGTATGACTGTTTTTATGTCTCAGCTAACAATGACAAGGCAGGACCAGTGGGTATAGTATAGAAAAGTAAACAATGCCATTGGGTGAAAAATCAGCTAATAAAAAATCCTGCTATTTTTAATCAAGGACTCTGCCTTGTAATACTGAAAAGATTGATAATGCTTTAGCTATAGCTGCATTAAGAATATATAAAAGAATGAATAGATTATACATAGAAACATGAAGCATATGCTAGAGCATTCTGAATAGAAATGAAACACTCACCAGTCCTTCTCCAGCTTCTTACCTAACATTATTCCCTCAAATGTGTCAGCATGCACAAACACATAACACGCTGGAAATGTGTATATATTTATATTCATGTATAAGTGTCTCTGCAGCTTTTGTTACCTTAGAACAGGGGTCGGCAACGTACGGCACACGTGCCCTAAGTGGCATGCAAGATGATTTTGAGTGGCATACACAATGAAAGCCTAATGGTATTATGGGTATGTTCAGCAGAAAAGTCCCCTTAGTCTCTCCCATTCACAGGAAAGCTCACATTGTGAACCACTGGTCACGTTTTTCACACTTAAGTGGAGGGTCAGACATTTTAGACAAAATGGTGGTTCCTAAGAAAGCAAAGTTAGATGTTTGCTAATTTCAGCCTTCTTGGAGAGATGAATATGGATTTGTTCAACATAAAGACCATGCTGTTTGTGCTCTATGTTGTAAGAGTATTGTTTGCTGCATATCAAGTGTCCAACGACATTAACAAACAACAAACAGTGGCATTAAAAATGCAGTGGTATTTAGTGTCATGTTTGATGAGTGTGTGTATATATAAATGAAGTACCATGGTTAGCTGTTGTTGTGAGATACTGTGACTAAGATGAAGTTCAAGAAGAGCTATGCTGCCTAAAATCCATGCATGGCACAACAAAAGGGGAAAATATGGCAAAGATGTTTGCTAATCATTTTGAGGAAAGCAGAACTGATATCAGAAAAATATTTTCTGTGACAACTGATGGTGCTTCTGCTATGGTAGAAAAACAGAAGGGATTTGTAAAGATCATTGATAATCAAATTGGCCACCAGGCAGTAAATTTTCATTTGTGCCAAGATTGCTAATTCTGAGGTTTATAATGGGGTGATTACAGTGGTGAAGACCATGACTTTTCTTGTTGCTCAATCTGCCTTGACCCATTGGCAGTTTCAAGCTCTGCTTGAGGAGTTGGATAGTGCATACAAGGACATTCTGCTGCACAGCAACGTTCATTGGTTAAGCCGTTGGAAGGTTTGGACATGTTTTGTGGACTGTCTTGATGCGATCAAGATCTTTGTGTCAGAAAAAGATCAAAACTACTCCAAACTAGATGATAACAAATGTGTCATGAAACTCATGTTTCTAACTGACATTACCGCACATCTAAACAAACTCAACCTCCATCTGCTGGGTGCAGGCCAAACTGTTATGGGTCTTTTTGAAACATGAAAGGCATTTGTTGTGAAACCTGCCATTTTTTCCTCTGGACATTGACACCTCCCTCAGCTTTCCACTATTTCCAACATCTTAAAGAACTATTGAAACATCTCAAAGTTGCTGAGATTAGAATGTACATGCAAGAATTTGCATCAGAATATTCCATCAGATTTCAAGATTTCCAACATTTTGGCCCAATGTTTTCCTTTCTAATCAAACCAGACAACTTTGATACCAGCAACGTGGAAGGGTGCTGAGGATTTCAAAATGCAGCTCATTGAATTACAATCCTCAGACTTATGGGCTTTGAAGTTTAGGGATCTGCGGCGCACACTTGAAGCTATCGAGAGAGATCACGAGGTCTCTATCATGACCTGCTGGAATTCCCTGTCTGTGAAATTTGACTGTTTGAAGTAAGTGGCATTTTCACTGTTCTTTGCATTTCGATCTACATACCTCTGAAAAGATATTTTCACATATGAAGTCAGTTCTTTGTCCCACCCTGAGCCAATTAACAACTGAACACTCAGAGGCTTGTGAGCTGCTTAAAGTATCAAACTACGAGACTGAGATCAGAGAACTCAGCAAGGGCCAAGGATCTTCCTAAATGGTAAGATCTGCATCTTAATTTATTTATTAATGAAGCTGTTAAAATGTAAGTAGACTATTATTCACTTCTATTTATGAATCTGTGTGACAATGATATTTTTTAAAGTCAAGAAGTTAAATCTTGGCACGCCACTTCTGAAAGGTTGCTGACCCCTGCCTTAGAACTTTTCTGATAAGCAGAAACACAAAATCCGAAGAAAACCTCTGGAAGCAACACAACGTGTGTGACCAACAGGAATCCTAAAGTTTTACATTATAAATAAAAATTATCTGATTAAAAAAAATTAAAAACACATATTTCCACAATTAAAATGAAACACTGAACTTTAAATTTCCCTAGTTTTCACAATATATGTAGGTATTAGTTGAACACAGTGTTATATTGAAATATTTATAATTTTAAGCAAATTAGTGGATTATAATAAAACAGAATGCCTACCACTGCAAGATGTATTTCTTATATATACCAAACAGTTGTGTCTGTATTTTATACTTTCAGAAAGTTGTTTTTTATGGAACAAAAATAAAATGAAAATTGCTTTTATTTAGCATTATTCACTTTCTGAGTTAGTCCTGGTTGTTGAAATAGAGTTGCAGCATTCCAGCTACATTTTTGTCTTTCAGACCTGTGGCACTAGGCTCAGAAAAGAATCCCAACTTTTCTGAAACTTCTTTTTGGGTCAGTTGAAGTTACAGTCCATTAGAGGAGAACCATTTTGTGTTTTGCAAGGTAAGCACATGATCTTCAACAGACATCCAAAAGCAAATGGGATCTTTGGTGTCTCGAAGCGTATCTTTGAAAATCCCTAACTACCCTGGCCAGTCCATGTTGCATTCATCCTACAGCTTTAATGGCAGTTTCACAGTTTTGTAATCTTTCCAAGTAGCACCTACTTGTTTGGGATACAGTGCACGAACAACAGGGGGAAAATCAATTGCTGGTTTATTTCTTAGGTTGTACTGTCTCATTTTATCAGCAGCACTTTGAGCAGCTGCAAATCCATTCGCATTATCAGTTGATGGTGCAAGATGCTCCAGCTATGAAATTAAATCCAGGACAATGTGGCACTGTGATGCATAACCAGAAAGGGTTAAGCAGCTTGCAGACTGATTGACCCAGAGTCAACCAAAGGAGAGACGTGAGAATAGTATGTACAGTAAATGGTAATTAAGGTCATTTCATATCATGTAGGCTAGAAATGTGAAATGCAAATCTGTACTGTTAGAGAATTAGAGTTGATACTAATTATATTTATTATATGAATCTTGGATGGAATAATTTCATTGTCTATATGTCTCTTTAAAGTATGTGATAAGAAATGGTAATCCATGTAGTTAAGTATCATAAAGTCTGAGAAACAGCAAATTACATAAAAAAGCCTATTCAGGACTGTGGGTCAAGAGGCTGTTAAAAAACGGTATAAAATGCCTCTTGGGACCTGATCTTTTCATCTCAAATCTACTTAAGCTTCTTCAGGGAGTGTTTGAGTCTAAAGGATGAGAACTCTAGTTCTAACCTGCATTCCTCCGAATATGGACGTTGGACAATATCCTATGGAAGGAAGAGTCTGAAAGGACTCTTTGCAACTGTAAAGCTCATCCTACTATGAATCTGATCTAAGAACTGTACTCATGTCTGCATGTATTTTTTAACTAATCCATTCTCTTTCTTTTTAAATAAATTTTAGTCTAGTTAAGCGTGTGTTTGGTTGGATAAGATCTGAAATAATCATTACCTTGGGAGGTAATGTGTCTGATCCTTCAGGATTGGTAGAACTTCCTTATATGATGAATTTGATTTTCAGTGATCCTCATTACATTTGACTTGAGTATCTGGGTGGAGTCCTGGGTTGCTTTAAGGGGACTGTTGTTGGCTTCTGAGTAATGAATAAGGTATTGGAAAAGCTGTTTTGTGAGGGCTCAGTAAATCTAAGTTTTGGAATATTCATCGCTTTGGGGATGGGCTGCCCCATTCTTTGCAGTTCATCCTAATTGAGTGACCTCGATGGTCTCCCTTGGGACACTGGTGGCAGGCACATTTTGTATATTTGGTGTCTGTATCCCCGTGTATCCCCATGTTCCATTCATTTGTGCCCCACAAACCCATGATA
>CM057847.1:162030948-162042534 GCA_030068395.1 Apalone spinifera
TGTTTTTAAAATTTATCCTGTACAGATTAACTCAGCTCTCCCTGAAGCGATCAAATATAAAGGGACAGGACTTCACACTAATGGCTGAAGTTGCAGATGAGATGTGCTGAATCAGTGCATCTCTGGCTGCCCTTTCTATATCAGCTTCCCAACCAGAAATGCCTGCTTTTGGATAAAGACTTAACTATGCCAAATGTATACCTGGACTAAACTGGGTTTTTAGTTTTGTGACTAAAATTTTGCAATTGCAATTGTACAATCAAAACTATAGTATTTATGAATACAGTTTACAGGCTATATTTTCTAAAAGCCTCTCTGTACTTAGGTATTATGTAATTAGGGTTTGTGAATATGAGAAAGTTGCACCAGTTTAATTTCAGGTATTAATTTAAACTGATTTATTTAAATCAATGCAAACACCTGTGTAAGCAATTTTAATTCCGTTTATGTGGACATTTTTTTGGCTTAGTTTATGTTGACTTGGAACAGATTTAAGCTAAACTGAAATAAACCACTCTTAAACCAAAATAAGAATGTCCATTATAAAGCAGTTGCAACAGTTTAATT
This sequence comes from Apalone spinifera, assembly GCA_030068395.1. Lineage (NCBI taxonomy): Eukaryota > Metazoa > Chordata > Testudines > Trionychidae > Apalone > Apalone spinifera. The sequence goes on from CM057847.1 coordinate 162,031,516, forward strand.
ACATAAGATTAAAAACAATTAATCTGATGCAAATTTGCCACGTAGGTAAGTGCTTAACTATCAAAGGCTCTAGTCCTGCAAATACTTAAACATGTACTTAACTTTAACTTCAGTGTAATGACTTACATGCTTTAAGTTAAATATACATCTATGTGTTCTAAATTGTTCCCATAATTTTAGGCACTAGACAGGAGTCCAGTTAATGATAATCTGGCCCAATTAGTACATATGTACAATTAGAATATATACATTATTTGTTTTTCTTTTTCATGCATGTGTTGAATTTTCCCTTATTGTTACCAGTTACTCTCTCTGTGCGAAGCACTATTTTTAATTTTTCAAAACAATGAAAATATTAATCAGAAGTTCTGTAGGTGGCCAAAAGATGGTTTGGCAAGTGGGAAAGTGGAGAAAATGACAAACAGTATTTCACCATCATCATCTCTCTAGTGGCTTCTAAAGCACAAGATACTAAAGAAGAGACCAGGTGAAGGGGGGAGATGAAAGTCACTGTCATCTTTTCTGGCACTGGACAGGGAGTCTAGTGCCTGTCTGGGATCAATGGTTTCATGCATAAGTGTCAATTCTGTGGGTGCCCCGGGACTGGAGCATGCCCAGGGAAAAATTAGTAGGTGCAGAGCATTCACCAGCACCAAGTTTCCCCCTCTTTGCTTGCATCCCCCCAACTCCTCTTGTGCGCTGGTGGCCCCACAGACTGACTCCTCTGAGCGCTTCTAGAACACCATGAACAGCTGTTTCTCAGAATTCAGGAAGCTCCACGAGGAAGGGGAAGGGTTTGGAGTGGGAGTTGGGGTTTGGGAGAAGAGGTGGAATGGAGGCAGGGTGGTGACAGCAGGAAGAAGTGAGGAGGGACAGGGATTAGGAAAGGGATGGAGTGAAGGCATGGCCTGAGATGAGGCAGGGGTCTGGTACCTTCTAACTGGAGGAGAAGTCAGTGCTTATGGTTTCAGGACAGCTGTGGATTTGGATAATAGGAAGGGATTCAAAAGGCTTATAGGTCAGTCCTTCCTTGGGGGGAAAACCCTAAGTGACTGACTATGGTATCTTTATGATCTATTTGGAATGGAATGGTATTGAAGCCAAGGATTTGGCCTTTTAATATTTCCATGTAAATTAATTCATACAGCCCTCTTATCATTTCTATTGTTTGAATTCTCTTCGGTGTCTTTCAGTTAGTTATTCAGGTATCTGGAACTGACAGTGTTATTCAAAGCTTTATCAGTAATTACCTGTTGAAAAATTACCAGTAAAAATCTGCTGGTTAACTATAGCTCAGATAGTTTAAAGGATAAGTATATTAACATGATTTTCCACTAATGTACTGTAGCCTCATTACTAGACTTCTGTGTTTGATATAAGATGTAACCAAAAAGATTATCTTGACCTATAAAATACCGTAAATCAGGCATGAAAAGGTCACTTTTGACTGTGCCTACAAGCATGCTCAAGGTTATTTAATGATATTGTAAATATTGTATCTGCTCTTGCATCTCATATTTGAATGCACATATTCACTTTGAGACAAAGGAAATGAAAGGAAAAATTCTGAACACTATGAGAATGATTGGATTATCAGTTAGATTCTGTTATAGCATGCCAAAGAAGTGAAGTATTTGGGAGCTTATAACTCCTTAATTTTCTGCTGAACATGGCTTCAGACATGCTTAAAGGAACATGGGATTTGATCCAAGAAACATTATCTGGCAATGGTCTCTAAGAAACAAATATTACACAAACATAACTTTTCAGTGTGTAAAGTGTAAGAACCAGTTCTGTGCCAGCTGGTGAACAGTGTAAAGGGAGCAGAATGAAGGTGAGAGTCTGCTACCTCATTTTCATGTCTCTTATGAAAATATAAGGCAAGATGGGTTCCATTTCATTGAACTGAGAATGGTTACACACTCTGAGAATCATGTTTATGAGAACATATTTACCATGTTGGAGAACCAACCTGCCTAGAGACAGGATGTTTTTCAGTACAGTAAACTCTCTCATAACTTGAAAAATTTGCAAAACGTAGTGTCAGTTAGTAAGTTTAAACTGCCCTAGTTAGCTTTATTTTAAATACTAGATCTTTTCACAATGACTCAGAGACTAACCGGTATCTTACGCCACCAGTATTACTGAAAGACCAGTGTAATTAAGATCACTATCTTAGGAAATGCGTCTTGGGGACATTTACTACTTTTCTGTTTTTGACAGCATGAAACATAGCTTCTCTCTTTATTTTGTTGGCACTGACAATCTATAAAATGATTCTATATGTTTAATTTCCATAAATACAATACTTGTTAATGTTATGTAACACTGAAAGTAAAACTGCTTTACACGTATTGAAATTACATAATTTCAACGGTCTGTTCTCATGCACATAATACAGCGGCTCCAATTTCTAGATCTATTTTCAGATGTTATTATCACTAAGCCATGCAAAATTGTATACTGATATGACACTTTAATAATAGACATAAAATCAGATAAGAGACCAAACATGAGCGTGAGCAAAAGGCAAAATATTCATATTCTAGTCAGTGAACTGATGATCCACAGATATACCTCTTTAAATGAGAAGTGGAGTTAATAGGTATTGGGGGGGGGGGGGTTGATTTCCCTCACCCTTACAGCAGTGCTTAGGTGTACTCATGGCACCTTTTCAAGAATATTATGCAATTGACAAAAGGAATTTACATCTGGGGCTGGAGTGGGAGCCTGCTGACAGAGGGGCAAATGTGCCAAATGCAAATGGCACTGACTTCAGGCAGCTCCTTGTATCAGGTAATAATTCCTGGAGTGGGGAATTTGGCCCAGCTGCTGCTGGAGGACTGTGAGGTGGGCTAGCTCTGAAGCTCTGCCCAACCCCCATGCAATGGCCTCCTCTTTGTACCTGGCAGAGGTTGCAGTAATGCCAAAGCAAGAGGCAAGAAAAATATCTTTTCAAAAAGGATCTGAACAATTTAGAGTATAAGGGCAGGATACAATTCAATTGTAAAAATAGGAGAAATTTCTTAGGAGTATGCTCTTTCCCTTATTTTATTCGAAAACTTGCCAATCCTTAGTTTACGCGTTACTGAATGAGGACAGGTGAAGTTTCCTTACAGAATCTTCCATGAGAATTAAACTATCACTGGATCCACCACATTCTGACCTAGTAGGATATGGCCATTGGTGTTTCCCCATAAAAATGTGTGTATGGTACTCACTGATAGTCTGCAAAATAAGGTAAAATGTACCTTGATATTGGTCTGTGACCATGTAATTTGTATATAGTCAAAGAATTAAAGTGGCTGACAGCAATGTGCTCACAAATGTTATGGGTCTTATTATTTGTGCTGGAAAAAAATAACTGTGGCACAATAACCATTTTGCTGGCTTCTGGAATGCTGCCTGTTAGGTTAGCTTTATGACAAAAATGAGGCTTGTAAAGTACATGTAATGATGTAGCAACTTGATTCTTTTACCTGATAACAGCTTTTGTCATTCTCAGGCTTTTGCAATTTATTCTGTTTGGTTTTCATTTTTCTTTGTAGCTCATAAGCCCTCAAAATCTTCTGGCATGAATTACAGTGATGTTTAGTATCAGAGGGGTGCTCCAAACACTTCGGTTAGTCTATAAGGTGCCACAGGACCCCTCACCGCTTTTGCAGTGATGTTTACATTACTAAAACAGCAAAACATGTGAGCTTATTGTGTTTTGCATGATCGTTCTGATTTGTTGTTTGTTCAGACTCTCTTGTCATCACTGTCCAGTAATATTTTACTTTAACTGTCCCATGCATATCATTAAAATGTTAAATAACCACCTGTGTGAAGTAACAAACTTATACAAAATGAAGGTTGATTGACCGGTTTTGCTTTTTTGCAATTGGTAGCACCTGCTAAGAATTGTTTTTCAATACGATACCCATGCGTCAATGGAAGTCCTCAATAATGATATAGAGGGCAAGATAGTATTGTGGGTAAAGTGAAGGACTATGTTTCAAGTTAATTGTGATCTTTTCCAGGATCTGCCTTCTTTTTCCTTTGTGACTTAGGCCTTGTCTACATTACCTCTCCTTGACTCAGTTTTGCAATCTGCCAAATACAGTAGAAATGACAATGTTTGCTTTCATCCTGATGCAAATCCCACTGAAGTAAACATGAGTCTCTCCATTCATAATAGTAGAATTTGGATCAGACCCTTATTAAATGAAGGTGTGGCAAAACTTAATTATCTACTATATATTTTAGAGAGTTTGTCTGTTTGTTTGATCAAGAACTCTTCCGAAACAGTAAGATCGTTGACCACCAAATTCGGTATATACCTTCCTCTTATCATAACTTAAAGCACCATAGGGGGTTGGTAGAGTCAGGCAACAGGATGTGCCTGGAATGGAATTGCTTCTCGTAAAACCAAACAGAAAAGAGACAGAATCACCAAAGCAAATACAGTCCTCACAATTGACATAACTGAATGAACATTGAGACTGAACCAAGATGATCCAGGAAAATAGGATGAACCTGGAATAGGATTGCTTCTCATGGAGAAATTTTGAGCAGTGTTCTGTATTGGCACTGCTAAATCAATGCTTAAGATTTGAAAACTAGAAGAAAATATTATTGGAAATAAAATTGACTATAGCTCTTTTTTGTTAAAACATAGCAAATGATAACAGTTTATCGAGATGAATAAAAATGTACTTCACAGAAATCCCAATTTTAAAAAAATTCAAAAATTAACTTAATAAAATGACACTTTTTTTTTTAGAAATACAATCATTTCAATAGAGTCTGTACATTTACCTTTTATTCCTCCCTCCTCCCCACCCCCCCCAAAAAGGAAAGGACTCGAGCAACATGGGTAAATCTGCTAGTTATTTATAAATGCACTTTGACAACCTTGAACTGGTGACTCTGCAGAAGTGAAAAGTACGGTTTTGTCACAACTTTACATAGATTTAATAATTTTTTACTTTGTTGAACACTTTTTCAGGGACACATAAAACATAAAAGATTTGTTGCTGGTTTGATATAGTTCTATCAGTCTCAAAAAGAGTTTGGCATTATTTCCTCCGCTTTGTAACACAGCATGAACATCCAGACAGGTGGTTAGTTGTATTATTGAATTCAGAATATTAGCATGTGATTTGTCATAGAAGTACTTCATGAAAAACCATATCTTCTATCAAGGGCTACCCAATACTTAAACAAAATTACTTATTCTTTCACTGCTGTAGAAAAAGCAGGGCCTTAGAGAATCTATTGCAAAATCAGGAATGCTACATCCCTTATAGGAGAACATTATAAAAGGGAATATATGCATGTTGAGCTGAGATTACATCCCCTCATTTTTGGATATACATGCTTTTTAGGATTCATTGATTTATGTTTATTAATATTTTAAATTTGCTTTCAGGATATCAATCTTAAATGTAAATTGCTATATCTGTATTGTTCAGGTCAGAAGTTATCAACAAGCTGAACTGATCTGTGATTATTATGGATGGTATCATGAGGCTTATGATTCATCAACCATGAGTTGATTCATTTTATTCAGCAAATGACTTGAAAAGGACAGTTTTTAGACTTTGACCTGAAACTGAGTAGAAAATGCTTATTTCTCTGAGGTGCATGGGAATTAGCCCAGGTAAAATATGTTATATTTTTGTAGTGCATTATATTTCTTTGTTGTGTTCAATTACATTCTGTTAAAAAGTCTCAGAAGGGAGAGCTGTGTTAGTCTGTAACTTTAAAAACAATGAGTTATCCTATGACACCTTAGAGACTAATACAAATATATATAGTATCATGAGCTTTTATGGGCAAAACCCACTTCTTCAGATGAGCTGGAGTAGGAAAAAAACAGGACCCCAGAATTTATAACAGAAAAAGAAGATGAACATTATGTTAAATTATATCAACAAAATATTGAGACCATAAAGGAGAATTTGGTAATCAGAATACAAGGATAAGCCTATACTGGGATCATTACTTCACTGTTACAAATCAGTGTAGTCAATATAAAGAACCCCAACCACTTTAATATATTTGAGGTGAAAATTAAATTAACCATTGAACAAATAATAACACAAACTATTGGATATAGATCAATCCAAACAGACACTTTATAAATAAGATAAGTAATCATTCTTCATTAGATCCCTTGGAGATTCAGGCTAAAATACTAAAATAATTTCCTTCCTTTGCAATGAAAGGCCAATGAATAGACTGAACTATTTTGAATGTTGATTCCGTTAAACCTAAGTAGAAGAAAATGACAGTTTAAAATGTTAAAAATGTTTCCAATGGAATATGTTTCATTTCCCATGCACGCATTTTCTTTGAAGTGAATTTCAAGAAGAAATTAAATTGTCCTATACTTTTAAGGCTCCATGGACAATTTAGTTCACTCTCTCTGCTGCACAGTTCTCACTGTAAGTAAATCTCCCTTTAACCCACATATGAGAATGACATACTATACTAATCTAATGTTACATCAAATCTGAAGCTTGTATAAATCAACATCACTTCATCAAAGTCAATGGAGTTGTGTATTCATACTTTGGCAGAAGATCTGACCGAAAAGATACAACCATCATTGCAGTGATATCCAATCATCTTTTTAACCTATCCTCAACAAAACAGTATCCTCTCTTAACAGAAATAAAGGATGCAATTACCAGATTCGACATTATGTATTAAAATGAGTCATTTTACTTGACTTTTTACTTCAGTTTTTGTTACAAGATCTTTATCCTGCCTAACATAATTAGTAACAGATTATAGGCATTAGCATTGCATTATTTAAACCCACTCATGTTTAGATTTAAATATAGTATTACCCATTTCTGAAAGTAAAAACATGAATTCATGTGTTTCTGAAATCATAGTTCTATGTATCAGATGTGGAATTAGTGGCACCCAAGAAAGGGTTAGTTTGAAAGTCAGCTCTCAGGAAGTTGTAAATTCCATTGTCACTCCCTAATGTAAGTTCAACCATTGGTAAATTGTTTTAATGAAATGATTTTATTAAAATTTTCTTTTGCTTCTCAGTGCAGATATCACAATACAACAACATATACTATAAACTTAGAATTGCTTTCTTTCACATATAGCAAAATGCTCACATAATACACAAAACCATTTTAACAAAGTTAATATTTAAATAATTGACTAAATCAATATTTTATAACTAATGGTTGGGGGACAACACTGACAGGAAAAGTAGGAAGTCGGGGAACAAGAAAGTTGAAGAGAAAGAGTTAAGGGATATAGGGAAGGGAAGTAAGTCTCGAACCAGCCATTGGCTTTTGAGCATTCCTTAGTTGAATGTTTCTAAAACCAGATCCCAGCTCTTGTCAAATTTCTTCACTGTTGTAGAAAATAATATAATTCTAAGCATATTTTGCTGAACGTGTTTTTCTTTGATATCCAAATGGAGATTGGAAGGGGAGTTTTGTGAATACAAGAAGTTCAGCTTGAACTGTTATTTCACTCTTGAATTTGAATAAGATGTGGGGTTTTTTTTATCCAAAGAGTTTTAAACTTTGCATTTGTATTCATCTGCACCAACATCTTATGAGATGCTAGCTAGGATTTCTATAATTTTTGTCTGAAGTCTCGTGAAACTGGCTGTAAGCAAAAGATTCCATCTCCAAATGATCTTAAAATCAGACCAGGCCCACTGCAGGTTTGCAGTTGACACAGAAGAAGAACTATAAAAGTGCCGAATCAGGATGGCTTGAATTTTAACTTACCTTTTGGGGTATGTGTATACTACAGAGTTTTTTTTCGGAAAAACAGCCATTTTTCTGAAAAAAAATCAATTACGTTCACACTGCAATCACATTCTTTTGACAGAAAATCAAAAGAACAGAGGGGGTTTTCTGACATTGGTAATCCTCATTCTACGAGGAAGGAACCTTTTTCCAAAAGAACTCTTTCAGAAAAAGGTGTGTGTGGACGGGGAAGAGGAAGTTCTTTCAAAAGAAGAGGAAAAAGCACAGGTACCCTGGTGGTCACTCTGTCCATAGTAATCATAGCTTAAATGCAAGATAGCATCCATTCAGTGTGGACACTATCTTTCAAAAAAGCAAATTGCTTTGTCAATGCGCTTTTGCTGTGTGGACACTCTCTTACAGAAGAAGTTTTTCTGGAAGATCTCTTCTGGAAAAGCTTCTTCCGAAAGAGCCTGCAGTCTAGACATAGCCTTGGAAACCTGAGGTCTGGACCCTCAGCTAGTATAATTTGCTCAACAGAACTGTAACTGGAAGTGGTGTGCTGTGCCCAAAGTCAGTCTGGAGTGTCTTTTTTGGGGGGGTATGATTCAAAGACTGACTTCAGTCTTCTTTGGACTGTAGCGCTAACTTAGCTGACAGAAGCAGACACAGGTGAAGATGAGTAATAGCTGAATAAGCAAGTAATTGATTAAATAACTTCTGAATATCTGTATAATAAATAAGGAAACAACAACTAACTATTGTGGATAGTCTTATAGGAAAAAAAGTAGGCAGAAACACATTGAACTGATAAACTTGCCTTCAAAGACATAGGCTGTGTCTAGACTGGTCAGTTTTTGCGGAAAATCAGCCGCTTTTGTGCAAAAACTTGCCAGCTGTCTACACTGGCCGCTTGATTTTCCTCAAAAGCACTGACTTCCTACTGTATGAAATCAGTGTTTCTTGTGGAAAAGCTTTGACGCTCCCGTTGGGGCAAAAGTCCCTTTTGCGCAAAACTTTTGTGCAAAAGGGCCAGTGTAGACAGCTGAGATTTGTTTTGCACAAAAAAGCCCTGATCGCAAAAACCTAATTAAAACTTGCTTGGACCAATTTGCATGGCTCCAAGATAGGCTTTGTATTGGACACACCGGAAGATCTTGTGGGGAGGCACTGCAAAGTATAGGAAAATAAGTTCACAAACTATAAAAATCAAGGGTAAGCCCTAGAAGCCTCATCGTTTTGTTCAACAGATGATGTGCTAGAATCTCCAACAGCAGTCACCTTGGGGAGAAGAAGTTACAGTATCTTCATGCAATCTATTTGCTCTTTTCCTGCTTCCACAGAAGGTCCACTGGTGAGACAATCTGGCAGCAGAACATCTCCAGATTTTAGAATGCAGTTCTAGATACTATTCTAAAAGATTAGAGAAGGCTGTTGCAGCTGAAAAGTTTGCATTGCTTTGTCACCTTAAATATCTTATTTTACCTTTTTTATGTCTTCCCTTAATTTTTATAATGTTGGATGTATTCCAGTCATTGTATTCTCTTTATTTTTAGGATGTCCAAGTGTGATCATGCCCATTCATATGTGCATAAGTGTCTATAAAGTCTACGAGGAGAAGGCTCTACAAAGAAGTTCCCCAGTTTATAGACCCCTAAGTAATGTTTTGTAAAAGTCTGGGCAATGATTGGATATAGCCTCACACTGATAAAAATTGATGCTGAGGTGAGGTAAGAGGCCCTGGACAGAACTAGGGGGCAAAGAGAGAAAGACTTCCTTACTTGCTGATGAGGGGTAGGAACTCCGATGGGTACCCAAGGTCCCTTGATGCCCTTGTATCTGAATGAGCTCAGCTAAGAGCAGTGATTGCCTATGTGAGCAGAACTCACCGAAGTTCCAGATGTCTAGCAGGTGGTAAGCAGAGGCCAGAGCCCTGCTGCAGTTCTGTTCACCTGAGTGGCAAGCAAAGCATTAGTGGGACCCTCTCGCAGCACCCAGCAGGCAGAGAAAAGTAGCAGTTGAATATGACCACAGGTCACAGTTTTCATCAGGAGAGCAGTTGTACTATAATGGGAGCAAATGAATTCTCAGCAACTGTCTGTGTCAGCTTAGTGCCTCTGGGAAGGCCTCCCTCTCTCTGCTGCTGAAATCACTATAACAGGACAGGTGGGCACACCCCAGAGCTGCCTCTGAAACAGGGACCCTGGTTCCCCTGGACTCTTGGAACCACCAACTGTGAATGAGGAATTCTGTGAATCCACAAACTGAGAGTGAGAGGCAGCACAAACCATATCTCCCATTCAGGATCCAATTGTTTAGGACTGTGATTTATGCAATGTGAGTTAAATGGTGGTAGAAGATGTTAAATATTGTAAATATTTCTCCCACTTCAAGATGGCCTTTCCTTTTTCTCTCCCTCTCCAGTAAATTTAATTTGTTAAAACTTCTGTGCTTGAGCATGGGTATAGATTTGCCTACCAATGCTGCCTGGAGTAGTTATAAATTCCCAGATAGGGTCAAGCCACAAAATTAAGAAATTGTAGCAAATCCCCTAAATGAAGGATCTAGTCCTTTTCTGCTGATACTGTTGGGGAAAGCATTGAAAAATTATTGGCAAAAATGTATAAAAATAAGCTTTTATTCTTTCACTAGCCAATTAGCCCATCATAAGACGGGATTTTCAGGTCTCTCCTCCACGTCGGTCTTCTCTCCTGAGCCTCCGGTCTCTCTCTCCTCCTCCTCGATGTCAGGATGGAGGTCGGTTTCTAGCGGAGTGCCCCAAGGTTCGGTTCTAGGACCGGTTTTGTTCAATATCTTTATTAATGACCTGGATGACGGGATGGATTGCACCCTCAGCAAGTTTGCGGATGACACTAAGATAGGGGGAGAGGTAGATATGCGTGAGGGCAGAGATAGGGCCACAAGAAATCTGATGAAGTTCAACAAGGACAAGTGCAGAATCCTGCTTTTGGGACGGAAGAATCCCAAGCATAGTTACAAGCTGGGGACCAACCAGTTAAGTAATAGTTCTGCAGAAAAGGACCTGGGGGTTACAGTGGATGAGAAGCTGGATATGAGTCAACAGTGTGCCCTTGTAGCCAAGGAGGCTAATGGCATATTAGGTTGCATTAAGAGGAGCATTGCCAGCAGATCCAGAGATGTCTTTATTCCCCTTTATTTGGCTCTAGCGAGGCCACACCTGGAGTATTGTGTCCAGTTCTGGACCCCCCACTATGAAAAGGATGTGGAGGCATCGGAGAGGGTCCAGCGGAGGGCAACCAAAATGATTAGGGGGCTGGTGCAT
>CM057847.1:162049003-162065958 GCA_030068395.1 Apalone spinifera
AAGCCCATTGCTTCTTATCCTATCATCAGAGGCCAAGGAGAACAATTTTTCTCCTTCTTCCTTGTAACACTCTTTTATATATTTGAAAACCACTATCATGTCCCCTCTCAGTCTTCTCTTTTCTAAACTAAACAAGCCCAGTTCTTTCAGTCTTTTCCCATGGGTAAAGTTTTCTAGTTCTTTAATCTTTTTTTTTTTCCTCCTCTCTGGACCTTCTCTCCAATTTCTCCACATCTTTCTTGAAATGTGGTGATCAGAACTGGACACAATACTCCAACTGAGGCCTAATCATTGCAGAGTAGAGCAGAAGAAAGCTCAATATGAGGAGTTATATATATATACTGCAAGCTCAATATGAGTCAGTAATGTGACACCATTGCAAAAAAAGTAAGCACAATTCTGGGATGCCTTAAGAAGAATGTTATGAGCAAGACCTAAGAAGTGAATTTTCCACTCTGGTGTGCACTGATCAGGCCTCAGTTGAAGTATTGTGTCCAGTTCTGGGCACCACGTTTCAAGAAAGATGTGACAAAGAGGTATAAGCATCAGCTGTTCTTCCAGTTATAGTCCTTCATATAGGCCTAACAAATCCAGATGCTTCTACATCTCCTTTATATCAACTGTTGAGCTGGGTGTTATCTTGATACCTTTGGCACTGAAGTGTAAAATGTCTAACAATCTCCTCTGAATTGTTTAACATCCATATTCAATACAATGGGAGACAAGGACTGATCCTTGTGGAATTGCACAGGGCTCTCTAGGAGGAGGAGAAGTTGCTCATCATAAACTCCTGAGTTCTACCTAACAGAGAATTCCAGTTTACTATTATTCAATTCACCTTGTGGGGTCACTCACCAGAGGCAGCAGCACTGCATGATTAGTGATGTTGAAAGCAGTTGACAGATCTAGAAGTATTAGCATAGATGCCTGTCAATTGCCTATGGCTAGGACTAGCTTATCTGTTTGCTCAATCAGGGAGTATGAGAGGCAAAACTCACACAAGACAGATAAAAAAAGGGAAAGTGTTATCTGAAATGCAGAACATTAATAAATGTGGAGAGTAACTGAAATCTACAGCATAGCATTTTACTTATGTCTTGTACTCAGAAAACATCTCTTTCCTTGACAGAGGCTATGTTGAATCTAAAAGCAGTTTCATTTGTTACCTTCACACATCAAAATTCTGTGATCACAGGGCAAATAAACTGCAGCAATCAGCAATATGGTGCCAGAAAACTGATTTACTGCCAAAATTAATAATTGTGTGCTGGAAAAGCTGTTTGTATTTACTTACTATTATAGAGCAATTAGTCCTCAATCTCTTCCAAACCCTTAGACTGTGCAAAGCATCATTCTGTGTAGGGATAATTTATCTAAATATTCGTTGTTTGGGTGTTTCATAGACCCTAATCAAAAGGATAATCCAAAGAGGCATATTTCATTTAAGTCATTTTCAATATAAATTCATGGCACAGAATAGCTGCACTGAGATATCAGTATAACGTATGATGTGAGTAACATTGGTAGTACAAGATCTTATGGAAAAAGAGAGTAATATAAATTATTGTTGTTGTTACCTTATCATTTTAAATTACATATTTAATGTCATCTTATAATACTTCTGTAAAACAATATGGAATTTAAAATAGGATGTAGGGAGCATACAGCTGTAGTCAGTGAAGGCAAATGCATGTTGAAATAATCATTTTTATTTGGGCAAACTGACAAATGGGATCTTTTGGGTCACAAAATTTTAATATCTGAAGAGAATCACAAAAGGATACTAGTTCAGTAATTTGAATGTCTCATGCCATCATGTTCCTTTAGAAAAACAGCAAGGCTGCATCAGTTTTCTGCATGAGATCACATGCTGCAGAGAGTGTATTCAGTATATGAAAAGAGTCTGATGAACTAAGTTGCCTTTTCCAGTATTCTGTATCTTCATGGTCTGGTTAGTTGGTATTCCCATTTCTCTCTCTCGCTCGCTTGCTCTCTTTGCAGTCTTCTAGTCTGCCTCCTTAGATGAGTTGACACACAGCAGAGAGCTTCAAGAGGCCAAGTGACACAAGCTATCACTGCAAGTTAAAATTTACCTCAAAAGGGTTAGATGGATTGAGTTGGATAGGAAATTCCAGACTCCTGCTGTTCACACTAGGTAGTGCTGGTCTGTTTGTTAGAACCAGCTGATATCTTTCCATTATTGTTAAAATTCCCTATGTCCAGCCCAAATTGAAGATGTTTCTTTTGTAGAACAAAGGTGTTTATACTGGGTATGGGGGCAAAGTTAAGGGGTGGGAAAGGATACCGAAAGGAGGGAGAGACGGATCTAGTATGTTTTACTCCCCCTAAAAAAGATAATTGAATATTCTGTTGACACCTGATCAGTTTGCTGTAGCTATTGCTGTCTGTCAACTTTAGTGAACAGATTTTGTGGTCAGGGCATGGATGATGGGATGGGTCACTTGATGATTTCCTGTTCTGTTCATTCTTTCTGAAGCACCTGGCAGAAGACAGGATACTGGGCTATATGGATCTGAGGTCTGATCCAGTATGGCCATTCTTACTATGACTTCTGACCAGACCAGAGTATATTCCCTCTGTATATCACCCTCTGAGCAAATCTGCTGCATCCACAATACTAAAGCCCGTATCTCCAGGACATCTGAGAGAATGAGGATCCTTGTTGTGATTTCAGTTCCAACTTAATCCTTGGCAATACTATTGGCTTGGACCCTGGCACTTATCTTCGGTGCAGCTTCCGACTCTGGATTGGTGTGGCTTCATATTCTGTTGCTAGCATTGACCTATGGTATGACTTCTGACTAAGAACCTGACTCCACCTCAGCTCTGACCACTGGATCATACCTCCCCACAATAGCCCTGGCATTCTCTCAGGGATCTCTCACTTATTACATACATACATACATACTTATTGCATACCCATCGAGCTCTCTATGGTGCTGCTGCTCCCTCAGTCTGCCAGCCATGATCTACACCTCTTTAAGGCTCCAGAGACACTGAGTTGATTCTGATCCTGCAGCTTCTTTATATAGGCCTTCCTTGCCCGTGCTTGGCTGGTTCCTTCTGCAGCCAATCTAGCACACCTAGAGGACTTCTCTATGGCTTTCTTCTGGATGGGCTGTGGCAAGGCCATAAGCCTCCATCAGGAAGCCTCTCGAGGTAATACTTCATTTTGTGGTTTTCAGAGGTTTGATTTAAAGCTAGCAAAAGCTTGAGATTTCTAGTGCACAGGAAATACCACTATTTCAAAACCTGGGTTTCTTTCTAATCAAATCCAAACCCATTTTATTAATTTTTTCATGGACTGAAAATGTCAAAACACTTCGTTTTGGAAACACTGACACATGGCTTTCTGGGACTTGGAGCTGGATGCAAAGTGGGAGGCTGAGCTCTCCCAATCTCTGTTCTCCAGCTGCTGGAATTGTGATAGGAAAGCAAGATGTCAGAGTGTCCTAACTCTGCCTCTTCAGCAACCAGGAAATTTTTAGCCCTAATGATTCGATTTTGAAAAAAGCATAAGCAACCAAAAACTGGGATATATTTTTACAATGGCCAGGCAGCCTTAAAACAGGTGGCATTGTGAGCTCTATCTATAATTTAAAAGATAACAAGAAAAAATAGAAAAGAACAGAAACAAGAGAAGCAGGTTTTTTTAAAAAAATGTTCACTCAGATGTAAGAAATGTTTTGAAATCCACGTAGGATCGGTTTAACCTTTCAATAAAATCTAGAGATAAAAGTTTGTTTTTTTCATATTTATAGTACTACTTGAAGACTTACCTAGCATTACTTGGGTCCTTCAGGGAAGGGGACTGGCAGTGCACAGGAGTCAGGGCAGAGCCTTGAAGGCATGGGGGACTCAGAACAGGAAGTCGATGCTCCCCAGGTCCAGTCCAGGGGCCAGAGAGTGGGGGCTGGTTGGGAAAGGTGCACTAGATGGTTCAGCAGTGCTGGGGGGCAGGCAGTGGCTCCCAGAAGGAAGGCCAGGGCTGCACTGCCCAGCCCCAGGCAGTGTGGAGGGGCTGAGGCTGTGGGGCAGTCATGGGGCTGGTGGAGTTTTTCCCCAAGTCCATCACTGTGGTCCAGGGACAGGGGTTTGAGGCAAGGAGACCACTTACTTGGGCAAGTGGCCAGAAAGATAGCAAGCACTGACCCCATCTGGCAACTGTCTTTCTTGTGTGGCTGTCCCCCTGTGGTCACTGTACAGTGTAGCTGTCCCCTGTACTCACTGCCCCCAGTAGTCACTTTGCAATATGTCTGTCCTTCCAATCAGCCCCTTCCCTTTCCATGTTATGGAAAACAATCAAATTCCAGGCACATCCCGTTTTCCTGGAATAACCTAACCCTGACCTTTCTTTAAGTTACGCTAAAAGGAAGTTGCATACCAAATTTGGTGGTCCTAGCGCTTACCATTTAGGAAGAGTTTTTGAAGAAATGGACTCGCAGACAGATAGATGAACAGATTCACACACATTTATATTATATATATATATATACACACACCAAGTAGTAGCAAAAATCTAGTATCAGAGTGAAGGATGTCAAAGGGGATTGGAAATGGAACACTGAATTTTATTTCAAAGATGATGGTTCTAAACCAGTTGAGGTCAGTAGTAACTGAAAGCTGTTATCCTCTGATGGTTGTTTGGTGGAAAGTAAAAATGTGTAGTAAGCTTGTGGCACTTTTCAAACAGTAATTAGATATTACAACACCCAAGGAGTGAGTGAATCATGGAAACTGAAATACTCTCTTGCTTGCAAATATTTTTTTGATGAACACTCCTAGAACTTCCAGCCTTCTAGCTTTGTACCTTTAGTATTATTTTATCCTGGTGCAGAATAGTTTCTGATATTTTCTTGGATACCCTAAAAAGAAATGGAGTGGGTAAATGAGAAGGAGGAAAGCAACAGAGAACTGACAAGAAATAGAAAATATGACTGCATAGAGAGTTTTGGTCCAACCTCATTTGCAGTAGCATATTGAATTCTGGCAGCAAATTACCAGAAAGAAATTGGTGAGCTGGAGGGAAGTCAGAGAAAAGCAACAACAGTGCTCGGGGAGTTGGACTGATTGATTTATCATGAAAGACTGAAGGAACTAAACATCTATATCTTGAGTAATAGACAGCTATGTGGCAGGACAGAATAGTCCACTATTATCTGTAGACACTAAAGATGAAGAGAAATTATATTGTATTATACATAAGGGTATGAATATGACTAATAAAAATTAAGGTAAGAGAATATTAAGGGAAAAGGAGGAAGTAAGATCAACTAGGCTATGGTAAATGAGACATCGGAAAGCACCATCACTTCTGCCTTTAAGGATATACCAGACAAAAGAAAAAAATGGAAAAAGATAATTTACTGTAGGGAAAACTGCCACACTGGCTAATTTTGACCTGATGACCTGATTTTGGGGCAGGGGGTGCAAATATTCAGAACTGTGCAAAAATTTGTGTATATCAAATGTGTATTCTTTTGTGCACCCAATTGGGTATAGTTCCCTTGAGTCATAAACACACTCACGTTGCTCACACATGAGAATAACAAGTTTCATACTTACCTCCAACGTCATCTGAATGGCTCACTTGTGCCACTCATCCCCGTGAGTGGCATGTGGTGGATGTTGGAAGGCAGACTGGAGATGTATCTGTGAGTGTTGCCTGTTGGAGGGAGGGAGCACAGTCAGGACATAGATTTAAATGTGAAAAGTGCCAGTAGTATTGGTGTACATCAGAGAGTGAATGGACAGATGATGTGAGAAATAGATTCATTAGGAAAGATGGAATTATGAAGGGAAAGCTATACAGTATTTGTGGGGTAGGCAGCAATATTATAGGTCTAAATGAACTGCTGGAGAAAAAAATCTATAGACCATGGTACAAGACCCTACAATGGATAATGGCAGGACCTTGTAGCATTAGCTTCCTTCAGATATCTCCCTCTCCCACAATGATCTCTATCTGACTTGCTGAGTGATGTCTATAATTCGACTGTAAACTCTTTACATTGCTTGAAAAGCACTTTGCACATTATGAGGGCTGAAGAACCAATAAGAACTGGCTGATTACATGTGCAATTCTGTTAATTACATCAGCAATTAACTGAAAACCATGCACAATTATTACAATTTCTTATGAAAATTGGGCACACGGATATATCTCATTTCTACAGTTGCATACAAGGAAGGAGAAAAAGAGACAGACAAGAACAAAAGAAAATATTAAGGAATAGCAAGAGAAGATAAGTAAGAAAGAGAAAATAATACTTTAAACTTGCTGAGGAGGACAAAAAAAAGATTTAAAGGGAAATAGGTGCAGAAGTTAGGTCTTTTTCAATTGAACATTAAAAAAACCTGGAATTTATAATTCCCTAAACTGCTAAGTATGAAATGTCAGCTAATTAATCTAATGAAACCGAGATGCTGAAGAGTAAATTTGCCAGTACAAACACTTTATTACATAAAACAATGGGTGACTGCTCAGCAGGAGGAAATAATGGCTGTGTCTAGACTGGCGCGATCTTGCACCAGAGCTATGCAAATGAGGCTCAGCGTGGAATATCACCGAGCCTCATTTGCATAACTAATGAGCCGCCATTTTCGCGGAAGAGGCTCTTGCGCAAGACGGAGCTGTCTACACTGCCCCTTCTTGTGCAAGAAAAACTCTCTTGCGCAAAGCCGTTATGCTGATTATTTTCAGCTGAACCATTGCACATGGGCACAGCTTCTGTGCTAGGTTTACAACCAGAGGGGGAAAGGAAGACAATTTAATCAAAATAGGCAAACTGAGGGGGAAACATTGTTTTCTCATATAGAGAAAAGAGGAAATATACAAGGAAAGGAGAAAGATACAGAGTTAAACATGACTGGTTTGCAGCTCTTCATCATAAAAATGTGTTAGGCAAATGCTTGACAAGGATGGTTTAGGATTACTTGATCCTGCCTGTCAAAGTCCCTTTGAGCCCTACAATTTTATGATTCTATGGTAAAGGGATGCAAATGTAGAAATGAAGAGGTCAAGAGATGTAGGGTGAGAAGGAATTCAGAACTGATGCCTCTGCCAGACAGCTTGTTCAAGTGGATCAGAAAACAAGACCAGATTCTCAGTGACATTGCAGCAGCACCTAATGCAGATGAGCAGAGGAGACAAAGGTAAGAGTTTACTATCATTATACTTCTCTAATGCTAGGGCTGACTGTAAGGTAAAAATTTCTGAGGCAGGCTGTGATATTCTGTTAAGAACCCCTATTCTAAATTTGGAATCTGGAACTGGCACATTAACACAGCACATGGTGGTTACCCCCCTTCCTGCCTAGCCCATCGAAGAAAGGTTGTCATAGAGCTAACCACCCAGGATGGGAGACAGGACATGACACATTCAATGGTGTTAGGAACAAATGTGCTGTTGTCAAGTACTCCCAATGTCTCTGCTTTAATCCCCGATGGACCACATCCATGCAGAGACACCTTCTTGAAACTGACAGACACATCGCCACTTGGCACATAGTTGATAATTGATGTTTGCTTTGTTTAAATACTTGTTTTACTAGATGTAAGGGATTATGTAAGCTATGGGCGAAACTACTATGTGACTTTATATTATTGGTCTTATTTTGCCTCACAATTAGCATCTATCCAGGGGTCTGGGATCTTCCTGCCCCTCCATGATTTGCTCTGTCCACTGAGCATCCTATATAATTAGCTGTAACCTATTGTTTGGCAGTATTCACTGAGCCTAAGAAGTGATGTGACACTCTGCCAGTGCAGTGTGTGTGTGTAATAAACTCTCCTGCTTGCTTCATACACTGGTGTCCAGGTTCTGTTCCTACATTGACCAAGGTCAGTTCAGTCACACAACTTAAAGCAATTGATTTTAATACAGGTTGAACCTTTCTAAGCCAGCACTCTCAGGACCTGACTGGTGCCAGACCAGGGAATTTGCTGAACCACAGGAGGTCAGTGTTATCTAGCACTATTACCAATCTTTCCACGGCTTACTAGTCTCTTTGAAGGCATTTAGGGATAAATCAGAGCTAAATAACAGCACAGAACACTGAGAGCCAGGAATGGTGGTTGTAAACAGACTTTTGGGGACTGCAGGAAACTTGGCCACACCCATGATAAGTGGACATCCAGCTAACTAAAAAACTTTAAAAACAATGAGTTGTTCTGTGGCACCTTATAGACTAACACTATATATAGTATCATGAGCTTTTGCAGACAAAACTCACTTTCTCTGATGAGCTAGAGTGGAGGAAAAAAAAGGGGACCCTTAGAATACATAAAAGAAAAAGAAGGGAGAGTGGAAAGAAAAAAGTATCTGTCAATTGTAGTGTCAGTGCTAATGAGGCTAATTAAGTGAGCTGGAAGGGTCCCATATCTAGTTTTTAATGTCATGGGGTATTGAATATAAGGAAAGCTGGCTTTACTACGGGCCATCCAGTTCAAGTCTTCATTCAAGCCCACTGAAATGATGCCAAATTTTTATATGAAGGCCAATTCTGTATTCTGTCTCTTTAGTTGGCTTGTGAAATTCCTCTGTAGAAGAATGGCTACCTTGGTAACACAGAGAAAACTGTAGGGGAACATTTTAACCCGCTTGGGCACTCATTAATTAATTTAAAAGTAGCCACCTACAAATTAGACACCCAAAGACCAGTTACTGTGAGTGGAGAAGGTGAGGTGTCATCACCTGTGCCAGCCCTTAATTATCCGTTGCTGCCTCCTATCTGTGTCAGATGGCTGCAACTCCTAGTTCTGGCTCAGCAAGAAAGTCCCTAACCCAAGTGGAGGAGAGAGAGAGAGGCAGGACAGGTTCAGTCATTTCTGCTAGAGTGCCCAGTTTTTAAATTTAACAGGGTAAGCAATCCTAATTGTAGCTGTGTTGGTCTCAGGACATTAGAGAGACAAAGGTGGATTTGTTATTGGACTAACTTCTGGTGGTGAAGGAAACAAACTTTTGAGCTCACACAGAAGAGCCCGTGTCCTTTTGAGTACTTGTTTCTTTCCCCAGCAGAAATTGGCCTGATGAAACATATTATCTCTCTCACTTTTTTTCTCTGAAATCAACATACTTGAGGATCCTAAATACTTTTTGAGGCTCTAGGCCTACGCCACTTGTAAAAGTTCATACAGGAAGTCTGTGGCAGAATATGGATTTCAGATGAAGTGCTCCAAAACCTAGGCTAGTGCCCAAACTGTCAAACCATTATTCCTCACATATATGTAATTGGATACCTTTAATACTGATTGCTTCTACTTTATGAAGCCAGGGCAGAAATCCTTACTCATTCAGTGTACCAGCTAATTGGTGATGATGAGCGCCACACTGTTTAATGTGTCAAGTTAATTGCTCTATCACTGAGGCAGCTCAATTTCCCAGCCATTTTTTAAAATCTTGACCAATATCTGATTTTGGCCAAGATTCTGACTAATGACTAACCTGTAAGAGCTTGTATAAAAAGAGCTTCAATTCCTCCTTTCTGGAACAATATTTTTCTAAAATCTTTTGTTGGCAATCTGAAATAAATTTTCTGAAATGCCTATAAAACCTTGTAAGACCTGGTAGTTGGCTGCCAGTCTCTGAATTCGCATGTTCAGAGAGGAAAATATTGCTGTATTTCACAGTGAGTTGCAGGTTTAAGGACCATGTTAAAAGCCATAGGTTTCAGTTAAATTAAACACCCTCCTAAATTTTTAAGTGGTGTGTAGGTGTTCAGCTACATAACTCCTACTAAAATGTAAATGGGAATCATGCTGATAAATCTCCAGATGCTGCTTTGATAATTTAAGCGAATGGGTAAGACTGCGTCATGGTTAAATGTTATTTATTTGGAAGTGAAACTCAATAAAGTGTAATATATTTATACTCTCCAATCTTTGAGGGCTGAGAGCATGGAAAGATTAATTTATTGACAGATGTGATGGATTGGAAGAGTGCTAGCCTTTTCTGAACATCTCAGTGTTTCGTGACTAATGGGTTAAACTCAGATAACTAGGGGTGTTGGCAGGGAGCCAGGAGAGCCAATGGGAAAAGGTGTTGAAATTTCAATTGGAAAAATATGCCTGCCTGCTGTTTTTCTTTGTGCGAGTTTTTAAGCTAGGAGCTGGGGGAACAAGATGAATTAAACCAGGCAGAACTACCATGCTTATAATGAATACTGGGCATTGGAAGGATTGGTCCTTGAAACACAAATGCATGAGTAGATATGAATGTCTATTTAGCTGCGATCAGGTGATTTTCTTTGTTTTGTTGTTCAATTAAACTCTTCTGTGCTGAGTCCATGTGCCTCCCCACACAGTGTATTTTAAGCTGTATCCCAAGGATACAATTTCTCTGTGTTTTAATTTGTTCTTTTCTCAGTTGTTCTGTAACACCTGGCAACTAAGTTTGCTTTATCAAGTATATCTTTTTTGTTTTGTTAATAAAAACACCTTTTTTAAGGCAATAATTTGATTATTATGTCCTAAAACGTAATAGGAGGTCTGTGTATGTCAGCTATCAGAGACTGCAGTTTGTTTTCTTTTTTTAATTTTAAGCTCTCTTGTGGTAAAAGGGTAAAAGGTACCCTTCTGGAAGTCCAAGTGCTTTCTTCATCAGCTGAAGAAGAAAGGTTTTGTTTTTTTCACTTGGTGTTGGTAGCTACCTCCCAAGGCCAGGGAATCTGTGACTTTGGGGCGCTCTTAAGCAGAAACTTACAGGGGCAAGGCATTTTTAAAGTCTCTTTTAAGAAGTACCAGAGTGGGAAACAGCCTTGACAACAGCATGTAAGAATTAATTTGTTATTTGAAAATATAAACTATTGAGCTTTAGAGTGTTGCTAACTCTTAAACTTTTATTCTTTCTAATTAAAAATGTGTGTGACGATTGTGCTTTGTGACTTTGTTTTGTCTGGTTGCTCTGGAGACTGCCCAAGGAAAGTCCAGAGAAAGAGAATGTGGTGGGGGAGAGGATGAGCTGGGCCATAGTTTCTGTGCATACAGGAATCTAAGTTTCTCTGGAGAGGCATAAAAACGAAGGACTTGACGTGCCCTTGAAGAGAAAAATTGTTCTGAAGAGAGAAATCTATACACAAAGCAAAAAGTAGCTTTTATTCTAGAGGCTAATAGAAGTCACACAGTACCTGAAGAGTTGCAAACCCATATTTATGCATGCAGAACAATATGCTCCTCTGCAAAGACAAGTACTGAAGTAAATATGGGATTAAGACTCAGGAGCCCCTGAGTTTTAATCCTGGATAAACTCCACTTGCTGTGTTGTATGGCCAAGTCACTTTGACTCTCATACCCTATCTCTGAAAAAATGGGGATAAAAATACTTACTTATCTATCTCAAAGGGTGTTGGGCAGCCTAGCTGTTTTGAGATTTTTCATCCTTCAAAGTTGCAAAAATTCTGTAAGCAAAGATCAAAAACCTCTGACTGCGGTTGGATGAACTATGTTACTGTAATTATATCATTGTGAGCTATTTAAAATGGATACATCCTGGTATGACGGAACTGCATCAAAACTTTCAAGGCCATTTTTTTTCAATTTGAGCACAAGCCCACAGAAATATGCACACACACAAAAATCCTTCTTCCACGTCTATATGTAGAAGTGAGCATTTGTCCATATAAAACAAATATTTTTTCACTTCATCATTCATTTACATGCTGAGATATGGGTTTTAGTTGATGCAATGAGGCTACCATGTTAATACATTTTATTCCTGTTATATCAGTGTAATTCCAGAATATCTAAATTACAATGAAAAAATGAAAAAACTTAAAAAATAGTGAATAGTTCTGTACCATCTCAGATTTCAGAACATGGCCTTTCATCCTGAATTTATAGTGAACAAAACATGTGTCTGTTTTATATTTTGGCATTATTATATGAAAAACAGAGAGATGATTTCTTTGTTTATGGTTAAATTCCTTTTTGTAAAAGGTTTCACAAAGTTTGATTATCTCCCATTGTTGTGTTGAGGTACTATGGTTTGTTGCAACATCTTTGCATTATTATTATTTATTTGTATTGCATGATACATAGGATCCACTGTCATGGGTCAGGTCCGTATGTGTGAGACACTGTAAAAAACACAGAACAAAAAAGGCTATCTGAAATTGTGTTAATGGAACCTTCTCTGTTGCCTAGCTATTAGGGGGACTTGAAGTAAAGGGACTAAGGAAGGGTAATAAAATACAGTTCTGTTTAAAGAGTTTAGTAAAGTAATTGAGGGAGTCTGGCTCATTATTGTCTATCAAATGTCACACAGACACCAGAGGATAATGTAAAGAAGAAGGAAGCAGTTTCCTGCTGGAATGACTTTCCTAATTTGTCAGTTCATCTTATACTGAGACACCCTACAGCCACAAGTTGCAATCTCCTGCACAAGTTACTTCAGGTATTATTTTATTTTACCTTCTCCTTCTTGATGTATTTAAGCATCTAGTCACCAGTATATTTTAAATTATGTACAAGGCATAAGGATAAGCACCTAAACAAATAAAGCCTTGCTCACTAAAATTATCTCTGCCTCCCAAAATATAAGTAGACTTCAGTATCACCACTCAAGTTCCTTAAGCACCCACTCATCAAGAGAAAAGATAGGCTGTGGATCAAATCTTAGATTTCTTGGACCATAAGGAAGTTTGCCAAGTATCAAGGACACCCATGGATGGGATCCCTACCTCCAGTTCCCTGTCATTTACACCCATGGTCTGGTACCTAGTCTTTGACATTTTCTCTAAGCAGATTGTCAGGGTGACCTTTATCACTCTGAAAGCTTTTATTAGGCCATCTTAATCGCTCGGGCCTGATCAGTATCTTACTCTGGTTTTAAACTGCAATAATTCCATAGATTTCCATACCTATAACCAGACCTGTCCTTTCCTCAAGAGATTACAATTAACATTGCAAATTGGGAGACAGTCTATCAAGAGGCAAGCAATAAGGCCTCACTTCCTTTTGATGATAATAGGCTGCATCCCCTCATGATTCATCATATTGGGACAGAGCCTCAGCTGGTATAAATGAGCATAACTCCCTTGACTTCTATGTCCATTTCCACCAATTGAAGCTCTGTCCCATTCTTTCTATAATATGGCACACAGAACACCAAAAAATATAATCAATTACATTAATTGAATGCTTTGGTTGTAATTTTAAGTGCAAAATTATCAACATTTCAAGGTTATAGTTCCCAGAACAATTTTAAGTAAGCTATCAAAATCACATGTTGTACATATATAGTAAGACATTGATGTTAACAACATATGCTGGAATACAGAATATCACATATATGCCAGGATTTGAGGTAAAGTTACTACAAGAATTGTATCTTTTAATTTCCTGATTTTGGTGGGAAAGTAAAACCTTAATATTATTTTAGATATCTTATTTTTATGTTATATTTTTGCATTTTCTATAATTATTTTTACTTTACTAGAGAATTATCTGCTCAATGGGATTAATTAGATCTTTGCCCATTCATCCCAATCCCAAAGCGACTTAACAAAGAAACACCTTGAGAGGATATAACTTTCTTCAGCTGGTATTCACTATACTTGAGTGGAGTTATACACATATCAGTAATGTGTTGTATGTGAGCTTACAGGGTTTGCAGAACAGGCATTGTGTAACCTGGATCTATTGTAATCAAGGTGTTACCAGTAGTGGATCCTAACTTCTTGAGATCAGTGCCTAAAAACATTTAGATACAAAGTTATGATTAACCTCTAAAACAATGAAGCTGGGAGATATTAACTGCCAAAAGAAAATCAGTCACCATTTAATCTTTACAGACCTCTCAGCAAATATTGTAGAGGCACAATAGATGCATTTAGTGCAGGGGTGGGCAATAATTTTTGAAGAGGGGTCACTTTAAATACATTTAAAGCCCTCACCCGTTCTGGGGTGGCCTGCAAACACTTTGAATAGCAGGAGTTGAAAGGGCTCACACCTCCTTGGCATCTCCCAGACAATACACTAGCGGCAGGGCCAGGAGCTGCGAGCCCTTTCAACTGCTTCTGTTTAAATGGCTCATGGGGAAGGTGTGAGCTCTTTAAATAGAAGCAATTGAAAGGGCTCACAGCTCCTGGCCCTGCCGCTAATGTGGCACGAGCTCTTTCAACTACTTCAATTTAAATGGTTCACTCCTTCCCCACAGCTGCTAATGCATTGCCTGGCAGCCACGGGGAATGAACAAGCCCTTTAGAGAGAAGCAGTTGAAAGGGTTCACGTCTCCCCAGCAATGCATTAAGGGACGGGGCCAAGAGCTGCCTCTCAAGCCAGATGAAAGAGCTTGGCAGGCTGGATCCAGCCTGCTGACAGGTTCTTGCTCAGCCCTGATTTAATGCAATATCTACAGCTATCTCTGAAAATGGATAGGGATTATGTAGAGAATTGAAATACTGTATATTTAATACAGATTTTCCATGAAATATGCTTAAAAGCAGCTAGCTAGCAGTTCAAATGCTTATGTGTAAGTAGGAAAATATTTCTAAAGTATGGTTATGTGATTACATTTGGTAATAATCTATTAAATTACTAATCTCTTTAAATGCTATTTCCAAAGATCTAGGCACAAAAGAACATTTGAAGGTATTTATAAACCACTGCAATATAAAATGATGTAACAGTCCTGCATTCTGAAGAAAATGTTACAGTAGATTTCCCCCCCACTGAACAGAATGTACTTTGTGTGCAGAATAAATTCTCTCAGCATCAGCACTGCTTTGTATCCTTGTAGATTTATCCAAAGAAGCCTTGAGCAAAGATAAACAACCTTTAAGAGTTAAAAAAAAAAACCTCCGTTCAACAAAATGATGGATTATAAAGGGCTACAAGGTATCTAACTGCTAACTGTAACATTAAACAAGTAGTTAACAAACATTAATCTTTAAGTCAGTTTACACAGTGCACAGATAACTCTTTAGATTACTACTGTGCAGTTTTCCTTTTTGAGCCAGTAAGTGGTGCACACTTCTCATTAATAAGGATGTTATTTCCTGAAGACATCTGAATTTCTTTGTTTGAATATTTGGTACTCAGAAAAAAGACTATGAAGCACACTATTTTAATTGGACAAGAAAACAGGATTTAGAGTTAACATAGATTAGTTTTTTTTTTTAAGGTAAGTCTTATAGTGCTCTGCTAAGGGTATTTTCATTTTAAAGTCAACATTTTGTCATGTTGTAAGAGGTGTCAGTTCAATATTTATTAAACAATATGTTTATAAATGTTAAACATAGAGATCCATTTAATGTCATCATGGTGACCAACACGCTTGTTGGGCTCCTGGCAAGGTGCGGGGGCGGCTATATATTTCTGGGATGGGCAGGGCCTCAGGTAGAAAGAAGGGGCAGGGCTGAGGCAGCCAACCCTCATCTCCACCCAGAGTGTGCCCCACTGTGTTTCCCCTCCCCCGCCCTGAGCAGCCCCCAGAGCTGCCCGCAGCATGCTGTGCAGTGCTCCAGCAGTAATTTAAAGGGCCAGGGGATCCAGCCACTGCCGCTGCCACCGTAACAGCAGAAGCCCCAGGCTCTTTTGAATCACTAAGTCCCATGGCAGTTGTCCGCTTTGCCTCCCCTTCCCTGAATGTCATATAATGTTGCATATTTGCCTCTAATTCTGTCTGCTATCCTTTTAAACATGCAACAAATTATAGATAGGAAATGTAGTGTCTTCCGAGGCTTTTTATTTCTCAGTATATTAAATGAGTTTACAATGTGATCTAATATTGCTTTTACACATTTCTAAACTGGTCAGAAAAAGCACAGGATCACAGAAATGTAGTATCAAAAGGATGTTGATACGTCATCTAGTCCAGTGCTTTGCACTGAGGCAGGACTATGTATTATCTAGATGAACTCTGATAGGTGTTTCTCTAATTTATTCTTCAAAAGGTCTAAGATAAGAGTTCCACAACCTCACTAGGTAATTTGTTCCTGTGTTTAACTACTGCTACAGTTAGGAACATTTTCCCTAATATCTAACCTAATTCTCCCTTGATGCAACTTAAGCGCATTACTCCTTATCCTGTCCTCAGTCTTTAAGGAGAACAAATTCATCACGCTCCATTTTTGTCACCATATCAAAGTGATGCCTGATTCAGGACAAACTGCAAAATCAGAGGAGCCATGGCTAACCCCAGCACTCCCTCTGACTCCCAAAGCTGCCAGCACTCCTGTAGCACCCTCAGCTGAAAATGGCCAGGGACTCAAGTGAGCACTGGCCTAAACTGGTGCAGAGATCCTGTAGCTCATCGAGGTCTGGGGCGAGGAGACCAACATCCCAGGATCTCCACACTAGAAAGCACAATGTTGACGTGTACAGCTACCAGTCTGGCTGAAAAGGGATGCACGTGGACACTCGACCAGGTCTGTATGAAAATAAAGGAGCACCAACAGGCATACAGTAAGGCCAGGGAACAGAGTGGATGTTCTGGGGGAGCACTGCACGCATGCCAGTACTATCACCAGTTTGATGTCATCCTGGGAGGGGGCCAGTCACTGCCCCCTTCCCATTGTTGTTGAATCTGGCCACAACATGCCCAATGTCAGCCTCCACAAGGGCAGGGTTGTGGAGGATGATGCTGAAAATAGGAAGGAGGAAGAGAAGGAGCAGGTCAGACAGGTTACCATGCCCACCAGCCAGGAGCTGCTCCTCATCCTAGAGCTGCTCCCCCTTCTCAGGATGTTTCCCAGACATCAGACAAACCTGAAGAAAGCACTTCAGGTGAGTTCTGTAACTTTCCCAACATGCACAAGGGGGCAGGCATTGGGCTGTGAAGGCCATGTGCTTCTCGCTTGGCTTACTCAGTGTGGAAGAAAACAGGCCTTCACTCTGCATTTGTGAGCAACAAGTAGTCAGAGACAGTTTATTCAAGCAACATTGCAAGGGAAGAAGCTACTGTTAGGCAGATCGTCAAATACAAAACAATTAGA
>CM057847.1:162091825-162108433 GCA_030068395.1 Apalone spinifera
GTTCGAATTAACTTTGTAGTGTAGACATACCCTAAGTTATTGCAGAATTGGGACCCAACTATTTCACAAAATCTGTAAAGCTACATTTGACTAGTCTGTAGTATGCTTCTAATAACAGTAGTAATAAAAACTTCATAAAAACATGCAAAATCGAGTTTGATTTTATTTCCTATTCAGTAGTATGTAAAATATGCAAAATATTCAGTAGTATGTAAAATATGCAGCATGAGTCAGATTACTATCCTCATTTCACACTGAGAATATTTTAAACAATAACTAAGAAGTTACTTTTAGGAGGTGTCACTACATAGCTGATATTACTGAAGTTACTCCTAAAAATTAATCCAAAGGGATAGTAAAGGGCTACACCATGGTCAGAAAAACAACCATGTATTAATGAGTTAGTGGAAGGGAATGGTTATTTTTGGTGTTTTTGTACCAGAAAATACTACAAGACAG
Source organism: Apalone spinifera (assembly GCA_030068395.1). Lineage (NCBI taxonomy): Eukaryota > Metazoa > Chordata > Testudines > Trionychidae > Apalone > Apalone spinifera. The sequence goes on from CM057847.1 coordinate 162,092,285, forward strand.
TCATAACCTTCTCTGGCAAATCACCAGATAAAAGTCCTGATTTATTTGTATTTTCTTAGAAATGTCTCTCAAGTCATAAGAACACAGTCTAATCTGTGATATGAGATCATTAACTGCAGGAAATGGCAAATGATACCTCTCCCGAGGCTGACTCTTTTAAAATGCTATTTCTAACAATCTTCTGGCTTCAGAACAATCATGGGCTTGTCATATTCACTACTTATACTTATAATGGATTTCCATTGGGTCATGCTGGGGTCATGGCACTCGTTTCATACAACAGTATAATGTGATGTGACAGAGAGTATTTTTTAAACTGCAATTTTCCCATGGGTGTTCAGCGATCTAAGAAGTGACTTTTAAAGAAAATGTTCTATTTCCATTTCAGTCTTCAGTACCGGTTTGCAATGGTACGAATGGTGCCATGGTGACAGGCACACACACAGAAAGGGCGCTGGCACCTGGACCTTGGCCCTGCTCTCCATTCCGCTCAAGCTCCATCCCAAGGCTCCACCCCCACTGGGCCTCTTGCTGAAGGCTCTGCTCACTGCTCACTCCTCTTTGCCCCCTAAGAGAATGGCAAGCAGGGCCACAGGGGGAACAGTCCAAGCAGGGGCAAAGCCTCAGGGATGTGTGTAGACGGAGTGGAAGATGGGACCATAGTCCAGGCACCAGGTCCTACAAAAGATTAATCTGGCCCTGAGAGGCTTTAAATGATTGGCACCCCTGGAATGGCAGAGTCACCAAAGGCAACAATAATTAAATAGGTTCGGAGCTTGACTAACTCTTAATCCTTAAGCTATATCTACACTGTGATTAGAAAAATGTAGGGCATACCTGACAACGTCTGATTGAGCTAGACCACTGGCACTTGCAATAAAGCCACAAAGGCATGCCCAAGTGCATTCCCAGGGAGCTAGGCAGGCTTGTACTTGAGCAGCTAGTCTGTGCCATTGCCTGTGTTTGAATGTCATTTTTAGTAAATTAGCTCAGTCTTAGGTAGCTTAGGTATGGCTGCCTGTGCAGCAATCACTCCTGCCAGTTGTGGGGTAAACAAACCCTTGCAAGCATTACAGAGGCTTATGGGTGGAGAAGCTTGCACTGATCCCATTTCTGTGGCCAGAGGGCTTACATTTCCAGTATTGTCCAGCAGGCCTGTTTGTGAGCAATGAAATTACTTAACATGCATATTTTTAAAACTAAAAAATGAGGAATTGTTTATTTAATCTTTTGTTCTGTTTTAAGGAAAGTTACAAATTAGGGCCCAGACTGGCAGGCTTGTCCATGCTGGCACATTACTGTACTGTAACTGTCTCATTCAGGCATGTGAAAAATCATTCTCTCCCCCCTCTCCGGCCGCAGACTCAGAAATTTACAGCGCTGTACAGCACCAGTGTAAACAGGCTACCAACACGGTTAGCTGTTGCCTGATCTAAGATTGCTATGAATTTCCAGTTACCACCTCTAAGGCTGACAGGCCCTTTGTCCCAGGATCAGGCCCAGTATTCAATTATTCTGCGATTGGGAATCTTGATGTGCACAGATGCAACACTCACACTACAGGAACTCTTGTATATTTGCAAATATAGTTTATTAATACAGTTAGCACAGTCACAAACACCCCAATTTCATAAGATAAATAGTGAGTGTACATACCATATACTCATGCCATTCCTTCTAGAACAATCCTATGTGTTAAGCATCATCTTCCTCATCACCTGCACCTTTCCCATCATCACCAGTGGCCGTTATTCTGACACCCCCCCTAGTACATCTACATCTCCTTCTCCTACCACCCTCTACTACATGTCCTTCTCCTGCCACCCTTAGGCTGGAATGCCACTTTTATCATTTGTTACGCTGACATTGTTTCCTTTTCTCCTTATTTGTATTTCTTCACTAATGGTGAAGTGTCTTTTCCCAATAGGTCAGTATATCATTGATCTCAACTTATATGCGTCAATTCATTACCATGGGTCTTTTGAGGTGGTCTATCACATTTATTATTTCTGTCCTACCCAGTTATTCAGTCTGGTCTCAATCAGTTATTTCAGGTTTTTCTAAGTAATGATGTACCTGCTAAGTTTGAGGGTACTTCAGGAAGCCCCTACACCATGAAAAGTCACTCTATCTAACCGCCATCTATCTAGATGAAAGTTCCCAAACATATGTGAGCTAACTGCTATCTAGGTGAAAGGTCCCAGACAAAAATACAAAATTTTACCTTAGTTCAACATACAGGATGTGGCCTGTAAGTCTCTTACGTTGCAGCTGTAACCTACTATAACTTACAATAACCATATAGTCAAAACCACAAGGAAACAATACATCTATAGGCAAGCAAGCAGGTTAGCCCTATAGGCTATATAACTACGCCCCTCATGGAGATGGTTTACGTAGTGCGCTGGGAGAGCTTTCGCCCAGGGCTGGTGCCATGATCAGAGAAGCCAACAGCCACAGCAGGCCCCTGGGCAAGGTGTTGGGGGCCAGCTCAGCACTCCTGGAAGAGGCAGGACTGGGAGCCACCAGCTCTCAGCACCATATAGAACATGCTATGCCACTCACCCCCAGCAATTAGAGCTGCCCAGAGCACACTGCGAGGTGCTCCGGTGGCAACTTAAAGGGCTCGGGGCACCGCCACTGCCACAGTAACTGGGCTCTGTGGCAGTTGCCCTATCATTGGCAGGCCTGGCCATGACCACAGTGTTGCATTAAAGCACTGCCATGGCAGCACTTTAAACTCAGCAGTGTAGACAAAGCCTCAAGTCATAACAATGAAAATCACCTGATTAAGGCAAGCAGCAGGGCTGCAGGCATGGCTGGTAAGATTGTCAGTGCTAGAAGGCGTCACCAAAGAAATTAAAGTTAATCTGAAGGAGGAAAAGGAGGTTGCTTGGAAGGCAAGAAATAAGGGATAGTTCCAAGCGTAGGAGACAGTATAACCATTCTTATTTTAAAAAGTAGCACCCAGGGGTCTCAACGAGACCAAGTTTCTAATTTTCTAGCCACTCTACAAACAAGTAAATAATATGACACAGTTTCTGCCCCCAAAAAGAGCGTACACTCTATTACATTAAGATAAAATGCAACAATCTAACAAAGGGAATACTGGGTTGGTTCCCTTGCAGCTTTTAATTAATTTAATTTGAACCTCCAAGCTAATGTCTAGGAGTAAATTCATTCCTCATCTCTGCAAAATCAGACAGCAAAAATGAATCAACAAAGCCTTTGGCCAGCTGAATTCTGCACAGCCTGAATTTACGTCACAGAGCCCTCTTCCAGGCCCTCCGCTAGGACAGCTGTATGAGGAATCCAGACCGCTATGCTCTGGATTTCCCAGGGGTGCATGAAGCCTAGAGTCTCATCAGGCTGCAGAATAATTCCTCTTTTATCCTCTCTGACTCAGTCTGCTTCCACTTTTTGGAAATGGGTCATCTCAGTCCACCTACCACCTGCAAAGATACTCCTTGTCCAAAACTCCTCCCAAAAGGCCTCTGTGCTTATATGATTGTCATCACCATATTATCTGAGAAATTCCCAATTTTTTCAATGTAGATTTTCAGGTAGGAAAGTGCTATTATCCCTGTTTTTCAGATGCAGAACGGAGTCACACATAGACCAAGGAACTTGTCCAACTCAATACAGAAAGTCTGTGGTGCAGCAAGGATTTGAACCAAGGTGCCCAAGTCCTAATTTAGAGCCCTGCCCACTGAAACGTCCTGCCTCTGAGTTGATGAACACTATTGGTTTACAGAGTGATCTAAAAATATTTTTCAGACAATCACAAACTAGGATTTGTCTCATGTACAGATTGATGCAAATATGTACAACTACAATATAAGATTTATTTTACAAAATCTGTATGCATTGGGCAAAATCTGTATGCAATCTGTATAATGGGCAACACCTTCCCTCACACATTCCATTCATTGGTTTCTCAGAGGTTAAGCAAGAGCCATGAATCTGTTGAAAACTTATGAGGGCTCTCCAGGAGAGTAATTCTGATATCAGATTAAAGAATGAATGGTGTCTCTGCCTAGGAAAAAAGCTTTGCACCTTTAATATAAGATTTGGTCTCCATAAGATATCATAGAGGGAAAGTCAAAGTAATTCATTTACACCATGAGAGTAATGCTTATTATCTAAGGAGCCAATAAATCCACATGTATGCAGTTAAAGAGAGCCAGGCCTGTTGCTGCAGAAAGGGACTTCATTGATGGGGTGGGAAATAGGGCACAATACATTGGGAGAGGGTGAAGCTCTCTCAGGAACCAGTGAGTCACTATGTAAGGGTGGGTGCGTCTACCCAGCAAAGTTATTTCGAAATAACTGATGTTATTTTGAAATAACAATGTGAGTGTCTACACAGCAATTCCGTTATTTTGAAATAATTTTGAAATAACGGACAACTTATTCCAAAATCTGTAAACCTCATTCCATAAGGATTAACGCCTACTCCAAAATAGCTCTATCGGAATAGCAGTAGTGTGGACGTTCCACTGCTGCTATTTTGAAATAGCTCCTCCCCAGGGCCATTCAAAGTAATTACTCCCCAGTGCCTCCTGGGGCTCTAAATCGAGGTAGTGCATCCACATGAGGGAACCCTGCCTCAAACTGATTTTGAGGCTTCCCTGTAGTGTAGATGTGCTATTTCAAAATAAGCTATTTCGGAAAAAAATCTGAAATAGCTTATTTTGAAATAAGCGTTTTGTGTAGACGTACCCAGTGAGCTTTGGGAAGCCTACACTAAACAATGGCAGAGGGTTACCAAGAGACACAGAGCTTTCTAAGGAGGGCAAAATATAGAATCTAAGGCACTGGAGCTTGCAGAAGAAAGTTCAGAGTTTGGCTCAGCCCTCCATTTCCTTCAGAGCTCTGGGTCTGATTCTCCCAGAAAGGATGTGTTCGCACAAAGGATGTGCTGCCTTTCCAGTGTTTTACTCCACATATGCTAGTGGGAAAAAAAGTGTTTGACTCTTTCAGAAAGCTTCTGGCACCCAATCCCAGATTCCATTGGCTGCTTTCAAAAGAGGTGAGCTCTTGTTGCTATGGAAACTGTAGCCAAAGCTTGAGCTCCAATTAGGTTTTGGAATCAATTTCTGTCCAGGCATTTTTGTTGCAAAGAGACTATTTTACTTATCCCCTTGGCTATACAGGCAAAGATTGGCAGAGCTGGCTCACAGAAAAATGGTAAACACAATATGTGGGCGAGAGGTCAGATTCATTTTATTAAAATTAAAGTTTGACAAAATTCCAGCTGTATGTTTCCACAAGAGGTAAAACCAGATATTCCCCACATAAATCATCAACTATGAGTCTAAATTCTAGAAAACCCACAAGCAGAAAAGGAGGCCCCATTGAGAAGAAATATAAAAAATGAAGCACAAAAATGAGGAAAATAAACCCATTTTGTAATGATTTGATCAGCTTCTTTGATATAAACCGTTTGCCCACTGTTGTGTGTCCAGACCTTTTTCTGGGTACCACTAAATGAAATGCCTCCTAAGCAAGGCATGTTACAGATTATAAATGTAAATAACAGAGACCTTTAAGCTGCCTTAAAATTTGTCACTAACAACCTTACCCTTTCCTAGTTAAGGGCAAGCATTCATTGCTTGCTAATTGAAAGGTATTTTGTCAACAAACTTCTATTGTCAATTTTTAATTTAAAAGGAATATATGGTACCTCAAGCAAGCCTGCTCAATGAATGATATTTCATGCAGTCTCTCTAAATCAAATCTAAGCGACATAATGCTATTCATTTAATTTCAATTACTATTAAAGCTTGCTTAGTTAAACTACTTAATGTGTCCTTTATGCACTGTATTTGATGAATTCATTTGGAAATGACTGTCTAAAGTGGTCTAAGTAGACAATGAATCAGGAAAGGAATTATTTCCTGTAACTCCAGGTTTCTCAAAATACCAAAGAGGGTAAAGCAGGTAATTAGTAATTAACAATGAATGTTGAATATTTTCCCATTACTATACCTTTGGGTAGAATTACAGTAGTTGATACATTAGAAATAGCAATCTCGACACATCTTACAATAATGAAAATCTCTAAAATGGCTAGAACAATAAGATAGTTTAAAAATACTATCAAGTTGGATAAAATTGTTCATTCTTGGGTGTTTAAATTCCTTGCAGATATAATTTGGATGTAGCATAATTGAAAAAAAGCTATATTGAATCCTTCCAACAAAAAGGCATGGATTGGAAGATACCATTATCATTCTCGTACTATTTCTCCTGCCAACATATTGAATGGTCCATTACATTCACAAGAGTTCAGAGGTAGAAAACATTTATAGCCGCTAAATAGGGTGTTGCTAACAAAACATTCTAACACATTGAGCCCTTTACTCTGGGGGATGGTGTATATACACTGTGGTTTACTCTACAGTACATTTAACTAATGGAAGATATAAGAATTGTCATGCAAAACTCATACCATCGTTCTTTCAAGTTTCCAACTACCAAACTACTCTGGCTGGGATAAATTCTGTGGCCCCACTGTAACCCTTGATTTATTATTATTATGTAGATCAAAAGTTGTAATGAACAGGAAATTGTATAATAAATGGCTTCATTTTCAGGAAAAGTAACAAATCATGCATTAGTTCTAGCATTTTCATGAGCATGGAACTCACCTAATAAAGGCCAAACCAAACCCTGACTCCTGAGCAAAGACTGTTTTATGATCAATGATGGGAAACCTTCTCCTCCAACTCCCCATTCTAAATGTGGGCACATGGAACAAATGGATCCATACAATGACGAAATGGAATCTCTCTGCATGGTTCTTCTGTGGCTGTGTGCACACATATACAGCTGTGCTTGCACGTGCACACACGAGTCATTACAGCTCTTTGAAAACTGGGTGGAAAGAATTACTGAAGATATATATTTTGTTTTTCATTACGATGTGATTATAGTACCATTTAGGACATCTGTGTTGTGCTGTTTTTTAAATATCCAAAGTCCTTCATGTGCAGTGGGATTTAGTTGTATTTAATCTTCTCCATAGCAAAATGTTTCCAGTCCTCCAGGTGATATATTTTTCTGATTCTTTTCTTCTTCTTTTTTTTTCCCTGAGCATACTAGTGTCTGTTATTCCCAAGAGTTATGAGTAATTTCTTAATTTTATGTGTAGGGCCATCACCATATTTAGAATCTATGGCAGCTAATGACATATAGTTCCTCATGAATTTTACTCTCCTCTATAGATAGTAAGTTAAAACTATTTAAAATAAATTAGACTTATCTATTGGCATTGCTTAGACTAGAGGACGTCTGTGACTAGTGAGATCAATTTGATTATAAACTAATGCAAACATACCTATTCTAGCTGTTCCCTTATCCTTCTGCCTCTCTTTCTGGAATTTCACTGTATTAACACCTGTTGTATATTGTCTAAAATACAATTGTAAAATATCTGGGACAGAATCTGTTTCTTTTCCTATTACAGTCAAAGTTGACAGAGGAAGGGGGAAGGGGGAGGAAGAGGGCAGTTGCCCCAGGGCCTCACAATTTAAAAAGGCTAGAGATTCTGGGTTATTGCTACCATGGCAGCAGCAGTGACCAGAGTCCTAGACCTTTTAAATTGCCACCGGAGCCCCGCACAAAGTGTTCCAGGTAGTGCTGACAGCTAAATCAGGGAGGCACAGTGAGGTTGGAGCTGTGCTGAGTCCTGGCTGCCCGTAGCCATGTCTCTTCTGCCCGATGCCCCCATCCCTTTCGGGGGCCCAGAGATGAGCCCCTGCAATTGCCCAGGGCCCAGGAGGGATTTGGGGTGCCTGATCTGGGAGTACTCACCTTTGGTGGCTCCCCATGCCTGCTGTTCCTGGTGGATGTGGAAGGGTGGCCAGGTGTTTCTGTAAGCTGCTTCAACCCAGAGGCACCTCCTCTCAGTCAACACTTGAGAAGCGTGAGGGCACCATATAGAACTATGTCACCATGCCTTCATCAGGAACAGCAGGCATGGATAGTTGCCAGTGGGGAGCTGCTCGAAGTGCATGCCTCCCAGATCCAGCAACCAGAGCTCCCTCCCATGCTCTAATCCCCTGCCCTGAGCATCCTCCTGTAACTACAAGATTTACAACTTTGTCATGTCTGGGAACATCACACTATTTTTACGACTTATTCTGCAGTTTATATGACACGGTTTTATATACTATGAGATTTTCTAAGAACATAACTACCACATTATATAAGAGTTTGCAGTATTCTAGGTTATGTCTAGACTGCAGGCTTCTTTCAGAAGAAGCTTTTACGGTAGAGATCTTCCGAAATAACTTCTTCCGAAAGAGAGCGTCTACACAGCAAAAGCGCATCGAAAAAGCGATCTGCTTTTTCGAAGGATAGCGTCCACACTGAATGGATGTTATCTCGCATTTAAGCTGTGAATACTATGGATGGAGTGGCCACCAGGGCACCTGTACTTTTTCCTCTTTCCTCTTCTTGCAAAAGAACTCCCTCTTCCCCATCCACACGTCTTTTTTCCGAAAGGGCTCTTTCAGAAAAAGGCTTCTTCCTTGTAGAAAGAGGTTTACCAACATTGGAAAAAATCCTCTGTTCTTCCAATTTTTTTTTGAACGAACATGATTGCAGTGTGAATGTAAATGATGTTTTTTCAGAAAAATGGCTGTTTTTTGGGAAAAACGGCCATTTTTCCGAAAAAACTCTGCAGTGTAGCCATAGCTATTAACAGTGTGGAATTACGTGTCAAAGAAAGTAAATATTCATCATACTTTATAGGGAGAAGTGAGATTCCCATTTATATGGGCATTTGGTAGGCCTTATTTTCAGCTTTCAGGAAATAATCTTGCAGAGGTCAATGCTCCTGAAAGTTCTAGAAATGGACCAGAATGAAGAAGGATGTCATCTAGTTATCCATAGACAGAAGTGCAGTAGCAATAGCGGAAGATTGCTGTAACTGGGTCACAAATACGCTTTGGTTTTTTTGTTTTTTTTATCATGGAGACACTACTTTTAAGAGTTAAAGTGTTCTTCAGTATCCTTGCCTATCCAAGCCACCTCACTAAGATTGTTCTAAAGTGGCCATCATTGTAATATGTGAGTTCTGCTCTTTCACCTGTGTCAAAAGGTGTGTAAATTGTTTTAGTAACTTACAGTTGGGAATACCCACCTGCAAAATACATCACCAATTTATTTTTCAAAGGCTCCCATCCAACCATCTGTTAGTAATTATTTTTAAGAATAGATATAGTAGAAGTATTTTTAAAGGTGAAGGCATGGAGAAAAACCTGTAGGACTAAAAATTAGTGTTTAAAAAATAAAACCTCTTACCTCAACAACAAAAAACATAGTTGATGTGGGATTGAACACAAATATTTTATGTATTACAAAGGGCTACAGCTGACTCTGATTTCAGATGTAAAGTGCGTATTATTCTGTGCTGGTTTCATCTGCCATATCTTGTTTCCATTATGGCCTTTCACATAGAAGATATGGCATTACAGTTAAACATGATTCATGACAACAATTTTGTAATGGAGCCCTAATAAGTTTATTAGTCCCTAGAAGCCAATGTGTTCCATAAAGGGAAATGGGCTGTCCAGAGCTTTTATCCAGGCAATCTAAGAAGTTATTTTTTCTGCTATATATTATTGAGCTTGATATTAGTGTTTAGGCTTGAATGTTTTTGTAATGGTAGATTATCCTCTGTTTTCTCTGTGACAACTGAAAAAAAAGAGGATAATAGCCTTCCTAAAGAAGGCTATTTTTATATATATAATCTAAAATAAAGTATCAGAGACACATAATCTAAAAAAAAAGATGCCATTCAAGGTGGAACTAGACTGAGTTTGCACGTAATGGGATTTAAAAACTAAATCTCAGTAAATGCATATGTGTGTTTACATTGTGCATTTTGTTAATTTCCTTTCAGAGATGGACACTATCCAATTTTAATATATCAGATGAAATGAAAATCGGCACAAGAAAGGAATGACAGTAATTGAGTGATGGACCTTTCTAAGGATGGCTGAGCAACTTATGAAACTACATTTTAAAATTTTGTTAATAAAAGATTAAAATAATCAGAAGAAAAATGCAAAACAGTTAGGTGGGTTAGATTGGGCTAGATTCTCAGCTGATGTACATGGGTGTAAATTCATTGAAATCTGTGGAACCATGTCAGTTTAAATCGAATGAGGATCTGGCCTACTCTATATTTTATGTGCTATATGATTAAATAGCCATGTAGGGTACATCTACACTAGCCCCCTAGATCGATCTAGGGAGGCTAATGAGAGTGACCAGAATTGCAAATCAAGCCCGGGATTTAAATATCCCACACTTGATTTGCATGTTCCCACCTGGTCGCCATTTTAGAAATTGACTAGCCTGAAGTAACTGCCCGCGTCTACACGCGGCAGTGAAACGGGATTCCGGAATAAAGCCCTAAATCAAATTAGGTGGTATTCTTCGTGGAATGAGGAAAACATTAAAGCACAGAGAATTGGCTCCTTGGTATACAGCTTAAAGTGCCATGTATGGGAGGGGCACATGGATTTAGCACGGAGAAGTTTAACCAAACAATAAAACAAAGAAAATAATCTGATCATGTCTAAATGGACATTTCTCTATCTACTTACAATCTGTGCTTCAAGGTCCAGTCCATTTCTATGCCCGGTATTCTTTGTAGGCATGGTAGTTCTGCCTGGTTCAATTCATCTTGTTCCCCCAAATCCTGGCTAAAAACTCACACAAAAAATAACAGCAGGCAGGTATATGTTCCAATTCAAATCTCAATACCTTCTCCCATTGGCTCTCCTGACTCCCTGACAGTACCCCCTAGCTACCTGTGTTTAACTGTTTAGTCACCGAATGCTGGGGTGTTCAGAAAAGACCATCACAGCCAACTGTCTGACTTATGAGGTCATGATATATAATTTTCAGCAAGCAACCATTCTCATGAAATTTTTCAAATATATGGGGCAGGAGGGAACTTTCTCAAGCTATATAATGAACTAAGAGCACAGCAGTCACAGAAGCAGATTAAGGCATATGAGTTTTTGTTTGCTGATCATTAATGAAAGATATAGATTACAGAGATCACCATTCTTTGTCAAAAGAATCACCTTTTCTTTCATGAGTGTTTACCTCTGGTGTCCATTCTGATATTAAAATGTAATAGATATCATCTGGATGGCTTTATATCAAGTTAGGTCCAATAAATCAACACTGAGAGCAAATAAACTAAACTCAGGTTGAAAGTCCGGATAGATACATGTGCAGATATTGAAAAATTGTATGCTGTTCATCTGATGATCTATTTTTATCCTGTTTTTATTATTACAGTGAAAGTTTTATTATCTGGCACTCTGTTAACCAAAAAACTCTGTTAACCAGTGTTGCCCACAGCCCAATACCATTGCGTTCTGACTCCCATCTTCCAGCTGACTGTTGCAGGGCTTCTGACAGCTGGTGTCATCAGCAGGCTCCTCCTTCCCCTTCAGCCTGCCTCAAGCTGCCAGGAGCTGGATCTGCCAGTGGGACGGGGGGGAAGCAATAAGCTTTGTTATCCGGCACATTCAATTAACCAGCAATTCCCATTCTCCATGAGTGTTGGATAACAAAGCTTGAACTGTATAACAAAAAAGGGACTTACATGCTCAGGGGTTTTGGTGGGGGTTTTTTTTGGGGGGGGGGGATAAGGAGAATTAGTTTCTAAACAAGAAAAATGTGTTCATAGGTTTCATTGAAACTTATCAAAATCCATTCTTCTTGGACTCCCATTTTGATGTCTCTAAATCAATATTAGATATCTTGATATGTGCAACCAAGGGTTTGATGCAGAGATCACTTGATTAAATTCTGTGACCTGTGTGTATGCAGAACTCATTATAGATTATCGAAATGGTCCCTTCTCACTTTAAAAATATACCCAACTATGAAATCTCCAATCCTGAAAACAAAATATAAATCACACTCCAAATCTGGAAGGTATCCAATCTTTGACACACACACAGAGGGCTATGCAGAAAATCTTCTTGGATGCCATGGTCTCATATAATTTACACAGAAATGCATACATTCATAATGTTTGTTTGTGTTTATATCTTATTTTCTTGGCCAACAAACAGACCTAGTTCTCTTTGAGTTTTAATTCATTCACCAGCAATAAAAGCAAAATAAAATATTCACAGACCTGGGCAACTGAGTGTGTGTCCAGTGGGCACACATACAGATACAGCACTAAGCAGGGTTCCTTTACTTTGCGTACCTTGACTCAGAATAGAGGCACTTAATCCAAAGTGATATGCACTTTAAATATAAGGCTTTCTACTCCATCTACTAAACAATCTTCTCCCCTGACACCTAGTCCATACCACTGACAATGTCCACAATTCTCTCCACTCCCAGACATGCTCCTGAAGGAAAAGTAATCAACATTTCCTGTGGAAGCTGTCTTCATTTCAACACCAATGCGGAGAAGCATAAAAAATGTACCATACCGTGCTGGTCTGGCTTATGGTGGGAAAAATATCTTGATGCTTCCAAATTCTTTATGGGAAGAATCTCATAACATCCTTTGCAAGACTGAAACACTTCCTATGGCAGTTACTGAGTCTGTCTCCCAATCTTCATCATTTAGCTGAAGGTGGTGAGAATAATGGGTTTTAAGACAGTGAAGAAAGTTGCTTAGCTATGGTGAGATTAAAAACAAAGGCAGCAGAGTCACCCTCCTCCCATTATCCAAGGGGAAACACAGTCTGTCTTCTAACATTAGGAAGCATAAGTCTAATGGTTGTCATTAGGTTTTATGTTTCAGTCAGGTACTTTATTCAACTAAAATGATCAGTATGGGGAAAGACCATGAAGAGATAAAGAGTAGAATTACTCAAAATTCATTTTTCAGTGAACACAGACCATTGCTTAACTAATCCAATAGAGTGAATGCAACTAAAAGTAGTACCCTTGATTTTAATAGCTTATTGGCATTGTTTAAAAGAAATCTGTGCTAAATCTGAAGGGTTAGAAATTGTTTATCTTTCCACAGAATCAGCAATGAATGTAGCCTGAATTAAGATACTAAAGAGTTCTCACTGTTAGGTGCATTGTATTTTAAACAACACAACCCCTGGAGCAGACTGAAATGTAGTGAAATGAAACATTGTAGCCAAGGGGACTAATTATTCACTGTCTTGCATTTTGTGTACCTGTATAAAGTGAATGCAATGTGGGTGTAAAAGGCTATTTTCTGTTTAAATTTGACTTCAATTTTAAACAGCAATTTTAAGAAGCAATTTCGAGTAATAATACAAATAATCAACAGAGATCATTTTCAACACTAGTCTTCAAAGATCTGCTACCAGAGTATTGCAGTGTATGTAATCTAAGATTTCACTTTTTTATCTCACCACTTATAAGCTTTTGCTTTGATTATACATGAAAGCATTTCCAATTTGTTTGGAATATCATTTTACATATCCCTGCCTGACTTCCGTGAGAAGGCATAATATAGTTGCACAAAATTTGCTGAAGTGTTTGACTCCTAATTGTCTGAGAGTTTTCTGGTTTTATTAGCTCTCTCTTTCATTTTGTTTAATACACCACTTTTTTCTCCCAGAAGAGGTGAAGGAAATTGTTCATTTAAGCAAGGCCTTTGGAGAGGCCTATCTAATTAGAGGTTAGAGACCAAGTGACAAAGCAATATTAACTTTCAAGAACAAAGGTAGCTCCCTGAAAATCTTACAGATCAATACATCCTTTATTCTGCAGAAAGATTACATGCAGGGCCATTTAAAGCCCCAGTAGAAAAAATGGAAGATTGAGCAGGCACACCTTGATCAAGGACTTCTGTGATACATTCGTATCACTGCCAAGTATTTCTGGGCCAAACTGTATCTTTCTACTGTCAATGGATATAATGATCAATACTATTGACAAAGGGCACATGAAGAATAAATATTCAATGTATTCAGTTACTTAAATATTGTAGTTTTGAAAGTTTAACTCTCATTTAAATGATATTTTGTTTCAATTCTACTAAAAGTGGCATTGGATACTGAAAAGTGAATCTCTAAAAATATCATCACAGGCGTGCATCAGAGTGATTTCCATATCAGATTGCAAAGTATACAATTAACCAATTCTGCAAACTGAATCTGTAATCTACAAACTCACTGGAGTCTCATGAGCTAATATATCACCAAGAATAAAGATTCTGAGGAACTTAATTATCAATTCTATTGATTATATGCAAATCAGAATAGAGTCCAGTTCCCTTTTACACTTCTATGTTGACATTGCAATAATAATGGAAAGAGAAGTAGGGAGAGTAAAATTAGTCAGTGAAACTTAGGAAAATACTGCTTGAATATATAGCACATATTAAGAAACATGACTTTTTTAAAAGGGGAGGCAAAGACAAATAAAAAGAAAGTAAAAATAGAACATGAATGAAACAAATTTAGAGAGTGCAATGAAAGAAGAAAAAGGGAATGAGATCAAATAATCAAAAGAAAAAGTTTCCTTTTATAAACTTTATTCTATAATCAAATCTAACACACTTTATATATGTTTAAATGTCTCACAGGGGTAGCTGTGTTAGTCTGTAACTTTAAAAATAATGAGTAGTCCTGTGGCACCTTAGCCCATGTCTACCCTAGGACTTTATTTTAAAATAATCACAAGGTTGAATTTATAAGCAGAGCGTCCACACTACAAACCCCATTATATAGAAATAGTGGGCCACGGAATTTGAAATCGATATGCCTGCTTTTTAGCACGAATAATTCTAATTCCAAAATAGTAATTTCAAAATAATGGTAGTGTGGATACTCCGGTGCCTCTATTTTGAAATAATTACTCCCCAGAGTAATTCAAACTAATTACTCCCCAGTGCCTCCTGCTCTAAATCAAAGGTAACGTGTCCACATTAACGGAGTCAGCCTCAGACTAATTTTGAGGCTTCCCTGTAGTGTAGACATGCTAGTTTGAATTTGTTAAATTGGGAGTTAAGTCGAATTTACTAATTTCAAAATAGTTTCATAGTGTAGACATGGCCCTAGAGATTAACAAATGTTATATATAATATTATTATTAGTGTTCATGGGCAAAACCCATTTCCTCAGATGAGCTTGAGTGGCGAAAAAAAGGGGACCCTCAGAATACATAACAGAAAAAGAAGGGAGAGTGGAAAGCTTAACTTGAAGAACACATCTGTAGTAGAACTGTTTGTTACTAAAAAGAATAAAGGAGGATAAAATAATTCTGTAGAATATATTATAGTCTTCAGGGTTTCAAAGCTCTCCTGGTCTGCAAAATTGCTAACAGTAAGTAAATTATATAACTTGGAAATATTTTCTAGCTGCCACGACAATAAGGTATTTTAATAAGGGCTGCAGTTGCCCCAGATGAAGGCATTAGACCATGGTGGAGAAACTTTTCTGGGATGGGGGCCACTGATCCACAGAAAATCAGTTGGGGTCCACACACCAGTTACAAGAAAAATCAAAACAAAACAAAACCTCACTGATGTGGACCTTGACTAAGAAAGAGAAAGACACTCCCACCATTCGCCTCCCATACTCAAGCCTAGAGAGGCCCAACCTAATAGATTTTGTGTGCTCTAGCCCCGCAGGAGGACAGTGGGGTAGCTGGAGGGCCAGCGTAAGCGCCCCAATGCTGGGGGTGGGGGCTGAGCCATGGGGAGTTGGATCTAGGTAAGCTGGGGGCTGTATCCAGCCCCCAGGCCTGAGGTTCCCCACCCTTGCATCAGACAAAAACCTTTCATTTCATACCTAGATACACACTACTAAGCTGTCAGGTACTAGATAGTATTTTGTACCAATACTGGCTCAGTTAAACAGCCATTCACTTATTTTAGGCTAAAATAGTTTATTTTGTCACTGCTGTCTCACCTTAATGTGTCCATATTAAATAGAGTTTTTGCAATAACATTTTAAGTATATATAACATCTTTCAAACACTTTGCCCATGACTGAGCAAATTTTAATCCCAGACACACCAGTGTAGGTGCCTATTGCTGAACACTGCTAGAGCAATGTGGGGGGGTGTCTAGACTGCAACCCTCTGTTGACAGAGGGATGCAGATTAGGTACATCGAAATTGCTAATGAAGCAGGGATTTAAATATCCCGTGCTTCGTTAGCAT
>CM057847.1:162111941-162132610 GCA_030068395.1 Apalone spinifera
GAGAGAGAGAGAGAGAGGTGGGTTTTTGCATGCAAGTGCAGTTAACGGACTAACTCCAATGACAGGGGCCCTAAGATTCTGCAAAAGGAGATTCTGATTCTGTCCACTGATGCACTGAAATTCATGAAGCCTGGGCATTCAGACATCATGACGTTTCCATGTAGTCCCAAAACCTTAGAAGTCAAATTAAACTTCTTCCTTACCTTTACTTTACAGGATTTTTTTCCACTGGTGAAATACTGCAGTTAGGAGGTCTCTGGATCTTGCCCTGATCTTCACTAGGGAGTTATTTCAAAATAACTCCCCTTATTTCAAAATAAGAAGTGGAGTGTCCACACTACCAAGCTTGTTATTTCAAAATAACTCCTATTTTCCATGAGGAATAGTGCTTATTTTGAAATGATTGTCCTCCAGAGGCCTCTCTCAGCTACAGATGTGGCCGCTTTGGCCACACTTGACACAGGGCTGGCCCACAACATTTTGGCACCAGAGGCAGGGAGCTTAAATGACACCCTCATGCCCCTTCGCTTGGGCCAAAACTTTGAAAGGTCTCAATTCTGGCTTCTTCCTGTTCTACTTCTCTCATGGTACTGCTCTGCTACCTACATATGCACCAGTAGCAGACACAATTTTCTACACTCTGGGTCCTAGTGGCGCCCCCGCCCCCCCAGTCTGGCACCTGAGGCAGCCGCACCTCAAGGTAAGGCCAGCCTTGACTTGACATCTCCAGTGCTCCTCTTCTCCTGCAGAGCTTAAAGCAGCAGGCTGAAGGAAAAGACAGCACCCATCCCAGGAGCCATGTCGGATCCCAGCGCTTCCTCTGAGCCTCCCATGTCTGCCAGCACTCCTGTAGCACCCTCGGCTGTGCCTGGCCAGGGAAGAAAGAGAGCACCAGCCTGTACTGGTGTGGAGATCTTGGATCTCATTGAGGCCAGGAGCAAGGAGACCAAACTCCAGGAACTCAGCACCAGGAGAGAAATGCCAAAGTCTCTGGCCAGATGGCCTCCAGCCTGGCTGAGAAGGGGTACATGTGAACCCTTGACCCGGTCCACATGAAGATAAAGGAACTACAGCAGGGAGCAAAGTGGACATTCTGCGGCAGCTCCTCACACCTGCTGATATTACAAGCAGCTCAATGCCATGCTGGGAGTGTCATCAGTCATCCCCCATCCCCGGGTCATCGCCAAGTCCAGCCAGGACATGCCCAGCATCAGCCTCCATGAGGGTGGGGTTGTGGAGGACCAGAAAAGGAGCCACCATACCTGCCAATCAAGAGGTGCTCCTCACTCCCCTCCCCCAGGATGTCTCCCAGGCCTCAGACAATCCCAGTGAAGGCACTTCAGGTGAGTTCTATAACTTTCCCTATATACATATAAGAACATAAGAATGGTCATACTGGGTCACCAATGGTCCATCCAGCCCAGTATCCTGTCTGCCAACAGTGGCCCAGAGGTAGGGAATGTAAGAAGTAATCCTCACATGAACCCTGCCCTATCACCCATCTCCAAAGAAACAGAGGGTAGGGACACCATTCCCACCCATTCTGGCAATAGCCATTGATGGACCTAACCTCCATGAATCTATCTAGCTCTTTTTTGAACCTTGTTAAAGTCCTAGCCTTCATCACATCCTTTAGCAAGGAGTTCCATAGGTTGACTGGGCTCTGAGTAAAGAAAGACTTCCTTTTGTTTGTTTTAAACCTGCTGCCTATTAATTTCATTTAGTGACCCCTAGTTCTTATATTGTGGGAATAAGTAAATAACTTTTTCTTATTCACTTTTTTCACACAGTCATGATTTAACTAACTCTATCATATTCCCCCCTTAGTCTCCTCTTTTCTACGCTGAAAAGTCCAAGTCTCTTACTCCATTCCAAACCCCTAATCATTTTTGTTGCCCTTTTCTGAACCTTTTCCAATGCCAATATATCTTTTTTGAGATGAGACACATCTGTATGCAGTATTCAAGATGTGGGCATACCATGGTTTTATATAGAGGCAATAAGATATTTTCTGTCTTATTCTCTATCCCTTTTGTAATTATTCCTAACATTCTATTTGCTTTTTTGGCTGCCACTGCACACTGAGTGGATGTTTTCAGAGAACTATCCACAATGACTCCAAGATTTCTCTCTTGAGCACTTATTGCTAAATAAGTCCGCATCATATTGTATGTATAGTTGGGATTATTTCTTCCAAAGTGCATTACTTTACATTTATCAACATGAAATTTCATTTGCCATTTTGTTTGCCAGTCACTTAGTTTGGTGAGATCTTTTTGAAGCTCTCCACAGTCGGCTTTGGTCTTAACTATCTTGAGCAGTTTGGTATCATCTGCAAATTTTGCCACCTCACTTTTTACCCCTTTCTCTAGATCATTTATAAATAAGTTGAATAGGATGGGTCCCACTAGTTACTTCTCTCTTTGTTTCCTGTCTTTTAACCAGTTATCAGTCCATGAGAGGACCTTCCCTCTTATCCTATGACAACGTACTTTTCTTAAGAGCCTTTGGTGAAGGACCTTGTCAAAGGCTTTCTGGAAATCTCAGTTTTCTATATTTACTGGATCCCCCTTGTACATATGTTTTTTGTCCTCCTCAAAGATCGCTAGCAGATTAGTAAGGCAAGCAGCAGTCTGGCTACACACTGCTTGCTTGGCCTATGCAATCGGGGGGTTGCACAAAAGCCTGTGCGCATGTGGAGCACCAGTCCGGAGCACTGAGCTCCATGACATTCTCACACAGGAACCCCTTCTTACAAGGTTCCTGGAGAGGTCTGCTTTATTCCAGCCTCTGTGATAGGACACCTTTCCACAACAAGCCACCGCTAAGGAGGTGGGGATCATGGATCCACACAGCAGTGCCACACATGGCACAAGCGCATGACTACACCAGCACCCACTCTTGGTCAAGGGCAGCAATACAGAGGAGATTGATCCCCTGCATGGGAACCTGCCAGGGGGACGAAAAGGAGGGGAACCCAGTAGTGCTTTCTCCAGAAGACAGCTTCTGCCACTCACGCACACCTCCCCCAACACTCCCTCCTTCTCCTCCAGTGGGCAGGGATAGAAGTTCTCTGTCTGAAGAACGCTGCCAGTGCCAGGCCCGGCCTGTGTGGGACACAGAAGGCAGCCAAGCCATCCTGTCCCCCCCTCCTACCCGCAGGCTCCTGGCCTGGCTGGCACCTTCCCACGCCTGCTTGTCCCTGGGCCATGAATGTAGTGATGCTCCTCTGGGATGTCCCTGTACCCGCAGGAAAGTGCCCACTGTCTAGGCAACAGATGACCTCGATCGAAGTACATCGCCATCCTCTGAACCGAGACCTTTGGTGTTGGTGCAGACAGTAGGGCTAGGCTTCATACACAGTGACCTGTCACTTTTTTTTACAGCTAGGCCAGCTGTGAGCATGCTCATCCATCCTCCCAACTCTGTGGGATCCACCGAAGAAAGTGAACCCAGGAAGACTTATTCTAGGACCAGATGGCCTGTCTCATCCATGGTCTTGATAAGAAGCACCAGGAACAGGCCATTCACAAGGAGGAGCACCAAGCTGACCAGGAACAGTGGAAGGCCATGTGGGACCAGCTGGCAATCCAGCATGAGGCTGTGTGCTCCTCCATCATCTCTGTGATGGAGCACATGGCCACGTGCATGGAGCAGGCCACCAGCCACCTCCCTGCCTCCTCCACCACCAACCCAAACTCCCTGCCCCTGTCCCACCCTTGGCTTCTACTCCTAGCCCCCCTCAGGGGCTGCCAGAGTCCCCAAACACATGACAGTGAGACTTCTCAGGCAGACGAAGACTCCCAAGCTACCCAAGGCAGGTGCCAGTCCCAGTCCCATCCCTGAGCCTCCCTCCTCCATTCCAGGGTCTTTCCCCAGTCCTTCCCTATTGTATATCCCCCAAAAAACAGATTTGTTGTTTCAAAAAATGGCTTCTTTATTTGCTCTGGAGGGCAGTGGGGGAGGTAGGAAGGGAGGGCAGGAGAAGGGAGGGGTGGGGAAAGAAACACAGAGGGAATACAGGGGCCCCTTGTGGAGAGGCCAAGGGGAGAGTCTCACAGGTGGTTTTGACTGAAACTCTCACTCAAGGCCACCCAGATAAGCACAGTCCCTGATGTACTCTCTCTATGGCACTGGTATCAGGCTGCTCATAAGCCCCCTGGCCAGCCAAATAGCCTGTGCCCCCCACCATGGCAGAAAAGTTTCCCCCTTGCTCTCACACAGGTTGTGGAGCACAAAGCTGGCCGCCACCATGTAGGGGATGTGGTGCTCACTCATGTGTAGATGGATGAGGAGACTCTGTCCTGAACATCCCCTTTAGGTAACTGCAGCACCTGCTGAGCCTTGCATTGAAGTTCTCCTTGGTGGGGTCCAAGTTGCCCATGAAGGGCTATATCAGCCAGGATGCACATCGGCATGTCTACATCCCTGACCCTGATGGTGCAGTTAGGGAAAAAAGTGCCAGTGTGCATCTTCTGGAAAATCCAGGAGTTCTGGAAAATGCAAGCACCATGCGCCTTTCTTGACCAGCCAATGTTAATGGCTATGAAGCATCCCTTAGGGTCCGCCAGAGCCTGCAGCACCACTGAGAAGTACCCCTTCCTGTTGCTATAATCTGAGGCATGGTGGTTGCGAACTAGGATGGGGATATGAGTTCCATCTATGCCCTCCCCCTACAGTTATGGAAGCCCGTGGTGGCAAAGCCATTGACAATTGCCCGGAGTGATGACTCACCACAGCAAGATGTTGCTGATGGCTTTGACTACCTGCAGGAGCTCAGCCCTAACTGTGGATTTCCCCACACCGAACTGGGTCCCAACGGAGCAGTAGCTGTCCAGTGTGGTAAGCTTCCAGGGGGCAATGGCGACATGCTTCTGCAGGGGGGTAGCAGGTCACAGTCAGGTGCCCTGTTGCCTGAGGGCAGGGGCGAGCCAGTCACAGAGCTCAAGGAAGGGGGTCTTCTGTATGCAGAAGTTCTGGAGTCACTCCTGGTCATCCCATTGCTGCAGGACGATGCAGTCCCACCAGTCAGAACTGATCTTCCTCCGCCAGAAGTGGTATTCCACAATGTCCAGGAGACTGAGGAATATTTGCTGCAGCAGTGAGCCATATATATTAGCAATGGAGCAATATTTTAATCTGAAAATAAGTGTTTTCTTTCTTTCTTTCTTTCTTTCTTTCACCAGCTGCTTCATTTCTCTGTTCAGCAGCCAATATTATGAACTTTGGTTATACCCCTAGGTGATCACAGTTTCCATTCTTTTGGCCTTTACACACACACACACACACACATACTCACACTCCACTTTTTTTTTTAATTGTGCTGTATTGATTGTGAACTATGCTGGATACAGTATTGATTGGCATCCTGGATTGTTGCATGAGGATTATTGCTAAAGACTTTTTATGTCCTCTAAGGAAGCACCTTTCTCCTTGAAAAGAAAAAAATGTTTTAAATAGTATTTATCGCTCATTTCCAGGCATCCAAATTGAACTGCTGCTGTTTTATCTAATATGTATTTTAAAAGAATAAATATATATTATTAAAAGAATATATATATTAATTTGTCCTCCTAGTAGGTGACATGTTCTTTGCATTGGTTCACTGGAAGCTGAAAACTCACTTTAAATTATGGAACAACACTGGAAAGCAAGCATGTTGTTATCAGAATATTTTCCTAACTTGTGATAAAGTTAAGAACAAATATTACTATAGAACAGGGATTCAAATATAGATGAGCAGTTAGAAGATTTTGGAAGAGTTTTGGGAAATACCTGGTAACATTAAACAGCTACCAATGGTGATACCCATCATGACAGTCTGTATTACTATATTCACCCCTTTTATAGGATTATGATAATTTCAAAGTATTCCTTTTGGGGAATCATTTGAAAATTCATAATTTGCTGATAATTATTGTCCTAGTAAAATTTGTGTGGTAACATTGCAGGTAAAGTTATAGGATCTCTGTATGCTATTACTAGACACATACCAAGTCAGAAGGAGGAGCCACAAACCAGTTCCCCAGACACAAAAGGCTAGCCAACACTTTAGGCAGGTGTCAGCAAAATCAAATGGCCATTCTTTGGCAGGAAAGAGGATGTGAGTGAAAATTTACATCTCAACAATGAAACAGCTTGGGGTCACACACTGACTTTCAGTGTCCTGAACTCAGCTGGATCTTTCTGTGATTAATAAATGTTATTATTTATTGTTTTATCTAAACCAGGGAGTTTCAAGTGTTTGGGAAAGTCCATTTGGGATAACAGAACTTGTGCATATTGTAGATATTAAATTAATACAAAATAATAAAAATGGCTATATCCTCCAGTTTTCCTATTAATAAAATGATGGAATTTATATTATTTTTTATTGTCTAGGAGAAGGCTGGGTAGTACAGGACACACATTTCTAGGGGAAAGTCTAGGCCTGGGAATTTATTGGTGTTGCTCTGCAGCATAATTCAAGATGGCACTGACTATAGCACTCATAATATAACTGGGAGTAACTTACATGCTGGAGCCTTTGTGTGTATGAGGAAACCACGAGTGGAAAATCTCACTAGGGTAACCCTGTGTCCTGTTTTTGCCAGGATATTTCCTTTATAAGCTCTGTCCTGGCCATCCCAACACGTATACATACATATAGATGAGCATTTATCCCATTTGCTTTTGCCATCTTTTATCCCATTTGCTCTTGGCAACTGATCAGCTGGCAAGAGCAAATGAACAAAATGTCCAATTCACCAAAAAAGTCTCTCACACACACACACACACACACACACACACACACACACCCAGCAAGGTGTGGTTGAACATTGAGGGTATGGCGGTGAGATGTGCTAGGCAGCAAGGCACAGGGGATCAGCTCCACCCTCAGTCACAGGTGGCACAGAGTATGGGGACTCTATTCTATTTCCAGCCATGAGAGTTGAAGAGCTGGGGATAAGTCAGCCACAGTCAGAAGTGGCACAGAGCTCAGGGTTGTCAGTCCTACTCCCAAGTGGTATGGCACTTGTGGGGTGTCAGTTGCAGGCATGGGTGGCACAGATTTTGGGGGGCAGCCCCAGCCTCAGAAGACACAGAGTGTGATGGGGCAAGCCCCAGGCAGGATGGGACATGAAATTCAGGATAGGGTTATCAACCCCAAGAAGTATCAGCTCTGGCAAACCCTGAGTGCCAAGGGGCAGCTCAGGCAAGTCCCATACCATCCCAATTTTACTTTAGGAAATTTGGCCACTCTAACTCTGACAGTAAAGCAGTGTAAAGAGCAGGTTGCAGAACTGAGGCGGCACAGCCTTTCATCAGTCTAGGTCATGCCCTGAGTGATTTCATACTCCCATAATCACAAAAATAGTCATGAGGGCTCAACAGATCTGCCCACACTCATAAGCAGCTTGGGTAAGGAAGCTCAAATATGTTGAATTCCCAGGCATTCAGCAAGGCCCACCACTGGGGCCTGAAAGTTATTATTCATGAAATGTTATTCGGGAAGGGGAGTCCTTGGGTAGTAATCGGTTTATTGTGAGTTTTGTTATTTGTAAGACACATATACCCAGTGCTTGAGATGAGTCATATTTACAAGTCCAAATACATAAATAAACTTACCCAAAAGGAGATGGATTATAATTTACCGTATATGAGGTGAAACATAAATGTCCAATTTGTCTTGATGGAGTCTAAATCCCCTATGGCCAGACTGCGCTCCTCTTAAGAAAACCCATAGAGGAGCCAGAAAAATCTGTCAGGTTCCCCTCAAGAATTTCTTATGAGGTTTTCTATTACGGGGAACAATTTGCCTCCCCTGTTTAAGAAAGCTGAGTGTCTGGTCTATAAAACCAAATGGATCATGGGTAGATGAGGGGATACACCAGGCCTCAGAGCACTTCCTCCCTGGCAGCATGGGCTTAATAAAACCACATTGCCCAGATTTCTGAGCCAGGACCTGAGGACCACAACCCCCTTTAAGTGGCATCATTTGACCCATTAAGACTGCCTGAACCATGTTATCAGGAGGGCTTGCTTGGGTTATGGCTTGGACCCCCACTGTTTGAGGGTTTGTCACATTTTAAATTCTTTTATAGTTCCCCAACACTGCTCAGGAGCCTCTGAATCCTCATTCCTGGGGCCTAAATTCAGTTTGGTTCTGGTAACTGATAGTTATGCACTATGTGTGGATAACTATCCACACATGTTTATGTCCCTGCCAGAAGGTTTTCTCTTGTCAAAGCATAAGGATGAACAGTTGTTGTGATACTGATTCAAGAATAGGGTAATATCAGCATAATTCTAGAGCATTGACTATGGCAATTATATAATATAACTAGGTAAAAGCTTACATTCATTGAGCATGTATGTTATTCCCAATTATATGAGTGCCATAGTCAGCCGCTCTTGAATTATGATGATAATACCCTTGAAAACACTGTCCTGGGGTCAGTATCATGTACTGCTGATATCCAGTGTCTTGATTCTACAGGTCACACGCTGCAGTCAAAGATTCTTACCTGTGTATGGGCTGCATGATAATGCCCCAGGAGAGCAGGTACTCACTGATCAAGACATAAGTAAAATAAATGAGCTGTTTTTATGCCTCCAGCCCGCTATTTGAAGTTTGCTGTAATATTTCATCCCATGTCTATTTGTCATATATTTTTAAAAATTCATGCATGATAGAGTTTTTTTAGACTTTTTTTTTAAAAGAGGTTCCACAGTCACAGTCCTTTCTCCATTTCTAAAGTTTCAGAGAGACTAACATCAAAGGGAATAGAACTTTGCATGCCTTCAGGCCTGTCAATCAGTTATGACGATAAACTGAAAAAGATACATCTTCTGTATGCCAATCAGCTGAAAACCATTCTGCATCTAAAAACACAAAATGTAATGAAATGATAATGATTTAATTAATAAATCAAACCATGGCGAAGGTCATTTTAGAAAAATGTAAGACAATTTGTAGTTGATTAGAAATTGCTAAAAGCAAATAAAAAAGGCTGGTAATAGTTCAAATTAACTGTCCAAAATTTTTAGTTATTTTTAATAAAGATATTATTGCACTATAATTAAATATTTATTGGCAAAGTAATGTAATAAGCTGTAATATGCAAAATGAAGGAAAATTGTTTCTATTGTAATTTAGCCATAACACTCTACAAAACAGGTAATTAAATTCTAATTTATGGAACTAGTTATGAAAAATTTGGACTATGCAGCTGCTAATCTGTGAAATCCTTACTGGTCTCCATAAATTAATTAATTCATTTGTAAGACTACTTCACCTACAAGAGTATTGCATGTTGGGGGTTTTCTGAGGCCAGTCAGAACATCAGTATCATGATCTCTTTTTTCCACCTACTCTTGAAAGGGGAGGGAAGATGTTTGCTAAAGTAAACATATTTACATATTTTAACAAAATTTTCAATAGTTTTGCAGCAGCATTAAAAAATAAACTAATCACGCAATGTTTGGTTCAGTTCACGTAATCTCTTCACATTTTATAGTGTTGCATTGTTTTATGAGCTATTCATCCAGAGGTACATAAGAACATAAGAAAGACTATACTGGGTCAGACCAAGGTACTGGTCAATAACAGGTACCCCAGAGGGAATTAACGTAATGGTAATCATTAAGTGATTCATTCCTTGTTGTTCATTCCTAGTTTCTGGCAAACAGAGGCTAGGGACACCATCTCTGCCCATTCTGGATAAAAGCCACTGAAGGACCTATCCTTAATTAATTTATCTAGTTCTTTTTAAATGCTGTTATCTTGGCCCTCACAACATCTTCTGGCAAAGAGTTCCGTTTATTGTTCATTATGTACAGAAATTCTTCCCTTTATTTGCTGCCTATTAATTTAATTTGGTGACCCTTAATTCTTGTGTTCTCTGACATAGTATGACAACTTTCTGTCTACACGGGAGGTAGCCCACATTCCTGCATTTGTGTTGAGTGGTTCCTTAGGAGAACATCAACCATCTATCTGCAGTCTATCTGCTGCAGACATCTGTAATCCTGATCCCTACGTGGTATGATCCTGGAGGTTCTCCAGTTTTGGTTCCCTTTGCCTGCAACAGAGATAGATCTGAGCTGATCCCATCCAGTTTATGGTCATCCAACTGTTTGGTAGCCCATTTATTCTAGTTGCAGTCTGGGCTTAATGCCCATTTGTTTTGTAAATTGAGCTTTTTTAATTGTTTATTATATCTTATATATTTCTTGTTATTAAATCATTTCTTAGTTCATCCTTTAAATATCTCGTTTTACTGAGACTACAGGTGATAGACCCTAATTCAAGGAATAGAACTTGCTTTGGTAGCTGAGGTCCTTAAACATTTCCTTTTAAGCTTTCTTCTGATAATGCAGTGACAAATTTAATTAACACTTTTTTAATAAGTATCACCATCATAGAAGTATGTCCTCTGAATGGTAGCCAAAGCATGAAGGAGTATACAAATATTTAGTGGATCTGGCATGTACATATCTTGCAACACTTACTACAACAGTACCATGTGAACACCTGTTCTCACTTGTAGGTGGCAATGAAAATAAGAAGCAAACAGCATGGCTGTGTCTACATTGGCAAGATTTTGCTCAAAAGCTTGCCACCTGTCTACAATGGCCGCGAGTATTTGCGCAAGAACACTGACGTTGTAATGTACAAAATCAGTGCTTCTTGCGCAAATACTCTGACGTTCCCGCTCAGGGATAAGCCCTCTTGCGCAAGAGGCCAGTGTAGACAGGCAACGTTAATTTCTTGCGCAAAAAAAGCCTGATGGCTAAAATGACCATCGGAGCTTTCTTGCGCAAGAGAGGGTCTACACGGATGCTTTTGCACAAAAGCACATCTCTTGCGCAAAAGCACATGCCAGTGTAGACGCTCTCTTGCGCAAATACTTTTAATGGAAAAACTCTTCCGTTAAAAGTATTTGTGCAAAATCTTGCCAGTGTAGACGTAGCCCACTATTTCCCATAAATGTATACAAATTTGTTTGCCTTAGTGATTAGTTGAACAAGAAATAAGACAGAATGGACTCGTAGGCACTAAAGTTTTACATTGTTTTGTTTTTGAGTGCAATTACATATAAAAAAATCTATATTTATAAATTGCATTTTCAAAAATAAAGGGATTTCACTACAGTACTTGTATGAGGTGAACTGAAAAATACTACTTCTGTTTATGGTTTTTACAGTGCAAATATTTGTAATAAAAATAAAGTGAGTACTGTATTCTTTTTATTCTGTAGTATAATTGAAACTGATATATTTGATAATGTAGAAAACCATTCAAAATATTTAATAAATTTTCAATTGAAATTCTGTTGTTGTTTAACAATTATATTATCACAATTAATTTTAATCATGATTAATTTTTTTTGAATGTGTGATTAATTGGCAGCTGTACCCTAGAAATAAAAAATAATTCTTTTTTCATGGAGAAATTAATAGGTGTTACTCTTATTTGTAGATTTACCAAAGTCTTAGTTCTTCTATCCTTCTGTTTTCTAAAATAATATTAAAAAAGAGACTGGAAACCATTTAAGAAATTGATCTGATAGCTTCAAAAACACAAAGGTTCTGTGTACTGTACAGTGTGTACTTGTTAAACATATGGAATTATTGGTTGAAAATAAATGAAACGGTTCTGGCTGATACCATCTCTGTAATGCCAAGCACATATAAATATTGCACTGCTTTATCATGCCTTTGATATAGCAATATACACAATATTTCTCTCTGAAAAATAAGTGCATTGTACTTTCCTCTCCCCTTACAGGCAGAGGCACCATTTCTGCTCAGCCTACTTAAACAAAACCAATGGATCTACTTAAACAATAGATCCATTGCCTTCAATAGGATTATTCACCCAAGTAAGGGAAACAAGATTTGGAAAATACTTTTTAAACTGTAATTTATTATCTTGAATATGATTTCTAAATCTTTGGGTAGATGGAAGAGAAATACTCTCTAATTTAGAAATAATATTTTAGAGGTATAAAAGCAGTAGATACCCACTATTTTAGGTTGATGTCTAAGGCAAAATGAGTACCCAAAATAAGTCAAAAAAAATCTATCCACCACCCCTTTGTTAGGGCCTTTCATGGCAAACTGGTTTACAAATTAAAAGTAGTGCCTGCACAGGAATCACTTGCAACCTATCAATATTTCTCACGAGATAATTTGTGTAAATTATGTTGTGTAAGTGCTAAGTAACCCAACACTGGACTGGAGGACATTAAAGGACAATATGAGGCTCAGGTAGCCAGTACCTCTCTGCTGCTCATGCTCCAACCCAAGGAAAAGTTAAAAAACACGCAGCAACCCAGCTAAATGAGAGGAGGCTGCAGAGGAAGCCACACCTACCCTGAAATCTCCTGATACAAGCTCAGAAAAGCCTCCCCAAGGAAATCTTACTATATGTGGAGCCCACATGGAGGTGATGGTTTGGTTGACTTCTCATTTTCTTTTCACTTTATATTGGACTGGAAGCTGGGAGAGAAAAGCAGAAGGTAGGAAGTGACCCCCCAGGAAGTGTAACTTGGAGATCACATTCAGGCCCCAGATAGTATTGCCTTTCATAAGGCTCTGACACAGAGCTCGGTGGAGTGAGTGGGACCAGGCCCCTCTACCACTGCCTCTACTATTAAGGGTGCCCAAGCCACTTGCCTTCTTCACTGCACCCTCTGGTTAAAAGACAGCCTGCAGGAGATAGGCTGCAAAGAGGAGGTGGCACTGAGAACACTAACTACTAGGCAACCGAATCTCTGAGTAGTACTACAGATGCCTAAATGAACATCTAGCACTCAGATCCAGTACAACTACCTTTCCTAAGTAGTAGTTACAAACTGAATGGGAATTTGAAGAATGATTTATGCAGTCCAGTTAGCCAATAGCTAAGTGAAATTCACTACTATGCAAAGCTATGGACATAAAAATTGTGGGCACTCTGTTGTCCTTAAAACATAGCTTTTCATACAAAGGCCTTGTGTAGCCCCTCTGGATAGGGGTGAATTTCAAAATAAACAAGCCCTATTTACTCTATTTTGAAGATGTAAGTGGGACTTGAGTTGAAATGGCTTGACTATTTCAGGTGAAAATGGTCAGACAGCTTATATCAACAAAGACAAAAAAACTATAGGGCCTAATCCTGTAAGTATGAAAGTATGTGAATAATTTTGCTCATTTGTGTAGTCCAGGGGTGGGTGATAAGCAGCCTATGGGCCAAACACAGTTCACCAGCGGGTCGCTGGACACTTTATTCACCTACTTGCCCACAGGTATGGCCACTTACAGATCCCATTAGCTGCAGATCACCATTCCTTGGCCAATAAATAAAGAACCCATGGCCCACCCCAGGCTAGCATGTCAGGCTGCTTATTGCCCATCACTGTTGTAGTCCCATTGAACTTTGTGGAGGAATTAATGAAAGTAAAGCTACTCACATGTTTCAGGATCAAACTCTTGGGCTGCATCTAAACTTGCCAGCTGTCTACACTGGCTGCTTGAATTTGCACAAGAGCACTGACTTTGTAATGTACAAAATCAGTGCTTCTTGTGCAAATACTTTGACACTCCCGCTCCGGCAAAAGCCCTTTTGCGCAAATGCTTTTGCGCAAGAGGGCCAGTGTAGACAACCCAGAACCGATTTGCGCAAAAAAACCCCGATGGCTAAAATGGCGATCGGGGCTTTCTTGCGCAAAACCGCGTCTAGATTGGCACGGACGCTTTTCCGCAAAAAGTGCTTTTGTGCAAAAGCGTCCATGCCAATCTAGATGCTCTTTTCCTCAAATGCTTTTAATGGAAAAACTTTTCCGTTAAAAGCTTTTGCGGAAAATCATGCCAGTCTAGACGCAGCCTTGGGATTTTTTTTTTTCCCTTTTGCATTTTCATCTCATATTATCAGTGACAATTTCAAATCAAGAGTTTACAACCATTCCATCCTCCTAGGCAATCACAAATTCCCCAAGAATTGTCCCATGTATTGATTGCTTGATTGGAACATGCATGTTTTCCCCTTTGTAGTGTTTTCTCTATTAAAGGGAATTTGAATCATCCTGGCATTGTTTAAAAAGCACATAAAAGAAAGTAAATAATTTTGTTTTTACAATACTGCTTTTTTAAACATGGAAAAGGCTGTGTCTTGCATTTCTTTTCATATCTCCAGTTGTCTTCTAGTAAGGAATTCTTGTATATGCTTTCTCCTAATTAATTTAAGAATCTGTATGTATCTTTGATAAGCCATTGCCACATAGCCACCCCTGGGACTACAGTGCTAGATAAAAATCCTTAATCTGTAAAAGTGGTAGGAAAAAAAAGATTTTTCTAACCTTTTCACCTTTTCATAAATAGTTTAGAGAACATTCATTTTACACAGAGGGGGGATTCTATTTTTTTCTGCCATTGAGCTGTGAACTCAGATTGTGTGAATAAAAATATTCATTGTTGTAGGTAAAAGTCATAAAAAGTAGCACAGAAAATAGTATGCAAATATTTTACCTAGGACAAGCAAGTCATCCTCAGGTAGTCAGATTTTGTTATCATTGGTTATAAACCAAATCTATAGTTATAACTGCATCACTTATAAAGCGATTTGGTACTAGCTTTCAAAACAGAAGGTTCGCTGCATATAAAGTCTGAATTTAACTTCTATACCATAGAAGCTGATGAGATTAAGACTAATTCATATATAGCAGCTGTCAAGATAGTCCATATGCTTTTCATAAGTGCACTTCACTGTAAAAAATTGCATGGATGATTTTTCATTTCTTTTTGATAGGCAAATAAAGAAAGCTAATATGATAAAAAATGAATTAAAAAAACTAATACATAATGATAAACTTAAAAAACAATAAATGGTCTGGTAGCACTTTATAGACTAACAAAACATGTAGAGGGTATCATGAGCTTTCGTGGGCACAGCCCACTTCTTCAGATGACCAGAAAAGAACTCCAGTCATCTGAAAAAGTGGGCTGTGCCCACAAAATACCATCTACATGTTTTGTTAGTATATAAAGTGTTACCAGACCATTTGTTGTTTTTTAAGTTTATCCTGTACAGACTAGCGTCGGGGGAAGCCGAGTTAATCAATAATGGTCCTGCAAAATTTTTGTTTGTTTCTTTTTTGGTATCCATATCTGCATAAGAAATTGCAAAGGACAGCTTTTTCAAACACCTTTAAACTCCCGAGAGGATATATTTTTGGGGCTTGTACCCATGGCAGTGTAAACAGAAATCTTGCCAGAATATCAAGAAAAGCAGCCAGTTGCCCCACAATGTGATTCTAAATGAGGACTGTCATGGTGGCAAACTCCTCTTGACACTGGCTCATCTTCAAGCTTCCATTCAACACAACCTAGTAATAATGGCACTTTGGGTCAAGTTCATCCACCACCAGGCCTATGCACTACTTTAAGCTCTACATTAAGGAGCAAGTGTAGATGATCTGGATACTGTGCATTAGGGATGTAAAATTCCATTTAAAATGTTAACTGGTTAAACGGCATGTTTAACTGGTTAACTGGTCTGCCGTATCACGTTGCACAGTGCAGTGGGCCCATGTTGCGGGCTGTTCTGGTTGGGATGAACAGGGCCCCCCACCTGCAGTGAGGTGGGCCATGACAGGCTGCTCCAGCTGGCCTACGTGCTGGTTAACCAGTTACCCTGATAACCATGTGGTAGGGCAATGCTTACTGGGTAACTGATTAACCATTTACATCCCTATTGTGCATTCATAAAAAGGAAGGATGGAAGAATCCTCATCTCCCACTGAAGTTGTGGCACTTTTCCAAGGGCTTCTCCAGCCCAATAAGTGCTATATTCTCTGTGCCTTGGGGATTTCTGTGCATTACTCAACTGGGTTCACACAATGGTCCCTGTGGAGTAGGGTTGCCAGGTATCCAAATTTTAACTGGAAAACTTGGTCATAAAAAGACCCTGGCAGCTCTGGTCAGCACCGCCAACTGGGCTGTGTGTTGGCGCGTTGGAGAGCCCTGACCCTGCACCCCCATAGCAGCGACAACAGACTCCCCCAGCCAGTAGAATAGAGAGGGTTTATTGCTTTTCCAGGTTACAGCACAGCATAGACATGATGTGGTTACAGGAGTCAGGGGCAGGATGCCTCAGACCCCTTGGGTTAGGGGATCCATCGTTCCCCCTCCCCCAACCCTCAGCACCCAGCTCAGTCTGTTCCCTTCATGCTCTCTCGCCAGCAACTGACCCTTCCCCCAACCCTCACTTCCTTTGTTCTGTCCCTTCCCTTAACCGGTAAGACTGGTTCCATCACTGTCATAGGGGCCCTCAAGGTGCCCCCCGCTGGGCAGTGCTTACAGACAGAGGCCAGTAGTAGTCATCCACAGCTGACGCGTAGTAACCAGCAACGTACTGACACTACATCACAGGCTGTTAAAGGTCTGGTTGGTGGCTCAGCTATGCTCCAGCTCCATGGAATCAGCTGTCAGGTCCCTGCAACCCCCAGACACAGAGGGAATCCATGCGCTGCCCCATCACAAGCACCAGCTCCACAGCTCCCATTGGCTGGAAACAACCACCAATGGTAAATGTGGGGGCAGCTCACAGAGCCTCATTGCACCTAAGGCTCCAGCTGCTTCCTGGGCACAGCAGTAAAAGCTGCCAGAACCATACATCCCACATTCCAACCCCTGTCCACTTCCACACCCAAACTCCGTCCCAGAGCCTGCACTCCCCACACACTCCAATCTCCACCCCAGCCCTGAACCCTGCTTTCTGCACCCATTCATCCCCAGCCCAACTCCAGAGCCTGACTCCCCAGTCAGAACCTCACCTCCCCCACATTTCCAGTGAAAGTGAGCAAGGGTGGGGGAGATGAGCAATGAAGCTAGTAGGAGTGGGGCCTCAGGGAAGGGGTGGAGTAGGAGCAGTGCAGGCTGTTAGGTTTTATGTGATTAGAAAGCTGGCAATCCTACCATGGAGCTGTGCTCCACCTTCACTGCCCCAGAATCCTACCTCTCTTACACATTGGAACTGCCCCACACGGCTGCCAGAAGAATCAGGATTTTTCCCAAAGTGGGTAAGGAGGCCCCATAACCTGCAAGATGAAATTCATCTAGCCCAAAACCTCTACAACCCCTAAAGAACTCAAAATGGTTTTTACTCTAGGAAGTATATAAGGCACTGCCATGGCAACCAGTGTGCCCTTTAAGCTTCATGGCAGCACACCTTCTCAGGTGATTGATCAGCCCCACCCAGTCAGAGGATCAGGGCTCCCTGCAGAAAGCTGACTGACTAGGTGGGGCTGATTAATCACCTGTGAAGTTGTGCTCCTGCACAGCTTGGGGGAGGAAGGGCCTCTGACGGTGGGATCTGGCCTATGGAGGCCCAGCTGCTCCCCCACCCCAATCAGGGCCTAGGGACTGGGGAGTGTGTGGCACTTAGTCAACTGTGGCAGTTGACTGTAAACCCCTGCACACCTGAGGGCAGGGAACAAAAGACTTCATTCTCTTCCCCCTGCCCTTAGGCCAATCAGAGCCTGGGGAAGCACACACAGTCTTCTCCCACCCTGCAAGGAGCACCAAGTGCACTCTAATTGCCCTAATTGCATGGGGGAGCACACAAAGTTTCCCACCCTGCAAGGGGCACAGTGTTTCTTAGTGCCATGTGCTCCTTGCAGGACAGGGCACAAGGAGGCTTTGTATGCTGCCTCCACCCCCAAGCCTTGTTTGACCTGGGGGCAGTGTGTGAAGTCTCCTCCCACCATCAGGGACATGGGCACCTATAGGGAACCACCAGATGTTCAGAACGTCCAGATGATCAGACAGTGGGAGCACAGACTTCATGCTCTCCCCGACCCAATCATGGTCTGTAGGCAGGGAAGTGTCCTGGCCCCTCCCCCTGTGCCTGAGGCCCCACCCCTTCTGGGACAGCCTAGGGCTACTTTAGAATTTCTGAAGCAGCCGCTGATCAAAAATTATTGCCCACCCCGGGCTTACAGGAACACTGATGGAAACCACTCATTACTAGGGTGCCTTTTCCTGGTTGCTCTGGGGATTTGCTCTTTGCAGGTTCTATGCCCCTTTTTGCCACTTGTCCAGCCACCTCTCTCTCTTTGCAACTGAGTGCTCTCTCCTTGTGATTTGACTGCTCCCACTTCATGGCTAGGCCCTCTGGTCAGGTCACTGTACATAAGAACATAAGAATGGCCGTACCGGGTCAGACCAGAGGTCTATCTAGCCCAGTATCCTGTCTGCCGACAGTGGCCAGGACCAGGTGCCCCAGAGGGGGTGGACCAAAGGCAATGATCAAGCAATTTGTCTCCTGCCATCCTTCTCCAGCCTCTGACAAACAGAGGCCCAGGGCACCATTTTATCCCCTAGCTAATAGCCTTTTATGGACCTAACCTCCATGAAATTATCTAGCTTCTCTTTAAACTCTATTATAGTCCTAGCCTTCACAGCCTCCTCTGGCAAGGAGTTCCACAGGCTTACTACACGCTGTAGTTTTCCTTTTCTGGGGAGGCAGAGTTGTATATATCAAAGTCTCATGACCCATCACCCCTTCATGGTGCCACTTCCCCAGCAGCTGGTATAGAAATCCAGGCCTACCCATTAAGCTGGGTTCCAGCCCATGAAAAGTCTGCAGGATGCCAAACCTTACTGCTCACTACCTTGCCTTTTCTGAGCCTGAGAGTGACGCCTGCCTGCCTGCCTGCCTCTCTCTTTTTCCAGCCTCCTCCTAGTCTCAGCTGCTGAGCTTTATATAGGCCATGCCTATTCCTGTCCAGCTGAGCTTCATCTTTAATTAATCCTCCTGACTCCTCCTCCAGGTACGGCCTAGAAAGTTAATCAGCCCACCTAGCCACCTTCATCCCTTCAGGACTTGTATGGGTTGGACACCCATAACACGCATCTTCAAATCATATCACTTAGCACCATAAGTCAAATGTTAATTGGGAATCCCAGGGGTAAAAACAATCATGCTAATCACTAAGCCACGTTGCTAATGTTTTTAAAGGAATAACTGCATTCAAATTTTAATACTCCTTGTTGCTAAGTATGAGGAAGAGTCTAAGGAAGATTACAGGATATTGGAAATTCAAAGCCATCTTCTAGCTATGCTACAAATAAAGTGATTATGTTAAATCTAGTTCTACATTATTAAAAGAGAAACACTGCAAGCAGGCATCCTTCAGATAAATACTTGTCATTTGATTAAATTGTTTCTGAAGCAGCTTTTCTAGGGATCACTGACTAAAATGGAATACACCATTTCAATCTGTCTGTGTATGAGGGTTGGATTACATAAATTGCACAGGTCTTGGAAGACTTTTGCTCTGTGCATATCAATGGAGTGTTATTGAATAAAACAGAACTCATTGCTATGAACAGTCCTAGCTATCCTGAGTAAATTCTGAGACCACTTGTGAAACTCAGGAATTACTGCAAAGCAATGTAATTCCTGCCTTTCGCACCAACTCTATAAATGGGGTTGGACAAAAAACAACACAAAACAAAAGGAACAGACTGCATTCTCAAACCTTCCTCAACTCCCGAAGGCTTTCACCATGGCTATGAAAGTACATGAACTTCAATGGAGAACAAATTAAATGACAGTTTAAATCTCATCCGTGTGGGTGTGCATGTGGCAATATGAATGAGTCCTGTTCATTGCAGTGATTCATCTTATCTGTCTTGAGAAGAAAAACTGTGGGAATTGGATCAGTACTGTGCTTCTAAACAACTGTATGATTTATCTTCATTCTATATTTGGCAGAGAGACACAGTGGTCTATCTCGCTCAGGCACTGAGACTGTATCAGTTGGATCCACCCATAATTCTGAATGAGGGCTGCTAATTTTCACTCCATATTTTTACCCTAAAGCCTCTCCAGTACTCTGCTGTCTGAACAATTAGCATCAAACCATGAAAAGGATAGAACAGTCAGCTTTCATAGAAACTCTAGAAAATACTTCCTCACTGACTGGTTAGGAGAGTTTGTTAGTTGTTACCTCGCCACTAGCTTTTACTTAAGGACTATAGGCAAAATGCATTCATGTGTACCATGCCTGCACAGGGCCTATGTGTCACACATTGAGGCACTAAAAAGGATGTATGTAGTGTTACCAGATTTGCCCAATACTCTGGGGTATGCTCATTTATTAGGGTTCCTCTTATGGGACTGCGGGGAGGTTAACAATTCTATCAGTGTGCTGCTCGTGCTTAGTTGTGCTCTTATATGGAGCTGAATTCTACCTGCTGCCAATTCCCCCTCCCACTGGAGCTCTCCTGCAAGAACTAGGTTCCTCAGGATGGGGTGCTTCCCACCTTAGCAACACACACAGACGCTCACATCCACTAACAAAGCATGCCTGAAAGGGCTGGGTAATCAGCACTCACAAACTGATCCCCTCATATGTCCCTGGATTCAGAATGCCACACTGCACCCTCATGAGCAGATTAAACAGCACTTTAAGCTGCCATCCTCATAAGCCCCCAGGTTCAGCACCCCCTATCCTCACTTTCACAACACAATCATTCTCTGGTAAACCATATGATGAGCAAACCCCACAGGATTTGGGGCACTACTTTAGCTTGGGTACAAGAAGTGTTGTTGCAGAGCGAATGGGGGAGCCAAAACAACACCTCTTGAGGAAGAGTGAGCAAAAGAGAAAGAAAGAGAGAGAAGCAACCAGCTTAAC
>CM057847.1:162143520-162155457 GCA_030068395.1 Apalone spinifera
TCTTATTTTCTATCCCTTTCTTAATAATTTCTAATATCCTATTTGCCTTTTTGAATGCCGCTGCCCACTGTGTGGAAGTTTTCAGAGAACTATACAGGGTCTGTAGGTGGGGAGTATGGGATGTGTTCTGGCCCCACCCCTTCCATTCAAAGCCCCCACCCTTTCTGGGGCAGCCCAGGGTCACTTCAGAAATTTGTGAAGTGGCCCACTTTCAAAAACTATTGCCCACCCCTAAGTTAGAGTGTCTTATTATGCTGGGTTCAAACACACAATATGCATTTTGATATGGCTAAATGTAACTGTGTACATCTAGGAACAAAGAGTATGGGTTATGCTTACATGATAGGGGACTCTGTTCTGGGAAGCAGTGACTCTTAAAGAACATTTCGTGGCTGGGAAGAGTGTAGGGGGGAAGTCAGCAGAACTTGAGAGTTCTCAAAAAGGACAAATTCAAATCTTGAATGAATAAACATGAATCTCAGAGTGGAATCGAGTACAGTTGAGCAGAGCACAGGGGTTATTTCACCTCTGTATTTAGCACTAGCGCAACCACTGCTGGAATTGTGTCCAATTCTCATTTCCACAATTGAAGATAATTGTTGAAAAACTGAACACAGTTCAGAGAAGAATCACAATAATGATTAAAGGATGAGAAAATATGCCTTATAATGATAGACAGGTGTTCAATCTATTTAGCTTAACACAGAGAAGATAAAGGAGTAACTTGATTACAGTCTACAAGTATCTACATCATGAACAAATATTTAATCACAGCTCTTCAGTCTATTGGACAAAGGTGTAACAGGATGGCTGGAAGTTGAAGCTAGACAAATATCAGAAAGATAGAAGGTGTAACATTTATAACAGAGAAAGTAATTAATCTTTGAAACAATTTACTAATGGTCATGGTGGATTCTTCATCACTGACAACTTTAATATCAAGATTGATGACCATAATGGTCCTTTCTCTGGCCTTGGAATCTAGAAATCTATTATTCAGTGGCATTTTGTTGTTGTTCTCAGTCTATATCCCAGGAAACATGTGAACCCAACAATCAAAATACTGGTACAAGTGATTCTTTTGCTGTCAGTCCAAACAGAAGGGCAATCACTGAATGGACAGGAAGACTGAGTTACTCCCTTATGCATATAAGGCACAAGAGGCTCAGATAATTCACATATAAAGTAAAACAAAACCTAAACCTTTAAGTTTATCCATTATTAATATTATAGGGGGAGAGTTTCAAAGACAAAAATGTAAGTTTAGTACCAACAATCATTGACTTTCAATAGCTTTTGGGTACCTAGGTATTCGTTGTAGCTGTGAAAATCTCTGCCTGAGTAGTTTACTGATAGGACATCTTTGAATTTTACCATTCCAGCTCATATCACCTTCTGAAATTTCTGTGGCTGACAGGTCACATTTCTATCCATTTGTATTTATAAATTGGATTTGAAAATACCCCTGAAACTAAAAGGTTGAAATGTTTCACACAGCCATGAAGTGCTACTGAGTGCATGAGTCATCTTGCAACATGAACGACGAAGGTAAGTAACCAAGACAGAAATAGCAAACTACACATAATGCGGCAGGGCGGAGGGAGAGTTTATTTTCACTGCTAATCCTGTCTCCACTGAAAGTCTGCATTTACACACAGATCACTAGCACGGCTATGAGATAAAATGGCTATTCCTCAATTAGAATAGGTTGACAAATGTTGACTCCTTAATGGTGATCATTTCACATATTTCTTTCCTCTCCCACAGTGAACTGGCACAGATCATTTGACATATTATGACTTTTTCTTTATGTTAGGAATTAATTCAAAAATTTCAATTTAAGATGAAGTAGTACTCCACCAAGAAATTTCTCCCTGTTAACAATATCAATATCAACAAAACTATTGGAAATATAATTAAATAAATATGTTCTCTCACCTTCTAACTATGTCCCAGGCGATTTTGTTCCTAAAGGATCTATGATATTTATGACCTGAGCAAAATTTATCATACATGAAAGACAACTGCATAGCTACATATTTGCCCTGTAATGCCAGTGCTTCTAACTTTTAGCTTCTTCTAGTAGATCAATGATGCAGCTTCCCAATTCAATGCCTGCTTTTTCCTCCCATCCAAGCAAGAACCACCAAATACCTATTTTCTTCACTGTATGTAAGGCTACATCTACACTGCATGATTATTTTGGAATAAGCTATTGCAGAAGAAATAATCCCAAATAGCTTATCTCAAAATATCACATCGATACTACAGGGAAGCCTGCCTCGGACATATTCGAGTCCGAGGCAGGCTTCCCTAATGTGGACGCATTACCTTGATTTAGAGCCTCAGGAGGCACTGGGGAATAATTACTTTGAATGGCCTAGGGGAGGAGCTAGTTTGAAATAGCAGCAGTGGAGTGTTCACACCACTGCTATTCTAAAATAGCTATTTCAGAAGAGGCGTTATTCTTCTTGGAATAAGGTTTACAATCGCCGAAATAAGCCGTGTTTTGAAATAACGGGCTAGCTCTGTAGACACTTGCATAGTAATTTTGGAATACCGGACGTTATTCCGATATAATGCTGCTGTGTAGATGTACTCTAATAGAGCAGAGTTCATCAGCGTATTTCACTTTACAGTTGATAAAAATACAGTTGTTCAGAATAAACATCAGATATAATTTTGATTATAAAATGAAATATTAATTCTAATACTAAACAGAATAACTCATCAGTTGCTACAGTAAATTCAATGATGTACTTGAGCTAATGCAAGAAGGAAATTGTTTTGAATAGTTACTTCATCATCATCTACTGTGCACACAGTCATTTTGCTTAAGTAAAAACTCTAATGGCTTTATGTAGACATGGGGCATGCAGATAGTATTTAGACTCCTAGGACATTCAGTCAATGACCCTTTTATTGAGTAACCATTTCAACTAAAATGATTAAGTATATAAAACAAACTTTATTTGAAAACTTCAAAATAAGCTGCAGAGAAAGCAAGGTTTCTTAAGGCCAGATTTAAAGAGAGACATGACCAGGTTGGCGTGAGCATTCTGGATAGGTGAGAAAGCAAAAATGAAATGTCAATCCCTTATTGTTATCAAGGGGACAGACAGAGGAAGTGCCAAAATAACATCAAAAAATGTATACCTTAGGACACTGGCTGCCCTTACATGCCTTAACACATCAGCCAATATCCCAGGGGGTGAGTTGAATTTCTGGAGGATGCTGTAGCAGGAAGGCAGTAAAGTGAAAACAAGGTCATGACCGTTATGTAGCTACACCAACTACTGGCATGCTGGGATGCATTTGTCACTTCATTAAGAAAATGGTTAGCTGAGGCAATGTGCCTGATGTGGTAGTAGGGAGGTTTACCGACGGAGAGATGGAGGAGAAAGAAGATGTTAGGACTGAGATAATTCCAAGGCTTCTGGATTTGAGAGTTAAGATGGGTTATAGAAGAATGCTGCTGCAGTATTTCATTCTTGGCTGAGTTTGGAAATGAGGTGGCTAGATTCCAATACTCCAAATTGCTGAGTAGGAGCTCCAGCCACCAGCTGTACCAGCTTCCAGAGAAGGCTTACAAAGTTTATAGCCACATTCGAGCTCTGTCTGTTTACGTTCTACTTGGCCATCTTCATCACCTCTGATTTTTCCCCCATCTACACTGCAGAGTCAGCATTGCATGAACTTAATTAATTATGCATTTGGACTGAGTCAGGATTGTTTTTAGATTGATCTGATGTGATCTGACTCTCATGGTCAATACTATCTTGTGTCAGCACCACTTCCACTCACTTGCTTCACTGCTTACCAGATTCACCTGTTCATCATGCTCTGTTCGATGGCCTTGATCTTCTGACCTTTTTCCCCAAACACCATCTCTACCTCCTCTTCACAGTCATGACCATGAGTACTCCACTACCCACCCTGATATAGATGTGTTTGCATAGTGTTTAGCACAATGGCACTAAACCCGATTGCATCTTTTTCGTGCTATCATAATATAAATGTTAAATCATCCATATGCAATATATCTGAAAAGTGACTCAGTACAAGAAAAAAAAATTGAAGAAAAAGAACCAGCCATATTTTATATAATATGAGCTATTGATTTCTGGTGCTACCACCACACAATTAAAATAATAGTACAGTTTACGAAATCAAATATTTTTATCTAAAATATTTTTTACAACAAAACAAGGTTTTTGAATAAAATGTTTGTTCAGCATTTTCCTGTTTTTTAACACAAAGTACACAAAAATACAATTCTCTTTTTTTTTTTTGAGATCCCCCTTGTCCAACCTCAATTTTTCTCTCACTTTGTCTTTTCTTTCCCTGTAAGCTGTTTTTATTTTCATTGTTATGTAATAAAAAACTGAAAAAATCCATGAAAAAATTTCAAATGAGCCAAATAAGTCCCACAAATTGTATTGTACTAATTATACTAATATATGCAGAATTATAAGTGTGACTCACAGGAACAATGCAGTTTAGATGACTCTGTGTATCTTATCTTTTTTCTTTTTACTTATCTTTTTTTAAGGGGGAAGACTGAAGATAGCTGGTATATTGTCTTACTTAAATTGTTGTATCTTTAAGATGGGAACTATGTATTTTTACACCCCTACAGTATTCTTCACTTAGATAGCACCAGAAGAGTTGTGTTTGCCTTCAGCACTAGCTGATACCTCATTCAGCAATGAAAATAGTCCACAATCCTCATTAACCAGACAAAATAATATCAGGGTAAAACCAATCACTACCACATATAAATAGCAGTTATTCTGCATAGGAGCTTCAATTAGCACCACCAGTCTGGTATTAATTGAAATTTTCTTCTTAACAAAAGCAATAAAGGTTTTTATTTTCTAATAAACTCTGTGGGAGGCTTCAATGGATTCATTCACTTGTGTACCTTCAAAATAGCCTTTCATTTCATGACTAGGCTTAAAGGCGCCAGTGTTCCTTCTTCTTATAACAAACTATATTAGTGCAAAGAGTCACAGTACTGAGAATTATTAAAATAAAATCTAATCTCCAAAGTGATGCGGAGTATAAAATAGCCTCTTCCCCTTGCTAGCCTTTCAGCTATTAGAAGTAACTGAGTTAAACTGGATGGAGAACAAAAGACGTATCAGATATTCTGTCCTACTTCGTACTTTGACTAAACAGAATCGAATGATAACCTAACATGTAATGGGAAATTCAGTCCTTCAATCAAGGACAATAAGAAAGAAAGAAACAAAACAAAAAGCTAAATTACTGCACGATTAGACAATGACAACAGATGTGGTAGGATGGTTACACAATACTCAGGAAAATAGATTTGTAATTTTTGTATTGTTTTTGTATGGCATCCAACAGAGCATAAACATTATGTGTGCAATTATCATGAAGTAATGCACCAAAATTGACCAACCATTTAGAATTGTTCTCAGCCAAGGATTACAATCAGAGTTAATGTATTAATGATTTTTTAATAAGTGGGATTCAAAACCAAATCTCTATGATTAGTTTATAATTACTAGTGCAGGAATTACTGAAACTGGGACAAAATGTGCTTCTTAATTAATTTTTTTTAATTTGCATTTTCAGCCTCTGGAAATATTTATGTCCAATTTCTATTATTGGAGTTAACATACTTGTGAAATTACTAGCTTCTAAAGCATTTGACAATTCATAAACCTATCTATGAAATTTTGCTCATCATAATATTTTCCTCTCTTGCAACTTATGTTAAATCATACAGCATTACATCAATTTCAACTCAATCTATAACATTGTCACTGGTGTACAAAGCATGTTCTTTATTTACAACAGAAGACCAGATATAGGAACAGTCAGAATGAGTTTATTTATACATTTAATTTGTCAAAGCACTTACTGTAGAATATGGAGCATCGTGTAAAATAACTTTAGAATTACAATCCATGGTAGTAACAGTCAATACAAATCTGCCAAGGCACCCACATTAAAAAGAGGCTTTTTCAGTTCTGCTTAAATTTTTTTTTTTTGCCTTTTATTTCATCATAAAAAGATTTTGTTGCCCAAATCTCTTGATTCATATTAATATACTTCTTTTTAGAAATTGCCACTTTTCAGATCACTGTGCTTGGAAGCAGTGGTTCATTGACAAAATTACCCATTTTATCACAGTTTCAGTCAAGATGAACAGGAAATCGACGAGGAAATGAAAGTGTGTGAGGGAAAAAAAAAAGAGAATATGCCAAATATTATCCTTTTAAAATGTGGGAGATTTTAAATGAAAAAAGACTCTAGGTGTAAAACTTCCTGAAAATTGTTCACTTACAACTGTATTCAATA
Organism: Apalone spinifera; assembly: GCA_030068395.1. Classification (NCBI taxonomy): domain Eukaryota; kingdom Metazoa; phylum Chordata; order Testudines; family Trionychidae; genus Apalone; species Apalone spinifera. The sequence goes on from CM057847.1 coordinate 162,149,854, forward strand.
ATACTTCCTAATCTCTAATATGGAAAGAAAAACAAGCACCATGGGTAACATTTTCATATATAAACAACTTTCTAAAATGCACTCTTAAAAGCCTATAGGCTAGTCTGCTTGGAGCAGCAATGCACAATACAGGGTGTGACTTTTTTAAAGCGCAGAAATGTGTTGCTCATCACATGGTCTAGGTAGACCCTGCTTGTATACATTAAAGGTTCCCTTGTATGCTTTGATATAGTGTTATTTGAAACATCCAAAATTAACCTGTACCATATTACTACACTTCAAAAGTCACACACCCAGAGGGGTGCATTATCTTTCCATGTACACAATACTTCAGTCTTATTGAAAAGTCATTGAAACTTAGGCCCAACTTACATACAGGTTTTGCACTGGTACTAGTGCTTCTGTTAATGGTGTGCTTTATTTTTTAAAATTCTGGTGTGTTTTTTTACTGTACTAACATGTACTGCCCTAGAAAGGCTGCAGTTATAGTGATATAAAAGTCCTTATAGCAGTATTGCTTATTCTTCTTCCCTTAAGGAAATAAGCTATAGCACTATAAGGCCATGTCTACTCTCAGAAACAATTTTGAAATTAGTAAATTTGGCTTAACTCCTGATTTAACAAAATTGAACTAGCATGTCCACACTTCAGTGAAGCCTCAAAATTAGTCTGAGGCTGACTATTAATGTGGATATGCTACCTCAGATTTGGAGCCCCAGGAAGCACTGGGGAGTAATTAGTTCAAATTACTCTGGAGAATAGTTGTTTCAAAATAGCGGCACCGGAGCATCCACACTTCTGTCATTTCAAAATAACTATTTCAGAATTAGCATTACTCCTGTTGAAAAGCAGGAGTACAGATTTTGAATTTAGTGGCCTGTTATTTTAAAATAATCGGCTGGGTAGTATAGATTCTCCACATGTAAATTTGATGTTAGGGAGGTTATTTCAAAATAAAGTCCTAGTATAGACCAGGGCTAAGAACTATTATACCAGTATAACTGCACTCCCATTAGGGGGGTTATATCTCTTTAACTATACCTATATGGTTAGGCAACTAGGCATCTTTGTGACTTTATCCCATAAGTGCTTAAACCTCTTTTAAAATTGAACTAAGTGCTTATCTACATAACCCCACAGTGCAGACCGTGAAGGTGTGTTGTACAGTAACTGCCCCGTGTAGACCCCGTTAGCACAAATTTAAAAGATATCTAATTCATGTTAACGTACTCCTGTTTGAACTCTCCCTATCATTCATGAAAGGAAGGAATCAGCTGATAGAGTGGTAGCATCTCTCCTATCCTAGGACTGCGCAGAAATCAAAGCAAGTAACCCTACTGAGGAGCATGAACAGGCTGTGGGGGAGTCAGGGAGAAGTGGGCAGTCCAAAGACTGATCTTTTTCATGGTCCATTGCAAGGAGCTACCTGTAAAGGGGGTCCCAGAGCCATATTGGCCTAGATTGTACTTCCAGGCAATCAAGCCAGAGTGTCAGGAGAGGCACAGAGTGCAAGGGGGAGTCTGGTAGGGAGTCTGGTAGGGGGAGTCTCCCTTAATCCCCTCAGTACATCCCAAATGACCAATCAGAGAAGAGTTCTAACAATTCAGATAATGATGTTCATTTGGTGCTTTATAAAAAAGGGGGAAATGCACATAAGACTGGCCATAGTGGGTCAGACCAAAGGTCCAGCTAGCCCAATATCCTGCTTTCCAACAATAGCCAATGCCAGATGCCCCGGAGGGAGTGACCAGAACAGGTAATCCCTCTCCTGTCATCCATTTCCAGCCTCTGACAAACAGAGGCTAGGGACACCATTCCTACCCATCCTGGCTAATAGCCATTGATGGACCTATCCTCTATTAATCTATGTAGCTCTTTTTTGAATCCTGTTAAAGTCCTAGTTTTCACCCAGTTATGATGATGACCTTTTCCAGACATTAAGAAATTCCCAAGAAAAATGCATAGTTCATCATAAGGATGTTATATCGGTTAATTGAATAGTTGAGTAACCTCATGAATTCTTATCTGTTAGTCAACTATTCTATAGTCCTTGGGTGCGGGGCCAGCAGCCAGGGTGCTCCACCCCATTCCTGAGGAGCCCACTGCCACTGTATCAGAGGCAGCAGCACAGGGTGCCAGGAGGGAGCTGGTCCACAAGGAGAGTCAGTTCAAAAACCTGTCACCCTGTGCTGCTTCCTCTGATAAAAAAGCTGTAGCGCAGGATGGCAGCAGCCCCTGCCCAGGTGGGATCTGAGCTCCCGGACCTGGTGCAAGCTGAAACTGAGCCGGGCTGCCTGCCCACCTGGCTCCTAATACACTTTAAATGCAGAGCCGCAGTGGGGATAGGTCCCAGACCCAGCACGAACCAGGACTGAGCCAGGCTGTTGGCCATCCTGCTAAAAAATTAACTGGCATAGGGAAGGGGGAAAATGCAAATAGTCTATATAGCATTAACCTATAAGCTTTTGCTTATCGGTTAATCAGTTAACCAACTATACTATTACATCTCTAGTTCATCACTCTCTAGGCAATTTCAGCTAAGCAAATTGTGCCTTGGGTGCTAAATTATACTATTATTTTGAGATATGGCACATATCAAATGTGCATGCAGCCAAAATGCAATTGTTTTTCATTGTCCTACATCTCACTTATGGTGCAATACCTGTTTTTTAGCAGGTTTTTTTATTTTTTTGTTGTGAATGTGTTCTTTTTGGCACATACAAATCAGTTTCTCTTACCTTTATATAACTTCTTAATACAAACAGAAATCATTTTGAGATTGTCTATGATAACATACAAGTTACTCTTTGTGTTTCCCATCATCATTGGGTTTCATCCAGTTGTGACAGTGTCTGGATCCTAACACAGTTTCATAGTAGTTTGGTGAAACTGATTGCTGTCTAGTTCACTTTAGTTACCCAGAAGAGCATCCATCTAGCAATGGTTCAGAAAATTCTTAGATGGCCAAATTGAATGTTCCGCCCTCAAGCTATATTTCTTCTATTTGTTTTTTAATGAAAAAATACTCCTCTTTTATAGTTTTATAGTAAAAAGGACACATAAAAATCAAGACAACAGACTGTTTTTACATTGTGATTTTCCTCTTGTTGTTTTTCTATTGATCAGGAAATGAGACATCCAAAATACTATAATTAAGAAAAAAAGAAATCCAGTAAGAATAAGAGCAGGGATAATTTGAAGTAGTTTCAAGAGCTATGGTCATTTTTCTGTTTATCGTGAGTATTAAACAAATATATAGCAGGATTGTGCATGTTTTGGGATCTTTCTCCAGAGAGAGGGAAATTGATCTTGCGGTTGAGACACTGGATGGGGATGCAAGAGTTCTGGGTTCTGCTTTCAACTTTGCAACAGATGTCTTCTGGGACTTTGAGCAGGTCAATTAATATCTATGCTGTGGGTTCCCACTGGAAGACAGGGATTTTTATCCTTCCTTTCTCATATCCTTTGTCTCCTCTAGTCAGCACTCACAATCTATGTAATAAAAATAATATGTCCATTCACTTTGACAATTAAAACATTGATACAGTCTTCCTGTTGGTGTACACACTAGACATCAGACTAATCACTAAAAATCCTGGGCGTATATTTTAGGTTATTAAAAATAATCATACTAATCAGGCCCCTAGGATATAAATTATACATCACAGAATTTGATTCTGTGGCATCACTGATTATTATTATGATTAGCAGAGGTGGACAGTACCAGAGCCCTCTCTACCCATATGCGGAATATGCAGTTGCATAGGGCACCCAAAACCCAGAGACACCGCTGGGTCCTAATGTCCATCTATCTGCTTCTTCCTATCCCTGTGGCTCTGCTTCCTCAGGAGAAGATCTAGTTAACTTAAAAGTGAAAAAAAGCCTGCCAGATGTATTAGCAACACTGAACCTGTGAAAGAGCCATTTATGTGGTAATGAAGCCATTTAACAGACATGAAACCAGGTACATGCTGTCCGCTTCTGAATTAAATTTGTTTGAAAAATATGTATTTGTGTGCTGTTGAAGATTATAAAATCACATCTCTAAAAAGTTATTATTCCTCCTCCTCTCCTCCCTCCCCCCTCCCCCACAGCTGTCATTGGGCATAAGGGCACCAGTTTAATAATACTGAGTAGGGCCCCATAAATCCTAAGGACAACCCTGGTCAGATCATTCTTTATCCCAAAATGTCATTAAAGTATGCAGTTTCATTAACACCAAAAGGTTTGAGGAGATGTTTTGGTTTCAACAAAGTTTTCATTTGGGATTTTTTGCTTTCGGAGCGCTGGTCACTTCTGATCAGAGAGAATAAGCCTGAAGCACAGCCCTGCCTGAGCTTTTCCACCTGAAAACTGGAGTTGTCATCCTTTGGGCAGCTTTAATTGTTCTTAATGATGTGCATTGTCATAGCACTCAGGAGCACATGATGCTTCCCAGAGGTACCCAGGGTTGTCAGGCTCCTCACTATCACCTGCCTCATACGTAAAGAAACCTTGTCTGTGTCTGAAGGAGATCAGCTCCCTGACTCCACCAGCCCCCACCATCAGCACAGGCATTCCCTTCTCACCCATTACAAGCTCTTCTGCTCCTTTGTGGTTATCACTGGGCATGCTTCAAACCATGAGCCCTTCAAGCATCACTGGATACTCACAGGATTTCCAGACCTTCTTCTTCCAAAGAAACAGTACACCAGACTCCAATTAACACACGTCATTTAGAATTATTTACAGAGAAGGCAAATATGTTCATTTAATAAGGAATAGAGCCTCAAATGCCAGCAGGCAGAAATATTGCAACAAAGGGTTAAAAGGGAAATAAAACCATAGTCCGCATGTTAGAGCCTAAATTTAACTAACATGACATTGTCACGTCACCCAGAGCAAAAGCTCTCCACAAATCCTCAGTGTCTTACAGCTAGGCTTGGCTGTGATATTCCATCCATGAGCCAAACACACTATCCTCTTACTGCCTGAGTGGAAACACACAGAACATGTCTCTGCCCCTGAAGGTAAAGCCCCAAAATCCATTGTCTTCATCTGCAAACAGAGCAACTCCCTCTGCTTGTGCTTTCTTATCTAGGATCTCCCCAGAGACTTCACAATCTCTTTGTTAGTGTTTTGCTCATACTGCAGGTCAGCCTTCACTTTGAAGTGTATAATACTCAGTTTACATTTCCAATATATATGCAAAACTCCATACATATTAGCTGTAAGTACTGTGGCAGGGTCTGTCCCAGTCCTGGGCCCCTGACCCCTGTTCAGCCCACAGTCCCATAGTCTAGAAGCCACAGTAATATGGCTTACTCACCTTGGTTTGAGGTTTGTTGTCTCCCTGTAGTCTTTTAACAAGGTCGATGCTGTTCTCTTGACTCCTCCAGTGCCTTTCTCTCTCCAAACTCCTTCTCCACTCTCCAACACTCCTCCACAGCTCTCCAAACTCTCTCAGTTCTCCAAACTCCTTCTCAATTCGCTCCACACTCTCACAACTCTCCAAATTCCTTCTTGGCTCTCTCCACACTCTCACAACTCTCCAAACTCCTTCTCGGCTCTCTTCACAACTCTCCAAACTCCTTCTCGGCTCTCTCCCCCCTCACCCACAGGGAG
>CM057847.1:162155557-162175745 GCA_030068395.1 Apalone spinifera
GACCTCTTACCACCAATGGAGGGTGGGGAGCCCCGGTGGGCCAGCCTCTATTCACCTTAGTTCCGTGGCCCACCGGAGACATCAGCTGGAGAATCCTGCACGGAGCTGTGAGCACTGGCGTGTACTTGGCGCGGTTCACCCCCACCCCCGAAACGTGTCTCTTCTGTGGCATGAGGGAGACCCTGGCGCACATCTATATCGAGTGCGCCAGGTTACAGCCCCTCTTTCGGCTCCTCCAGAACCTCCTGTTGAAGTTCTGGCTGCACTTTTCCCCCCACTTGTTAATATATGCACATCCCATCCGTAGCCCCACAAAGTCGCGGGACCTCCTGGTCAACCTCCTCCTGGCTATGGCCAAATTGGCAATCTATAAAACAAGGGAGAAGAGGTTGGCCGGGGGAGGGGCCTGCGACTGTGGGGACTATTTTCGTTTCTGTATCTGCTCACGAATCCGGGCAGAGTTCCAAGTGGGCACTGTCCGGGGTTCTCTGCTCAGTATCCGCATCCGGCTCCCTCGTTTTAGCCCTTTGACCCTCACACCCATCCCTATTTTCTCATTATTTGTCCCCAGTAATTAGTTGGTTCTTCTGGGTTCTGCGGACCCTCCCCGCAGGCTGGGGGGAGGTCCTTTAGATGTGGGCGGGCGTTAGCCAAATAGTCTGTCACAGTACATTTTGCAATGATTATGATGACAAATGTAAAACAGGCTTTCAGCAGAAACCTACATAACTCTCTGATGTGCTACTATGTAGGCACCAGACCAAGGGGATCCCTGTAACTCTTATGTGCACCTGTGCTCTCTGTCAATTAGCAACAAGAGATTCTTGGGCCACATAGTGATGGACCAAGACCCAATTGTGCTAGGTACTCTACAAGCACAGAACAAATAATATGATCCCTGCCCCAAAGAGCATACAATCATAGAATCATTGAGCTGGAAGAGACCTCAGGAGGTCATCAAGTCCAGCCCCCTGCCCAAGGCAGGACCAATCCCAACTAAATCAACCCAGCCAGGGCTTTGTGAAGCCGAGATTTAAAAACCTCTAGGGATGGAGATTCCATCACCTCCCTAGGTAACCCATTCCAGTGCTTCACCACCCTCATAGTGAAATAGTTTTTCCTAATATTCAACCTAGACCTTCTCCACTGTAACTTGAGACCATTGCTCCTTGTTCTGCCATCCATCACTACTATGAACAGCCTTTCTCCATCCTCTTTGGAACCTCCCTTCAGGAAGTTGAAGGCTGCTATCAAATCCTCCCTCACTCTTCTCTTCTGCAGACTAAACAAACCCAAATCCTTCAGTCTCTCCTCATAGGTCATGCGCTCCAGCCCCCTAATCATTTTGGTTGCTCTCCTTTGGACCCTCTCCAATGCATCCATATCCTTTCTATAGTGGGGGGCCCAGAACTGGACACAATATTTTAGATGTGGCTCACCAGAGCTGAATAAAGGGGAATAATCACTTCTCTGGATCTGCTGGGAATGCTCCTCCTAATGCACCTCAAATTAATAACTGTCTTTCAGTATGGGAGGAGTAGAAGAGTATTTGGGCGGGGGGCCAGAAAGACTTCAGATGGTCATAAGAAGTAACATAAGAAAAGAATCTGACAATAGTTCCTGGCTACAACCACTAGAAACAGTACCTAGCACAATTATAAGGTTATAAGTTGCACAGAGATCATTCCACATCCAGTCCTATTCTGTATCTTCATTAATAACTTGCATAATGGACTGGAAAGTATGTTTTTTAAAGTAGCAGCTGACATCAAGCTGGGAGGGGTTGCAAGCACTTTGGAGGACAGAATTAGAATTCCAGACAACCTGGACAAATTGGAGAACTGGTGTGAAATCATTGAGATGAAATACATCATAGTCAAATGCAAAGTATATAAAATATCGCACTTAAGAAAGAATAGTCAAATGCACAACTACAAAATGGGGAATACCTGGTTAGGTGGTATATTTCTATATATATATAAAAAAGTTTTTCCTGCAGGACAACAGAGTAGCTAATCATATCACTCTGTGTCCAACAGCCTCTCCACCCCCCCCCCCCCCCCCCCCCCCCCCCCCCCCCCCCCCAGTTGCCCCATCTTCTCCCTTTCTCCTCCTCCCCACTACTAACCCAGCAGAAATCTGGGCTAGGGCTGGCTGTACCTCCGGCAGCTGAAGTTTTAAATTGCGCTGCTCTGGTAGTGTGGGGGGACAATGGCAAGGTCCATGGCAGGGGGAAGAAAGCACCGTAGGAGAGGCTTGCTTCAAGGGTGGGGTAGGACTGGGGAACTCCTCCCCCAACCACAGGACTCACCACTGGAGCACCTCACTTTAAAACTCTGTCAGCCACCATGTGAGAGAACAGGGCCTGGGCCCTGCCCCCCTCTCTACCAGTGTTGGGGGTGAGGAGGAAGAGCGTGGGGCTTGGCACACCTGGGGAGGGAGATGGAAGGACAGCCGGGGATGGAACAGCAGGGAAGGGGAGCCACAAGCCTTGAGACCTCCCCCCTCATAGGGGGTGGCAGGAGCCACGAGGTCTCCCCTCTTGTGGGGAGGGGAGTCATGAGCCATGTGCCCACCCCTCTTGTGGCTGGAGGGAGAGAGCCAGGCCACTCATGGCCTGGGCCTCAACCCAAACTCCCAGCAGCTGGTGGGGGAGGGGGAGAAAGCCAGGGCTGGCCTGGCTTCAGGGGGTTCCACAAGCTGGGGAGAGAGATCTGGGGCAGGCCAGGGCTGCTACACCTGGCAGTTGGGGGACAGAGCTGGGCCTGCCTACCCCCTGAGGGGGGGTTGGTGAGCATCGCGATCAGGGGGGTACCACCCCCTAGCAACTGCAGAAAAATATTTTGGAGTTATAGTGGTTCATAAGTTAAGTAGGAGTAAAAAAATGTGATGTCATTGCAAAATAAGTTAATTTCTGGGGTGTACGAATAGGAGTGTGGCATGCAAGTCATGGAAGGTAGTTGTCTTGCTCTACTTGAGGCTCAGCTTGAGTATTCTGTCCAGTTCTAAGAACCACATTTTAGGAAAGATGTGGACAAATGAGAGGGTATCCAGAGGAGAGCAATAAACATGATAAAAAGTTTAGAAAGCCTGACTTATGAAGAAAGCTTAAAAACTGAGCAAGTTTCAGGGATACCCAGTAGTAGTCTGTATGTAGAGAGTTGCTATAAAAAGCATGGTGATAAATTCTTGGGTTCCCTGAATGAAGGTTAGGGTTCCCCAGGATAGGACTACCAAGCCAGAGATAGGTCAGGAACAAGTAGGGCTACCTGGGCTATGGATAGGGTTCCAAAGGGTAGGGTGCGCTGAGATAGAAATAGGCCAGGATCCAGCAAGGTTATCTAGGTCAGTGTTTCTTTACCAGTGGTACGAGTACCCTTAGCGGTACTCGAGAGAAGTCTGGGGGGTACATCAACACAACTGAAATTTGGAGAAAACTGAATTTTTGTTTTAAGTTTTACAACACTTTGTTATTTTTGTACTTTTTACACCCAAAAATTTAATCACCCGCCCGGCCACGATTAAGTTGTTTAAACAAATGTGTTGCAATGGTAGAAAAAAATTGTGTATGTCTGAAAACTGTAGGTACTGGGGGTACTTATAATTTTTTTAAAGGGGTACTTTCTAAAAAAAGGTTGAGAAACACTGACCTAGGTTAATGCTAGGTTTCCAAAGGGCAGGACTCCTAAAACTACAGATAGGGTTCCAAAGTTCAGGACTTCCAAGGCTAAGGTTAGGATTCCCAAGGGTAGGGCTACCAAGGACACAGAGAAGCCTGAAACTACTATGGCTCCTCAGCTTGGGGCTGGTACGGATCTCCAGGATCAGATTAGGGTTATGTAGGATAAGGATCTGTATGCTATGGTTAGGGGTCCAGAGGAAAAGGTGCTGCAGAGTAGGCTTAAGAATGAAAAGGGTAGGGCTTCCTGATTTAGAGATGTTCTTGGAGATAGTAGGACTACCCAAGCATTCCAAAGAATATGATTCCCCAGGCTACTCTTAGAGTTCCTAGGAGTATGGCTCCTAAGGCTACAAATAGGTCAGAAGCTGGTAGGGTTCCCTGGACTAAGGTCAAGTTTACAAAAGATTGGGCTCCCAGGGCTGTTTGGGCTATGTGGGATAGGGTTAGAGTTTCAAAATGTTGGGCTTCTGGAACTAGGTTTAGGGTTCCAAACGATGGGTGATGGTTGCAAAGGGTAGGGCTACCCAGGCTAGAGATATGCCTGGAATTATAGGTGTCCCCAAGCTAGGGTTAGAGTTCCAAAGGGTAGGCCTCCCCTGGTACAGAGTTTGGGTTTCATAGGCTAGAGCTTCCCAGGCTAGAGATAGCCTTGAGGTGGTAGGGCTCCCCAGGCTAGGGTCGGGCTCTCTATGTTAGAGATAGGCCTGGAGCTGGAAAGGCTTCTCTGAGCAAGGCTAAGGTTCCAAAGAATAGGATTCTCCAGTCTAGGTTGAGGGTACCAAAGGGTTCTCCATGTCCACTGACTACAGAACAAGAAGTAGTGAACATATTCTGCAGCAGGGAAGATTTAGGGTAGATATTAGAAAAGGTTTTCTCAGGGCAGAAGGTTGGACTTGATGTCTAGAGGTCCCTACCAGCCCCCTACGTCTATGATCAGGGCATTGCCTGAATTCTTCACTGTGTTCCAAAGGACTATTGTGAATTAGAAACTCCTTAAAAGACACAAACAAAACTAAGAGTAGGTCTAAATGGTCAACATTCAACATAGCCAAATGGTTATGGTAGGATGGGGACAACTAGAACAGAAGTTGTTTAACAAGTGTCCTAATGATCTGGAAAAGCAGGTGGACAGAAAGAACAGAGAGTGAGAAGATTAAAGGGTGAAATCCTGATCCCCAGGAAGTGAAGAGCCAAACTCCCATTGGCTTCCATAGGGCCAAAATCTCATCCTTGGCTCTTTTGATGTAGAGCGGAAATAAATAAGAGGAAACACCATGGAGATATGGTACAGAAAAGGTAAAATGGGTGATCCAATGTACCCTCCCACTGTTCATATCAGTACAAGTTGTTTTAAAGGCAAAACATTCGAAGTGGATGAAAGAAGTTTTTCTCTTTTTTTTTCAGATAAACACAGCACATAATTAAGCTTGGGGCTGTGAAGATCACATTATCATTAAGGCCATTAGTAAGATTTTTAAAACCATCATTTACAAGAATAATAAAAACTACTTTAGTTCAACTGAATAGGAAAAATAGATCTGTAAGACATATAAACCGTCAGCCAACCACCCACTGATAGTGTTAGGAAGAAATATTCCATCGGGTCAGGTTCTTGCATAATTCTCTATTTTGGGCTTTATTGTATCTTCCTCAAAGGCACCTGAGACAGGGCACTGGACTGCATTTAATATAACAAATATATGTCCCCATGTTTCAAAGGAGAAAGGACTGGAAAGGCTGACATACTGCATTCTGTTATATAAAGATACTGGACGATGCAGAGAGGAGCATAACATAGATTTGCAAATATATCATTATTTAGTATCAGTGTCTTAAGAGTTGTTGTAACATTGCCTATAGCAATAAAACCCAAGTGAATAAATAGATGCTCCACTGTGTTCACACTGTAGAGATGTAACTCTCTAGCTAGAAATTCTATTCATATGACATTAAAATATTTATTGAATTCTCATGTTATTAAGCATTATTCTAACTCTTACTGTGGTACTCCATTCTCCATCTTTTCCTTTTTCAAATTATAATTGTTAAAAAGTGTATAATCCCCCTCGAGTGATGTTATTTTTGTATAATTTAATAAAATACTCAAAAGTGAAAAATGTAAGCACTTGAGTATTCATTCAGTTAATAAGACCATAAGAAGGACCATATTGGGTCAGACCAAAGGTCCATCTAGCCCAGTGTCCTGTCTGCCAACAGTGGCCAATGCCCCAGAGGGAGTGAATAGAACAGGTAATTAAGTAATCCCTCTCCTGTCATCCATTTCCAGCCTCTGACAGAGACTAGGGACATCACTCCGACCCATCCTGGTTAATAGCCATTGATGGACCTAGCCTCCATGAATTTATCTAGTTCTTTCTTGAACCATGTTAAAGATCTGGTCTTCCCAACCTCCTCTGGCAAGGAATTCAACAGGTTGACTATGCACTGAGTGAAGAAAAACTTCATTTTCTTTGTTTTAAACCTGTAACCTATTAATTTCAGTTGGTGACCCCTAGTTCTTATGTTATGGGAAGAGTACATAACTTTTCCTTATTCACTTTTTCCACACCAGTCATGATTTTATAGTCTTTTGTCATATCCGCTCTTAATCTCCTCTTTTCTAAGATGAAAAGTCCCAGTCTTTTTAATCTCTCTTCATATGGGACCCATTCCAAACCCCTAATCATTTTTGTTGCCCTTTTCTGAACCTTTTTCTATGCCAATATCTCTTTTTTGAGGTGAGGCAATTACATCCTTATGCAGTATTCAAGATGTGGGCATACCATGGTTTTAGATGGAGGCAATAAGATGTTCTCTGTCTTATTCTCTATCCCTTTTTAAATGATTCCTAACATTCGGTTTGCTTTTTTGACTGCCACTATACATTGAGTGAATGCTTTCAGAGAACTATCCAGAATGACTCCAAGATCTCTCTCAAGTAGTTACAGCTAAATTAGTCCCCATCATATTGTATGTAAATTGGGATTATTTTTTTCCAATGTGCATTACTTTACATTTATCATTAAATTTCATTTTCCATTTGTTGCCCAATCACTTAGTTTGGTGAGATCTTTTTGAAGTTTTTCACAGTCTGCTTTGGTCTTAATTATCATGAGCAGTTTGGTATCATCTGCAAATTCTGCCACCTCACTGTTTATCCCTTTCTCCAGATCATTTATAAATAGGTTGAATAGGATTGATCCCAGTACAGACCCCTGGGGATGCCCCTAGTTACCTCTCCATTCTGAAAACTTACCATTTATTCTTATCCTTTGTTTCCTGCCTTTTGACTAGTTATCAGTCCATGAGAGGACCTTCCCTCTTATCCCATGACAACTTGGTTATTTTACTTTAGAGCCTTTGGTGAGAGACCTTGTCAAAGGCTTTCTGGAAATCTAAGTATACTATATCCACTGGATTCCCCTTGTCCACATGTTTGTTGACCCTCTCAAAGATCTCTAGTAGCTAAGGTACAGCATAATTTCCCTTTACAGAAACCATGTTGACTTTTCCCCAACAAATTATGTTCACCTGTCTGTCTGACAATTTTATTCTTTGCTATATTTTCAACTAATTTTCCCAGTACTGACATTAGACTTCCTGGCCTATAATTGCCAGGATCACCTCTAATGCTCTTTTAAAATATTAGTGTCACATTAGCTATCTTCCAGTCATTAGGTATAGATGCTGATTTAAAGGATAGGTTATAAGCCACAGTTAATGGTTCTGCAATTTCACATTTGAGTTCTTTCAGAACTCTTGGGTGAATGCCATCTTGTCCCTGTGACTTGATTCTGTTAAGTTGATCAATTTATTCCAAAACCTCTTCTAATGACACCTCAATCTGGGACCATTCTTCAGGTTTGTCACCTAAAAAGAATGGTACAGGTTTGGGAATCTCCCTAACATCCTCAGCCATGAAGAGCGAAGCAAAAAATTCATTTAGTTTCCCCTCAATGACTATTGTCTTTGAGTGCTCCTTTGGCATCTCAACCATCCAGGGGTCCCACTGGTTGTACTGCAGGCTTCCCACTTCTAATGTACTTAAAATATCTTGATATTACTTTCTAAGTTTTTGGCTACCTCTTCTTCAAACTCCTTTTTGACTTTTCATATTATATTTTTACACTTAATCTGACAGAGTTTATGTTCATTTCTGTTTTCCTCACTAGGATTTAACTTCCACTTTTTAAATGATGCCTTTCTATTTCTCACTACTTCTTATTCTTAGTTGCTAAGACATGATGGCACTTTTTTGGTTCTCTTAATAAAATATTGTTGGTTATGGTTGGGGGGGGTTGGCATTTGTTTTTTTCTGAGATCAGTTCAGATAAATTCAGTCTTGCTTCAGATTCAAAGCAAACACGTGCATATATTTTATACATTGCTTTAAAATAATTATTTAAAATAATCCTCATTATTTTCTGTTCTTGTTCCATGAAACCATTGCTTGGTCTGATCCTTTGTTTATATCGACATGCAAGAAAATGGAATGCATCAGAGCACCCGATTTGCAAAGTTTTAGTATAAAATACCACAATCTCAAGGAGAAAAAGGCTTTTTGGCATAATAAAGTGTGTGATTGCTTCACAAAATAAGGTCCACAAGGTTAATGTTCCCAGCTGTTCTTATTCCTGGCAACTAGTATATACAGCAGAATCAGACAGCTGTCTATCAGCATTGCACACCAGGGTGCAATAAAAAACCAAGATACAGTTAAGGTAGTACTGAAGCCAGTTTTCTAACTAGTCAAACAAAACTGCACATTATCAAGCAAATCTCTTCTAACCTACTGCTTTCAGCATTTGGTTACCTCTTGGAGGTCTCAAGGAAAGAAAATTACTAGAGCAACAGATTTATGTGATATTTAGAAAATTGTTAAACAATTCATAGCTCACCTCCCAATATGATGACAACTGGTACAATTCCCAGGTAAGTTACAGTACATTATTCAACCTGCACAAGCTGTTTGCCAGAGATTCAACTCCCGGAAGGCAAATATTCTGGACCCAAAAAGATCCAGATTGGGAATTTACCAGAGGTTGAAAAAAGGAGAAAGGCTGGCTGATTCTCCTTCAGACAGATCAGATTCAATCAAAGTTGTGTGAGAATAGGTGATCTATTTAATCTTTGAAAATGTGCTTCCTGTGTCACAAAATGTCTCCAGAATGCTCTACATAGAGTAGTGTAGGCTAAGCAGCAAAAAATAGCAAACACATTTGGATAGAAGGCCTCATGACCTCAAACAATTATGCTCCAAAGCATAGGCTATCCTTGCTAGCATGGACCAAACACAATGATAAAGAAAATAATTAGCAACTGCTAAATTAAGAAGAAATTATCATCACCTTAGGAAATTTGCAGAATCTGAAGTCTTTCCTTTCCTTTCCGAGTATTTTACACAAACCACAGCAACTGGCAAGCTGTTTATGGATTTTATTATTTTGATAAAAAATGTGCTTTGTTCCTTGTCTGTTAGTTTAGTTTGGTTGTGTTGTATTGTATTTTGGAGGTATCTGCATTTCAGTGATAATGTTTGTTGACCCTCTCAAAGAACTCTAATAGCTAAGGTACAACAATAATTCTCTTTATACTGACTTACCTCACAAGGTTGTTGCAGGTATTAATGAGCTAATAAATTACTTTGAAATCCTACAATAAAAAAGACATGGTAGAAGTGGAAAATATTTTGCTGATTAAGACTGTAGATATTCATATCATAATTTTATTGAGAGTTAACAGTTACTCGCTCCCAGAGAGGATCATAGTCCATCCTTTTTAAACACTCCTGCAGTCAGATCATGACAGAAAAAGAATAGGACATCAAAATAGATACACAATTATAGGTGTTGTATGTTTTACAGTTTTTTGTTTTGTTTTGTTTTGTTTTGTTTTGTTTTGTTGTAATTAGAAGAATAAAAAGCAATATGTCAGTTGACCAGTAGGGGTAATTTGTGCTTAGAATTCCTAGTCACAATCAGCTAGATTTAACTGCAAGTGGAAAATTCAAATTACTATGTCTGAGGAAGTGTGAATATCATGATTCACAATGTTTTCATCAGCAAATGCTGGAACTACCCAGAGAAAGCTGCAGAGCTAAGGGTAACTGATCACTCAAAAAAACCATGAAATTGGAAAGGCTAAAGAACTGTTCCTGCAAAAGAAAGCAACACATATCTCCATTTTTCAATGAAGGGGAGTTGCTTTCAGTTGCCTAGAACATTTGGTAGAAAAATAGGCTGCCAGCCAGGCAAATCCTGGAGCTGAAGAAGATAGACTGGCATAGGTGCTGGAATTAGGTGTGTTGCGGGCACTGTAGCACTCTGTGGTTTGAGGTGGGAGTGCTGCAAACTGACTAAGAATATAATCCAAGCCTCCAGAGGATAGTGTGTTGTATTCAATTGTAATTGTATTAAAGACCACCAGAGGCAAGAATGTAGCTAGGGCCACAAAGAGACTATAGGGATACAATTACAGAGATGGAGTAGACCAGGAAGAGATGAAACAGACAATCTAAATCTGAACTCCTAACTCAAGTTTTCAGTGTAGTAGGAACCAACACATTCCATCCTCAAAGAGAATGAGATTTACTTACTCTGTATCCAGAAGAGCTTCTTGATAGGAAAAGTTTCTTAATAGGTTGAAAATTTGTACTGGGAAAATAGGTAAAGCAAACAATATCCCCTTCTGTATTTATTCACCTGCCAGCTTGTAAAAAGAAAAGAATGTATTACTGAATATGTAGCTAGGAAGAAGTTCATTAATTAGAAATGAGACATTAACCTGCTAATCTGACCTTTATATTTCAGTTTCCATAATAATGGGGAAAGTTGACATTTCTGGCATGTAAAAGGGAACACTTGACATATTTATCTAATGTAAATACTTTCCATATCTGGAAAGTTTTTTCATAACATGAGAGAGAATAGAAAAAGAACAATCTCATGCAGATTAGGTTAAGGTTAAATATGAGTGAAAATTTATTTGGGATATTCTGAATCTCTTGGAGCTCTGGCATATTCAGGAAAGGACAGAAAGGACTAAAAAATCATTTCCAGCAGCTAAGGACTCAGCAAAACAAAATTAGACCTTTTCTGATTAGGGTGCTAGTGACAGCACAAATATTCTTGGAAATCAGAAAATTAATAGCTTCCTTAAACTATCTGGCACTGAAATAACTAAATAATAGTAATAAAAAGAAATTTAAAATACCAATCTATCAGAGAAGTTAGGCACGTGAGCAGAGATTTGAGCTAAGTAATTTTGAATTTGCATTTATAGAATAATATTAGTAAATTGATTTGTTTGAGAACTGAGCAGGAGAATGGCTTCTGGGGATATTATAACTATATCTAAAATAAGTGTTGGCAGTATCTAATGTGAGAATAGGACAGAATTAGAAAGAACAGTATTTGCTTGTGCATTACCAGAAATTAAGTGTGAGCCTACTTCAATCTCAATAGGAAGGGAGGTCAAAGAACCCGCTAATGGAGGAAAAGTTTCTGATTAGTAAAATAGTTTGGCCTCAAGAAACAGATGTTAAGAAGCATGCTATTAAGGGTATGACTACTGATAATTACAAGACTTTGAAAGCATGCTTAACAATTATAATTGTAGTGAAAACACATTCTATTAAAAAAAGACTACTACTTTCATGTTGAAGAATTTGAAATAACTGACAAAATGATTGGAGAAATGTCTCATTTAAACAGCTAGATTAGAAGAGATAAAGCAAAGCTCCTGACAAGGTGATACATCTATTAAATATCATACAATGAGGTTTAACAGTTATTTTGAGAGAAGGGTTTTCTCTTGAAATAATGCTGCTACAAGGGGGGTTTTATTTCGCAATAACGCGATTTCAAAATGGCGTCCAGATGCAGTTATGCTAATTAAGCATGGGATATTTAAATCCCACGCTTCATTAGCAATTTCGGTACACTACATTTGCATCCCTATCTCAAGATAGGGAGCAAGTATAGACGTACCCTTTGGCTGTGTCTAGACTGGCAAGATTTTGTGCAAAAGCAGTAGCTTTTGCGCAAAAACTTGCCAGCTATCTACACTGGCCACTTGAATTGCACAAGAGCACTGACTTTGTAATGTATAAAATCAGTGCTTCTTGCACAAATACAATGACGCTCCCGCTCGGGCAAAAGCCCTCTTGCGCAAATGCTTTTGCACAAGAGGGCCAGTGTAGACAACCCAGAACCGTTTTGTGCAAAAAAGCCCCAATGGCTAAAATGACAATTGGGGCTTTCTTGCGCAAAACCGCATCTAGATTGACACGGATGCATTTGCGCAAAAGCGCTTTTTGCGCAAAAGTATCCATGCCAATCTAGAAGCTCTTTTCCGCAAATACTTTTAACAGAAAATCTTTTCCGTTAAAAGCATTTGCGGAAAATCATGCCAGTCTAGACGCAGCCTTTGTGTATAACGCCAGAATAGAACTCAACTCACTCTTCCTTAACTATGTTGGGGCAATATTAATGAGTGAAAAAGAGCACAAAAAAAGTTTTTGTCACAAAGTCAAATGATCTGTATCTCTGAATGTCTCCAAGGAACAGATCTGTTGAGGAAGATGATGCCAACTTTACTCAGATTCTTTTCACACATTAATATTATGTTTTCAAACCCTTTCTTTTTATGATTTGCATTTGAGGCCTACAAATACAAATTACAAATACAATTAACAGGGCAATACAGCTTTCAAACATTTTTATCTGAATTCAATGTGCATTGTTAAAGCCTGATATATCTTATAGCAAGGTAATTTGCATATATTTCAATAAACACACCAAAAGTGGTTTTTATGAGTGTGATATAATAAATTATTCACCATTGGGTAAGAAAGAAAATGCATGTTGTAATTAATTAGATGTAAGAAATGTCAGAAATACTGGACCTAGAAGAAAGACAACAGGATTTGTATGGTTCAAGGCAAAATTTGTAAATTACTCAAAAAAAACCTATGCTTTTCATTTTGTTCTACAAATATATTATCAGTTTTTCTTTTCCTCCTGGCTGTGCTGCTACAAAGTTTTAAAACCCATGTTTACACAATATTAGTTATGCTTTCTACATATTTAGTTTCTTGTGTTCCAATTTCAAATGGTGCTACAACATCACTAACAGGTCCAATTCATGGATAATTACTACTTACTAACATATAATCTGCTATGGGCAATTGCCTCTGTACTATGTAGGGAACATGGATACAGCATTGTCCCTCAAGGACATTTTGGTTATACACCATAATTTACAGTGCATCTGAGCTTCTTAAGACTAAGCTATACAATTTCTTTTTCACATCTTAAAAATTGTCTTTCAAAACAATAATCATGCTAGAAAAAATGGCATTTTCATTTGAGCCTAACACTCTACTATCATTTCACCTCCATTCCTTATTGTGTATCACTACTTATTTACTTAAGAGGTTTGACGGCAAGCAAATGTGTTATAGTTTAGACTTTACCTTAGTTGAACTTGTATTTAAAAGCATTTAATGGCAGTTATAAATTTATGGGGGGACAGTTTCATTACACTGTCACTTACAGCTTTTAGAAATGTACATTGTATTAGATGAACTATGGATCCAATTCTGCAATTCTTGTATACTTCAAATCCCCATTTGCTTCATTGGGAGTTTTGGTATATAATGAATGTAAAATTTAACTTATATCCACACTTAAGCAACATTTTATACATCACTGAAGTGGACAGAGGGTAGTCAAGTGTATAGGGCAGTGACTATAAGAAAGAAATCTGGATTCTACTCCCTGGACTGGAACAGACAGTTTGTATGATGTAGTGGGAGTCACTTATTGTCTATGTGTCTATATTTCTTCATATGTAAAAAATGAAGCAACAATGCTTTGCAAACTACTTTGAGATTTACAAATGAAAAAATGCTATTTTAGATTGACATCGTGTCCACAATATCTTAGACAGTTGTGCTAAATATTCATTTATACTTCAGGCATAACCGCTTCTAGAGTGGAATGCATTGGCTATTGTATTGTCACAGATGAACCTTAATTTAAATATTAAGCAAAGCTAGATTTTTTTCTGATGTCATACTGAAATAAATATTGCTGATTCTTATACAAAATGTAGGTGCCTACAAACTGGTGCCCAAGCACCAATAGGGAAATTAGATGTTATATTCCCCGCTTGTGCAAATGCAGAAACTTCTTTTGCTTTTGTATTTAGTAAGCAAGTTGTAAACTGTATCACTGTGGCCTAACAGGCTTCATAGCCTTCTTTCATCTTGCTTACTTTGGCCATAAGGACTTCCTGGCTCTCAGGCTTCCTGCTCTAAAAACAAAGAACATCTACTCTAAATGTCTCCTTTCAGCTATAAAAACTTTCTCATTGTCTGTAGTAAAAGTAGGGCTTAGGTCATTGGCGGACCTATCCCTCGATGAAATAGCCCCATACAGCAGGATCAATCTATGCCAAATAATCACATAAAATCCAAACCCATTCATTATGTTTGCAGGCCTCACCCATGTTTTTTGTTTAATATTCTCTGCACGGTTGTGTCCTGTGAATCCCAAGCACTCTCCTCTTTTCCTTACCAGTTGCCCATAAGAGCAGGGGCCCACACACAGAGGTTGTTTCCCTGAGACAATAATTAGACTTCACCATACTTGATCCTCCAAAAAGCAAACTAACAAACAAACTCCTGTAGACAGATTCATTTCCAGTTAACGCAAGCAGGTAACAAACTCAATATGAATGACACCCTGTAGGATTCGCATGTCCCTAAATTTAAACAGTTGGCATTTCATCTGCTAGATGGTAGTAATTGAATTTATGCATTAACCAGTTATCTTGACATAATTTAATACTGGGGGGCAGAAACATTACCTCCTGATGTGGCAACTAATCAATCCCTCGATTAAACAATCGTGACGGTGACTACCCTCACACCCAGCATCCTCCCTAGTCCCACTCCTGCACTTGAACTATCTCAACAAACCACCTGTACCCAGGTCTCCACTGAGCTCCAGTCAGGTACATATGGGTTTATACCCCACGGAGCCCCACTCCCCCAGTATCTGGACTCACCACTTAACACCCCACACCCGGACACCTGTTCTGTGCTCCAAACTCCTTCAACTGGACCCCCCCCTGCAGAGTCCCATTTCCTTTGCACCCAGAACCCGCAAACAAGTCCCTCTGCCTCTAGATTCCCCCATGCATATTCATCCCTGGATTCCCCCCACTGGGTCCTCTGCACCCAGATTTACCCTCACAGAATCCTCTCAACCCTCATTTTTATCCCCTAAAACAACCCCTGCCCCACACACACAACACACTTGGCTCTTGCCTTGCTGAACCTGCCTGCCCACACCTGATGCACTTAGAACCTAGGGGCAGGCCTTGGAGTGTTTCTGGGATAGGCCTGGTTCTTGCACTGTGTCAAGGTGGGGTGCAGCATTGTTCCTGAGTCTGTGTCCTGGGAGCAGCTCTCACCTCTGCAGTCAGTGCCCTGTGCTCCCCAGTGCCATGCTGGAGCCTCCACATTTATTTGACTAATAAAATGTTCACAAATTTTCAGAATTGTAAAATATTGTGCACAGAAAATTTTTGGTGCAGAATTTTCCAATTTTTGGCACAGAATGCTTTAGTGGGTTCTCAGCCTTCAGATGTTGCATGGCTAGCTATTTTGTCAGGCTGCAAAAATGTTCTGAGAAGTGACAGGATGAAAATAGCAATAAGAGTGCCATGATAAACCAAAGACCACAAACAGCCATGCCAACAAGTATGTTTTAATTCTTTAAATAACCACATCTATTTCTTTCCATGTAACCCCTGCTCTATCCTCTTGATTGTCTTAATTTTAAGCTGTAGTTCTTCCTTTGTTCTTTATTTTTTCATTTTATTCTCTCCTTGCTCCAGTGAAGCAGAGACTATTTTAAGTCAAGAGATAAAAGTGGCACTATTAAATTCATGTGCATTGTAAGTAACATTAAAATTTACTCTCCCTCTCTACAGACAATATTAAGACATAGTTATTTTCCATCTACAAAGAAATGATTAAAAAAAACCTCTATTATGGACTACAGTGCATGATAGGCAATGACAATACACTACGGACAAAGAAAGGGCCAGTAGTATTCATCTACCTGCTAACCAGTATGCAGCAGAAACACAGGACTAGATTCTCAGTTAATGTTAGTCACTAATTTGGACTAGCTGTATTTGACCATACAGCCTGCAATACCAGGACAACTTGTATGAGTTATACAACCATCCACAATAGGCTTCTTCCCAGTCTCTTTGTGCACAAAGTGCCTGTGAAAGAGTTTAAACATTCTTAGAGGGAGAATGCATCAGATCTACCACAACCGTTTTCTTCTGTATATAGGGCACCTCTGCCCATAAATGTTCAAGGGAACACCTGGAAAAGGAAAGCACACACAACAAGCTACATTCATGCAAACTCATGGCTGCATATTTGAAATGAATTCAGCAAATGCAAAAGTTATGATTCCTATTGAAAATGTAAATTGTGCACACTATTACTAATCATTAAAGGCCCAATGTTGCCACCCTTTCACATGCTCTGTATGCCCTTACTGACATGAGCAGTCCCTTTGACGTTAATGGGACTATTTGTGTGAGTACATTGCTACTCAACTTGAGTTAGAGTGGTAGAATCAGCCATTGGAATGAAATCCCTTCCCATACCGGAGGCCGGCACATGGTCTTATGAATCACATACATGCCACATAAACACTCAGAATAGGTAAGTGATTCATAGGCCTCATGCAGGCCTTTGACATTGTTCACTCATGCATTTCCATGCTGGGTGAGATTGCTCCATTCAGCATAGCTGAAAGATAACTGATTTCATGCTGGGACTACAGATTGCTTTTAGCTATTAATACAGAGACAGCTACCTGAGTGTAGTGTTCCCTGTAAGCAGACCACTTGGGTGGCCACCGAAGAAAGATTCAAATGCCTGCCAACTGATTAGTAGAGCACCCACAGCCTCCCGCAGCCAGCACTATGTGTTTCTACTGCTGGTGCACATCCACACATGCTTTGGTGCACACAACAATGTTTATTCCACACATGGATGGAGAAAATTAGAGAAAATATTGCCTAAGCAACTGCAAAGTCTGGATGAACTCTTTCTCCATTTTTTTCATATGATCAACAAAGTAATTCTGGTGACTATTTCATAGGCTAAAGATGGCAAAAAAATAATACGTAAATATTCATTTTGATTGCACATATCTGATATATTATAGGGAACTGCTCAAAAAAAGACCTGTTTGTTTTTAATCTGTTCTATTCATAGCTAAGGGCTTGATTCATCCTAAACTTGTGTTTGACTAGTGAAGACATAATCAGTACATGGTGTTTCTCTGTTCCCCTCTCATGGCTGCAGCACAGAGAGGGTTATGAATATGCTACAGGTCTGAGTGAACATAGTAGCACTTTTAGCTGAGGCAGTAGAGCAGAGGTTCTCAAACCTGCCTCCTCGTGCCCTCCTTCACACTGCAAGCTTCTGAGAGTGACCCATCTTATACATTAAAAACACATGTTTTTATATTTAGCCCTGTTATAAATGTTGGAGGCAAAGTGGGGTTTGGCAGTGGAGGCTGACAGCTGGCAACACCCACATAATAATATCATGACCCCTTGAGGAGTCACAGATCTGGAAACTCCTGCAGTAGAGCCTCATGCTTTAAAGTCCTGGGTTCAATTTCTGGTGTGCCCATCAGTGGCGATGTTGCCAGCAAGACTGCAACCTCATCCAAAGAGAAACTCCTCCCATGGTAATGGCTGCATAATTCTAGTTTAGGATTTCCACAAGCACCATCTAAGAGTTCGCCTTATCAGGACAAGATGTGCAACTATTCCATCATGTTTGGGCTCGTCTAGACTACATTCCTCTCTCAAAAGAGGAATGCAAATAAAGCAGATTGAAAATTCAAATGAAGCACAGATTTACAAATCTTGTGCTTCATTTGCATAATCACAAGTTGTGCGCTTTTTCGAAAAAGGGTTTTTCCCAAAAAAACCCACAATCGTGACGGTGTTCTTTTGAAAAAAAAATAACCCTTTTTCAAAACAACCCGTACCTCTGAAAAAAAAGAGGTGTTAGGTATTTCATATTAGGGGATGTGATCTAATCTAATTCACAGAATAAATTCCTTGTGGAGACAAGCCCTCCCTACTAATGATAGAGAACAGAATGGTACCACAACAGCTTCAATATGTTTACCATAGTTCAGAGACATTCTCGGTTTTCCTTTCACAGTCTTCATGAGCACTTCAAGAGAATTAGTCTTGCTGACACAAAAGCAAATAAGGCTTAAAAAGTAAAAATAATGCATCCTAGGAAATTTTTTTCCTGCCCTCACTTTAACCTCTAGCAGCAGGAAAGTGAGTGAGAGAGAGAGAGACTGCAGATGACTCCTCAGCTGGAAATCTTCAAACCAAATTTGATCAGCTTCTCCTGTGAGTTAATAACACATTGTGGGAAATACCGAGAACAAAATTTTGCAGACAGAGGTAATGCTGAAGAACATCAGCTGTGAGAAAACACAGCAATGCAAGACGTTCAAAAGCTCTTATCTGGAGAGCCAGCTGCTGCAGAACAAGAAAAAGTCTAGAAAATCAACCAGGGACTTACAAGGGGATACTTGGTATTAGGGGCTGCAGGTTTGTATAATTTTTGATGGTGCTTAGAATGCATCCAAGTCCCTGCCACACATAACAGCCTAAAGCTCTGGGATGGAGTTTGGGTGTGGGAGGGGTTCAGGCTCTGAGAGGGAGTTTGCTGTGGGACAGATTTTGGGGAACGGACGCTGGGGTAGGGATTGTGGTATGGGAGGGGATGTGAGGACCGGGGCTGGGAATGAGGACTCAACGTTTGAGATGCAGCGCAGGCAGGCTGCTCCAAGGCTGGGTAGAAGGACCAGAGAGAAGGACTCCCCCCTGCCTTCTCCCTGCTGGCAGCAGCAAGCTCTGCGGGAGGGAATACATACCCAAGCCCACCCTGCCAGCTGCTGCTTAGCAGGTCCAGCCAGGATAAGCTCCCCCCTGCACCTCCCCACACACACTTGAAGTCACCTGCTGGAAGGGTCACAGAGCCAAATTAACTTTTTGAGGCCTAGCTGCAAACATATTTGTGGGCCCCTATGGGGGCAATAGGGGTGAGGGGCAATTCAAGGGCAATGGGGCATAGCACATAGTGGGTGACACTGTTCCATCCAGTGCAAGAGCACTGTTTACAAACTAGCAGCACCTTGCTGCCAGTGTGCCTCTTCTCTGTGGGGATGGATCCAGGCCATGCACACAGCCCCTCTAACCAGCACCCCCTTAACCCACTATGCCCAGCAAACTTCTCCCACGAATCCAAAGTGCCCTGAATACCAGCCCTACTACAATTGCACTATACCCCTCCATTAAGCCCCCATTGTCCAACACTCACAGATCTCCCTCAGCCCCATTGCCCAGTATCCTTCCCCAAACCACACAACCACAACTATACTGCACCTCACACAGACCCTATTTCCCAGCACCCCAAAATACACAAACTTCCAGTACTATCCAGCACATCCCACTCTCTCATATCCCAGCATTCCTCCCGCAGATGCACTCCCCATGCCCTGGCCCCAGATCCTGCTGAACCAGTGCAGAGCAGGAGCATTGGGGCCCCACACAGCCCTACCCATCTAGTGCAGGTGCTGCCCCTGGCAGAAGAGGTGCGGGGAGGCAGTCTCCAACTTCCTCAGCCCATCACCTCTGCAGAGCAGCATGGAGAGGCAGGTTCTACTCCTGAGCAGACTGAAGTGGCCTGTCACCAGCCTGGAATAGCAGTGGCTGGGGACTCCTCTCCGGCCCCAGTTCTGCTGCTAGTGGGGGGAGGAAGGAGCCTGTGACAGGGGCAGAGAGAAGCCCTTGTCAGCCAAGAAGTTGGGGGGAGGATCCGGAAGCGGTGCGTGGGGATGGCAGACAGGACTGGGGGAGAGACCCAGCCCTGAACATTGGTGGAGCTGGGCCCAGATTATTCCTGGAGCCCAGGCACTATGGGTCCTTACAAATCATTGTCCATTGTTGGCATTATATATGAAAAGTATGGGGAAGGCTTAGATGTGTGTTTTTGGAAAACAGAGTCTCTGCCTGTTTATACCAACATAGAGAAAGGGCACATACAACTCTGCATGGAGCTAGGAGACTAATCAGAATGCATAGAGTATGGCTGATTCCACCATTTTCCGAATGTCAGAAGCATAGAACATTCAGAATTATTCTGGAGTGTTATTTTGGAAGTCAGAGATTCAGTGTAAAGGTTCTACTTAAGAGAGAACCTCTGCTGCTCATGAAAATAATCTCTTTGCATCAGGGGTGAATGAGAGTTTTACGGGGCCAGAGCAGCACAATTTTGTGGGGCCCCCCTTTGGAGAAAAAATAGAAAAAAGGCATTTCCCCTGTGCCCACTCCTCCAGTAGCCCCACTCTGATCATGTGAGCTACCCCT
>CM057847.1:162175845-162187849 GCA_030068395.1 Apalone spinifera
CTCCTACCCTTTTCCTCATTGTCTCCACTTGGCCCCCTGGCATTTGTCTCTCCTTCACGCTGTCCCTTGGTGCCTTCCCCTTTCTTCTCCTGATCTGCCCCCCCTCCTCTCAGCACAAACAGGCAGAGACTCTGCCATCCACCTTCTGCCTTCCAGTATGCAGGGCAGCCGCAACCCCAGCCCAGGCTCCAGAAAACGTGCCAAACTGAGCAGTGCAACACTGGGCCATGTGGTTTTAAAGTCCTGGGCCATGACATCACGCCTCACCCGGGTGTCCCCCCTCTCAACTGTTGCGTGGCATTTCAGCACACCGCGCATGCGCTCCCTCAGCCCCACATGGCCCGTACTGGCCGGTGCCAGGGAATTTAAAGTGCGGGGCTGTGGCACCCCATCACAATCCCCCTCCTCCTCCTCCCACAGCCTCCAGCCGGCCCTTCGGCGGACGGCCCACCAGGAAATTCCCAGTATCCCGCTGGGCCAGTCCGCCCCTGTCGCTGGTGCGGGGCCTATTGAAGCGCGGGGTCCAGGGCAGCCGCCCCGCTCGCCCTGATCTATATCCTATAAAAGTGTGACAAGATGGACTATGGCCCAAAGCCCCCTGCTGGAGGCCTTGTGGCACTGCCTCAACCCACCCAAGGAAAGAGCAGAGGAGAAATCTTCTAGGCATCTCAGGTTATGTATACACTGCAGAGGTTTTTTTCAGAAAAATGGCCATTTTTCTGAAAAAAAAACTTCACTTATGTCCACACTGCAATTGCGTTCTTTTGGAAAAAAATCGAAAGAATAGAGGGGTTTTTTTGACATTGGTAAACATCTTTCTACGAGGAAGAAGCCTTTTTCTGAAAGAGCTCTCTTGGAAAAAGACGTGTGTGGACGAGGAAGAAGGAGTTCTTTTGAAAGAAGAGGAAAGAGGAAAAAGCACAAGTGACCCAGTGGCCACTCCATCCACAGTAATTACAGCTTAAATGTAAGATAGCGTCCATTCAGTGTGGATGCTATATTTCAAAAAAGCAGATCGCTTTTTTGATGTGCTTTTGCTGTGTGGACACTTTCTTTCAGAAGAAGTTTTTTCAGAAGATCTCTTCTAGAAAAGCTTCTTCTGAAAGAAGTCTGAAGTCTAGACATAGCCTCAGAGTGGCTGCAGAGAAAGAACCAATGAGAGGGATTCCTGGAGCAGACAATCAGAGGAGGGCCATATAAAAGAAAGCTGCAGAGACAGCAATTGCTACCTGGAGCTCAAGAGCGAGGATAGGGTGCCTGGAAAAGAAGAAGGACCATGGACTTACTGCAGGTAGGCTGAGCCCAGGGAACTGAGCCCACAACCTAGCCAGATGAGACAAGGGTACTGTGACAAGCCCTGCTGCTCTGACTGAAGACAGACTACAGACCAAGAAAGGATACTGAGATGGGCCCTTGTTAGGCTGTTAAAAAAGGCCATGCTTCTGGGGAAGAAGTCTTAGTGCTACAGACCAACACAATGTTCTGAGAAAGAACTAGAGACTGCATAGGCCAGAAAGTGGGACAACTGGAAGGTTGAGTCATTGAAGACCCAGTGAACAACCATTGACCAGGGGAGATCGCATGAGCGGTAGGTACCACATCATAGTAAGAAGTGAAAAAAGAGGCTCGCAGCCAGGCAGAAAGGGGGCTCCTGTAAGAGTTGGGTGACACTTTGTTCAAAACTGAATGATTGTCAGCACATAACAGCTGGAGAGGAGGCACTCGTGAGAAGCAGGTGCCAGTGGCATTACAATGTAGATGCCATTCAGCTTTACCCTATCCAGACAAAGACTATGTTTTATAGTAGGCAGGTAACACCAATGAATTTTTTGAGAAACAGTACAGATAAAATTGACTGAGAGGACATACGGCAAAGCTCCAATGCTTCATACAAGCCTGACAAAACTTGAAATTAAGAGCTAGCCCTGTGTCCAAAATTGACATTTCATGGTTCTGACTAGGTTTTAAGGCTTTAATAATTTACACATGGAGACTTGGCTTTATTAATATTTAAGCATCAAGATGTGTGTGATGTGTAGCAAGTAGTATTAAAGCCAGAGAGGTTTTATTTGTGGGGTTTTTTGTGTTTTTGTTGTTGTTTTTTTACTTTTTCCCTTTCAGTTCATCCTTTTTAGCTGTAAGTGAGCATGATATGTGCATGGAGACAAAATGGTAAATGATATCTTATGTTTATCAGGCACGTGGCATACTTAAGGATCCCAAATGAGATAATATAAGGCTAGATTGCATATAAATATGCCTATTTTATCTACTCCTTTGCAAAGCAGCTGCAACTAATCCAGAGTGGATACAAATACAGAGCAGAAGACAGTGCCCCAAACAGCGTACAATCTAAACAGACCAGACTGTGGCAGGGAGAGGAAAGGAAATGAGGTAGACAAGGTCGGAGAGAAAAGGGTCATAGGGAAGATGTGAAGTGAAGCTATGGTGTATAGGCTGAGGGAGGAGGAACAGAGGGTTAAAGCAAACTGCCAGCCATCACAAGGCAAAGAAGTTCTAGTCAAAACTATGGAAATGCCTCTGAAGAAGCCCTAAGATCCCGACTTTGTCTGCCTCTACTCCTACTGGAGAGAGTCTCTGATTAGCTCCTCTCTGCAGACTACATGGGGAAAGGAGGGAAAGCAACATCTGGATCTGAGATTCCAGAGAGGGGGAGTCTCCCCTGCACAGTTCTGGATCCATTGGGATCTGGGGGAATATTCACTGGTTGGGCCCCATTTTACCCCCTCATTTCAATGCAACAGCCCCTGTTTTTGCTCTCTCTGCCCCTAATGACTGTTGCATGTACGAATGCATACATCTGTCTTAAACAACAATGGAGGTGCTAATTGTTCTTATCAACCTCTTGTAACTACTTGAACAATCTACTCACTGTCTCCTTTTTTTTTTCTTCTCCACCCTCTTCCCTTATTTATTCTTGGATCTGGACTTCTAATACTTCAGTCATCTGAAGAAGTGGGTTGTGCCCACAAAATATCATGATACCATCTACATGTTTTGTTAGTCTTTAAGTTGCTACTAGACTATTGGGGTTTTTTAAAGTTTTTCCTTTAAACAGAGTATAACAATTGGCAAGACAGTGGATATGTATGTGGAAAAAGTTGATTATTCTGTAGACCACCTAGGGAAAAAGAGTCAGGGCAAGCTGTTTAAAATATAAAGGAGGAAAAGAACTTATACTTTTGTAAAAATAATTAAATAACTAATGATGTTTTTCTGCATTTGACAATTATACTGAAACTGAACAGAACTCCTATATGAATTTGATAAATAACAAGAAGAAGGGACATCTTTACTCTAGAAGGATGCAATAATCAAGACTATGTATTGTAATAGTTCTTCATGGCTTGGAGAATTAGAAAGAGTTGGCTGGCAGAGACTGCCACATTTCTTTCTAAAGACTTGTCTGCACAGACACTGAGTTCACAACAATTTGGGATGTAAAACCATTTTGTACAAAATTGCTACATTCTGATTTCTCCATGTGGACCTGCTTCCATGTAAACATTTCCTAAAAGGAGTGCACTTTCATCTATTCCACTTTGAAAGAGAAATAAAGTAAGTCTCATCACAGAATTTTTAGTAGGTGTCAGTGAGGTCTATGTAGACACTTAGTATTTTGGTGAAGACCCAGCTTGCAGCCAATTAAGTGTTTTTATAGAGAAGCACTAAGACGACACCGACATTTTCCACATTGCTTTAGCAAGGACAAAAACCCCCATAAAGGCTAGGTCTAGACTGCAGAGCTTTTCTGGGATACAGAAGGTATCCAAGGAATGCATCTGCTTTTTCAGAACAATTTCTGAAAAAGCGGACAAATTGTTTCGCCATTCCTTTAATCCTCATTGTGTGAGGAAGAAGTGATGTGTCGAAAGAGGAGATTTTTCCAAAAATTGTCCCCGTGTAGAAAGGCCAAATTTCAGAAAAGCCTCCTTCGAAAGAAAAGTGGAAAAAGATACGCAAATTACCGTTTGCAATTTGCATATCTTTTTCCAACTTTTCTTTGTATTGTAAACCTAGCCAAACATTTATCTTAGAAAGCCAAGACATTTTCTAGAAAAGTCAGGTTAGGACCACAGTAAAATTCATTTATTGCATATCAAACTGTAGGGGCAGAATCTAAAAGATTTTTCTCTATATAATGTGTATGTGGGAAACAGATGTGTTATCCACAAACTTTTTTATTTCTGTTTTCTCCCTAGTCTGTCAATGGTCAAGACAATGTATTTAATCCAATTTAAATTGAGTGTTCTATCTTGCTGATGCTCTTGAAAAGACAGATATCCTCTACCCTCTCTAGAGAGGTAAGATCAATTCACAAGAATGTGTTCACCTCTGTTAAAGGTATGGGAAGGATGAAATCCTGAATACCATTGTGGTCACAAAGAAGACTGAATGATATGAAGGTGACAAAGCCCCGTCATAAGTGGAGTCCCATGAAATGGCTTCTAATAAGATAATAGTTAAAATCAGACAGTGAAAGAAATTTGAAAAGGCAGAGGGATCAATTATTAATATACTTTGCTGAAAACTATAGCAATGACTCATATCTGGAAAAAAAAAGATTGTGAGCTGTCAATGCTCCTTCCCCGCTTTGGCATGATAAATGCAGAAGTGGGGCCCTGTAAAAGTACCCCCAAAAGCTTTCTTTCCAGGCTTTGGTAAAAAAACTCCCCCCCCCCAAAAAATCTTAACAACTAGATTTTGGGAATAAAAACTCCGCTGCCACCACCCAAGTAATGATAAGAAAATCAGGGGAGAGGTCACTTGGGAAATCTCACCCCTAAAGTACAAACCAGGACAAAAATTAACCAATACCAGGTTAATAAAAAGAAAAGAGAAAAAACTTTTATCATCACCACAATATTCCTGTTGCAAGCGTAATGACTAGATGGTAAAGTCACAAGTAATACTCATGGGAGAAAACTCCACCATAGGCCTAGAACATAGTTACAAAGGAGAGCAAAACCCATTTTTAAATGCACAGACATCAGATCCCATTTCCCAAACCATAAAACAATAAAACCTAATGGATTTATTAATTTCACCCTAGTTGCAGGATCGTGAAGAGTCTATTCTTGGAGGGAGACGTTCTATCTGACTCCATCAGTAGCTGGAGAAAACCTCCCAGGAACAAAGGAGGGAAAAATCAAAAATTCCTTTGTCCCAGCTTGAAATTCCTACCTGCATTCCTATTGGCCAACTCTACCTGGGTTAGGTATAGTTAACCCTTTAGTCCCCAAACTCCTGGCTAGCCCTCATGATCATGACATGCACCATATTTTGTATTCCTATAGCACAGCTTAAAAGGGTAATTCAAGCCATACATCTTTTCAAATGAGTATATATCATGAAGAAATCAACAGTTCTGATGGGCAAATAATGAGCATATTTCAAAAGGGTGAAGGAAATGCATAAAAATAAGTGGGATGAGCTTAAAAGAGAAAAGCATGCAGATTTAAAGAATAGACATGCCAGGAAATTACTGACTCAAAAGACTGAGTTTCAGATATACAAGCTTTCCTCTCAGTATCACCAGTTCAAATCCAGCCCAGATTTTAATAAGAGAAGGTCACATCAGTATATTATGGCTATATGGTAGTTTATATGAAAGGGTTAACAGTTCCTAACGGTTAAATGTCCAACTCTGATATCCTTTCCACTGAGGCCTTCAATGGAAATCTAACAGAAATGCCAAGAACTACATTATCCTCCAGGCCTTGAAGGTAGTACAGTCAGTGTTGTACATGTTTCTGAGATAAATGTATAGAAGGTTTTTGTCTCCACAGCTGCAAAAGAGGGAAATGTTATGCATAACCAATTTCCATTAAAAAAGGAAATACAACAACTTAAATTAAAGTTGAACTGGACAATTTTAATACAAAATTAAGCATGGGCTTACTTGAGCTATGGTGGAACAAAAACTCTGCGATTAAGCTCTCCAGGTAATGTGGTCTGTACATTTTATTTTGTACACTTTAGTGAAAAAGGTCAGAAATATAAACCCTTGTGCAGAATGGGAAATTTGCATTAAATTTTAGAAATGTATTTAATAAACTGGAGCAACTTTTGATGAAAATTGCAATTTATTTCAAGACTTTTAGACTCCAAATGCAAAGCTAAAAAAAACTTACTACGGCAATGAGTTTGTAACACCATAATCAAATCAACAATCAGTTATGTACAGTAAGATAATGTTGATTCAACTCGTACATCACAAAAGAAAACTACCCCACCACATTATTCAATCCTGAGCTCAGAGACTATGTCATGAGGCTTTTAAATATAATCTCCTTAATTACTTTACTTGTGGTAGTGGAAGATATGTCACTATGCATAAGAACCCAAATTTACCTTTAAAAAAACTTAGCAAATTATTATCCTATTTAAAAGTTATATATCATGGAAATGCAGGAGGAATAAATTTTGAGAGAGAGGATATGGAGTCATTTGCATGTAAGACTAAGAACTTTGAATTTTTAATGGAGAAACCAATTTGCATGGACCCCAAAATATGAACATTGTATAAATTATAAAAGTGAAAGCCAAAAAAGATATTTTACATGGTAATACCAACAGACATGTCAGTGACAAGTACCCTCAAAATTCAGAACTCTAAAGATTTGCTGCGGCAGCACTTAAAACTGAAAGTGTGGCCACAACATGAGCGTTGTGACAGAAATCTCCCAGAGATCTATGTAAACCACCTCTGCGAGGGGAGTAGCTAAAAGCACCGGGACACAGCCCTCAGCACTGTATCTTGGATCACACTGGCATTTTACAGCATTGTAACTTGCTGCAATGGGGGTGTCACACCTCTGAGCCAGAAAGTTAGCGCTGAAAAGTGACAGTGTAGACTTCACCTTCAGAGAACCCCAAGGAACCTCATCTGAAATGTTCTTCAGGGCAGATGAGTAATTATTCAAAATTATTCTCTGGGTAAATGACACCTAAAAACAATGTTTTCATTTCTTAAATGTGTGTCTTGTGCACTAAGAAAGAAACAAATATTTCTCAGATTCCGGTCCTCTTGCTGACAATTGCTAAACAGCTGAGTGATCATCAGGCCTCCAGTTATTAATTCAATAAGTTTAATATGAGAAAAAACAGATGTGAATGGTTTAACAATGGACTCACAGTTATATGGAATATGAAATTATTTCTCAGATGCCTTAGATGGTACTTCAATCTTGTCACTTCCTTACTGTTCTGCCACACAGCAGTTAATGACCTGCAATAAATCCAAGAAACTGATCTAGAAGCCATAGAAGCATTTCTGGGAAACAGGGCTATGGTATTTGATCTGAGAAATTCTATTCATATTAGATCTCTCTCTCCTTTTTCCTTCATTTATTAACCCTATTTATCCTTGCCTCACAATCCTACCGTTATCACACTTTTTATTACTGTAAATAACAGAAGAAATAATGAAACTGGAGTTATGGGAACACTGTAAAAAAAGCAATCAAAGCCACATCATTTGTAAGTATTTCTATGACATTTGTTTTGGTGGTTTTTGCACCTTTATTTTGGGACTCTCTCCCAGATTATGTTCCATTTTGGTACCATTGGGTGAGTGCTAAATCCATGTTGTCAGGTTGTAATATACCAGGTGGTCTGGGGGCACTGCTGGGAGGGTGAAATCTGGGTGAACTGCTTAGAACCAGGGCTACTTACAGCCCACAACTGGGGTACCCCCGCTATAAGGCACCAAACCAGTCACAAAGTACACTTCAGCTGCCAATCTCACCAGCAAGAAGTTACAGAGGCAATCCTCTTAGACACCCCAGCTTTACCTGTGCCACAACCAGCACCATCCCTTAAACAGATGAGAGGTTATAAAAACCACTCTCACCAACTCCAAACAGGTTCTCCCAATCCCAAAGGACCTGCCACAGTCCCAGGTCAATTTATACCTCAGATCTTACCCAAATTAGCATGATGTGCCAATCCTTTAGAATCTAAAATCTAAAGGTTTATTAATAAAAGAAAGAAAAGATTGAGAGTAAGATTGTTAAAGAGAATACATTACATATATCAGTCTCCAAGTTCTTGATGCAGGCTCTTAGCAGAGATGTAACAAACTGCTAGCTTAAAAGTCTCTTGTGTACACAGGTAGGATGGGTCAACGCTCCTTCCTGGCTCTCTGTTTGTAGTCAAGGTGCTTCTGGAGTGGAGAGCAATAGTGAAGACAAAGATGTAGGCATCCCCAGGATACTTTTATAATCTTGTCCATGCAGAGGGAAAATCCATTGTTCTCCTGGGTGCTGATTCCTCCCAAAATGGGGCTGATCACATGACCTCCAAACCAGTCTATGTCCTTTTTAGGCAAGGAGCCATGGAGTATCTAGGTGTGTCCTTCTCAGGCAGCAAGTCATTGTGTGCTCCTCAGATGTCAATTGGCAACCCTTAAGCAACTGCCCCTCACAGTAGAAAACATTTAAAATAGAAATACAAAGCCCATATGCATAACTTTACACACAGAGATTGTAAAATACATAAGTAGCCTAGACAGAGTCAGCTAAGCATAAGCATTCATTTGATACCTCACATGGCCTACTTTGCACCAAATTTGGGGGCAAACACACAATAGTGGGTGCAACAATGATCTGGATTTCCCTATTACAATCCAATAACATGACACAGGCAAACAATCTCTAGCTTTTATTTCTCTACCTAGAGATGCTTAATTATTTAAAATTCAATTCAACTCTTTAATGTGCTTGCATATTAAGATTTGTAAATTATCCCCTCTGAACATTCTTTAACACAACATTCCTAGTTTCAAACTGCCTTTCTGGATTTATGAAGCGCATTACAGGTGCTTTGAAAACAAGATTTCAGCAGATACTGCTTCAGAAGGAATTGAAAGTCGAACTATCTTCCCTCTTTCAGCATTCCATTTTCTTGATATCACTTTTGGAAAGTACTATCCTGTCTAATTCCAAACATTTAGAATATTATAGGCCCATGTCCACAGTGGTGATCTTTATTTTTTTCTGCTTTGGCAGAGCCACAAAATCAGTCACATACTAAAGCAGAATAAATATTTATGGATTTAGAATTTGTTATTACAGATGAAACCACAAGCCCATCCAGTTGAATATTCAATTGTTGTCAGTGTTAATTCCTGATGCCATAAAAGATGTCCAAAGTTCATTATGGAGTTATTATTATAGCCCCATTTCTTCCACAGCTTCCTTCCTTTCAGACTTTGCTGTTCTTTTTCCTCCCCTCACAAACTCCCAGCCTCATCTTCATCAACTTCAACTTTCAAATTAAAGTGTGATCTGTCAAATTAAAGTGTGATCTGTCTAAAGCTGCCTCCTCTTTGCCCTCAACTCTCAGTTTGATTAATCTGCAATCAACTTTCCTACTCATCAAAATTCTTCACCCCTTTGTTTTCTGATTTGTAGCTCTCTGTTTCAATCTCTGTTAGACAAGATAACTGCCGTTTCATAAGTGATGTCACCTGTTATTTAGATTATTCTAATGTTTCTTTTATAGGTTTGATTTTTGTTTCCATTCTGATAAAATAACACAATTGTTGTGCTTCTTCTCCATCTTCTGGACTACACTTTGCCTAGAGGATTGATAGTCAAACTATAACAGGGCGTAGGGGGCCAGACCTCCGTGACAGTTGGGGAGGTGGTCCCCAAAGGCAGGATCAATGTCCCATCTCAATAGGGCCATGTGGTCCCCAAAATACAGTTCCCTCCTTTTACAGTAAATACGGTCCCAAAGTCCTGTTCCCTCTTTTTAGAGTAAATATGGCTCAAGATGTCTAGCTAAAAGTACCATCCCCTCTCTCAGGGGGAATACTGCCTGGTAGGCCTAGTCCAAAGAGTACTGTTCCCTCTTTTAGGGTATATATGGCCCTGCAGATATAGTCCAAAAAGCACTGTGGTCTCCCCCTGGAAGGCTCTCTGGCCTGAAGGCCTGAGCCCCAGTGAGTCTCCCCTGGCTGTCAGGGAGGCGAGTGTCGCAGAGCAGGGAAGTAGGGAGACCTGGGCACTCCCACTCCACCAGGTCCCAGCCCAGGCCCTGTTGGCAGTGGACGCTTCCACTGCCTCCTCAGCAGGGCGTCCTGCCAAAACGTGCTGAGCTCCTGGAAGGACAAACCTCCACCCTGGACCACTTTCTACCGTCCCTGGTGGAGAGTTGCTCGATTAATCCAACTCACAGAGAAGGCCTCTGTGGTCAGGGCTGTTGCTGAGGCTGAGGCTGCGGCGGCGGCGGCGGCCCCTGGGCTGCGGTTCCTAGAACTGAGGTGGCAGCAGCAGTTGCTATGGCGGTGGCAGGGACTGTTCTGGAGCTCTGGCCTGAGCTCCTTCCCTGTTGGCGGTTTGCCCAGACTGAGCTGCTCCACTGGCTTTTATACAGCCAGTCTGGGCTCCACCCACAGAGTCTTGGCGGGACTTCCTCCACCCACAGAGTCTTGGCCCCTCCTTCTCCAGTGCGGGGCACATCTGTCCCATCACACAGGGCTGTTCCTGTCTATGTCATGTACAGTGTATATATACTCCTTTTTTTTTTTTTTTTTTTTTTTTGCTGCTCTATAGCTTGAAAATGAACGGTTCTTTCTAAATCTAATTTCAGAGAATTTGTACAATACATATAATAAGTATTGAATAATGTATGAAAACCTTTAATGGTCCATTTCTTGTTTTTAAGAGTGATCTTACAAACGACTAGTATTACTTCTTATGGTAAATTTGAAGCTGTTTTCTCCACATTTACTTTACATATTCTTCCAATTAAGGTAGGATGAAATGCATTTTGGACCTGAAATAAGCTATTTCTTTTCAACAATCTGCATTTATAAACTGGATCAGTTCATTTCAATCAGCAATGCACTTCTCATTTAAAACTGACATCAGTATAAAGCAATCATAAAAGATATCTCAATAAGCAGCTTTGATAATGATCTCATTCTTATGGTACCACTTCGAAGTTAACAAACTTTATTCCATTTTATTTGCTTTAAAAAATAACCAAAGGAGGAATGTCAGAACATGTTATAATACAAGTGATATTTTATCAGATAAATATCAAAACTTCTCGAAATAAAAGAACTCCTTTTCTCTACAAATGTTTACCTTTCTATGGGTATGTCTACACAGCAGTGTTATTTCAGAATAACGTCAGTTATTCCAAAATAACGTAGTCCACATCTGCACTATAAAAGTTATTTTTGACAATGTCAAAATAATGCCAGGCTGGAGGACTTCTTACTCTAACTCCTGTAATCCTCATTTTATGAGGAGTAAGGGAAGTCGGAGGAAGAATGCTCTTCCTCGGACTTCCTGCTGTGTAGAGAGCACCAAAAGCCAAAATAAGCTATTTCGACTTAAGCTACACAATTGACATAGCTCAAGTGGCATAGCTTATTTCAGCTTTAGCCCTGCTGTGTAGACATGCCCTATATGTACTTGAAATAATTTAGGTTTTGTTATATTCCATGCTTGCAATTCACTGCTGCAGTCATACCTCTGATGTCAATATTTTTAATTGGTTACACCAATCAAAAGTAACAAAATAACTTATTATTTTATTTGAAATTAAAGCTGCATCAAATTATTTGAGTTTGATTTGTAGGGATTTTACATTTGATTTGATTTAGGAATGGGATACTTTTGGATTTGCTGACTAAATACGTCCAATCGGTCAGTCAGAGTCTCAAAGGGAAACTCTGCCAACTCAATTTCATTCTCCCAGGTTTGAAATTGAAGCAATGATAAAAGGAACAAGTTTTGTTTTGGGGTTTGCAAATGTTATGTAAGTGAAGTGACTGACTAGGTCCCCTTGCATTCTCCTGCACCATGGTACGATAGATTTAAATAGTCCTTAACTATCTTTTACAGATGGACTAGCCTTGAATAACTAGATTAGACTAGTCTTGAATATCTGCAGTGATATAAATTCCACAATTTTAGGGTATGTCTACACTAGCCCCCTAGTTCGAACTAGGGAGGCTAATGTA
>CM057847.1:162205794-162216334 GCA_030068395.1 Apalone spinifera
CCTCCACAACCCTCACTCTCTTCCCATAAATACATACACACCCGGTTTTCTTTGTAAACACACGTTGGTTTTTTATTAGAAACACTAGCAGTACAGAAAATGTGATAACTGTGTATAAACCACCTTTCTCTTGTTACTGTTCAACTGTTTATAAACAAAGTAAATCTCTCACTCAAAAGTAAAGATTTTGTTACATAACTGAAATGTCCTTTAACTGGGGTGGTAGGGGACTGAAAATCTGGAGGGGTGAGGGGGCTCAAGTAGGTCACTGTTTTCCTGATCGCAGGGTCCTGCCACCTTCCTGCGTCCTGGCACCACCACGCCTTGGGCTTGGGTGGAGCAAGAGCCAGTCCTGGCCTGGGCAGGAGAGGAGGGCAGCTGTTGGGCCTATGAAGGCTTGGGAGCAGGAGGGGCTGGGAGAGAAGGGGAGGATGGAGGAGAAGGGGGAGGCTTGGAGGGAAGGAGGAGCTGGGGGAGAAGGGACCTGGCGTGCAGGAGGAGTGGTGCCCATGACAGGGGCAGGCAAGGCTAGGACTTCCCGCATTGTGGCACAGATGAAAGTGCGCTGCTGGACCAGCTCATCCAGCAGCCTGTTGCGCCACTCGGCCTCTGCTCCGTTCTCTGCTGGAGGGTCCTCTTCAGGTCCTGCAGGGCCACAACATGCTCCTTCAGCAGCTCCATGTAGACCCACCAGTGCCTGAGGGTGCCACAGGTCCGGGATGGTGGTGGAGCGGATGTGGTGCTCCCCCGTTGGGTAGAGGGTCCAACTGTGGAGGAAAAGAGGAGGAGACAATCAATGTCTGTGTGCACCCCAGCTGTCCCCAACGGCATGCCATCACTGTCAGGGGCTCTCCTTTGGAAAGGAGACTCAGGGGTGTTACACATGACACCGTGTGTGAGTTGGGCAGT
The DNA here is from genome assembly GCA_030068395.1 of Apalone spinifera. Classification (NCBI taxonomy): domain Eukaryota; kingdom Metazoa; phylum Chordata; order Testudines; family Trionychidae; genus Apalone; species Apalone spinifera. Next base: position 162,206,704 of record CM057847.1, read on the forward strand.
GGCCTGACAGTATCACAGGGGCCCCACAGTGGCAATGGAACTAGATGGCTCCCCACACTGCCAACCCACCCGTGTGTTGAGACCCCTCAAAGCACTCATCTGATGATCCCTCCCCGATGTCCATGGACACCTGGGAGGTCTCTGGGGTCTGGAGGACTGTCTCCTGGGAGAGAGTCCCTGCTGCCTCCTTTTCCTCCTCGTCCTCCTGCTCCAGGTGCAGCTCTCCCACCTCTCCTGCCTCGTCTTCCTCCCTTAGGAGGGGTCAGTCCATGATGTGTTGGGGTAACCCGGACTCCACCACACTCAGTGGAGTCTGGGCTTCCCCACTGCCCAGGATCTGCTCCAACTCCTCATAGTAAGGGCAGCTCTGTGGGGCTGCCCAGTGCAGGAGCTCTGGTCTAGGGCCTTGGCATATCCCTGCCACAGCTCTTTCACCTTGGCCCTCACTTGGTCCATGGTGGGGGGGTGATGTCCTTTTTTGGCCAGTCCCTGGGCCAGGTGCTCATAGATGTCCACATTCCTGCGGCACAACTGCAGGGCCTGCAGGGCTTCTTCCTGGGACCAGAGCTCCAGGAGGTTTTTAATTTCTGGCCCTAACCAGGCTGGTGCCCGCCTTTTGGTGCCCCTGGGTGGGTCCTCCTCTCTGTCCCGAAAAGGGCCAGGGGGGCCTTGAGGCTGGGACATGGCTAGCACAGCTTGTTCTGGCTGGCTTCCTAACAGCAATGCCTATCTGGGTGCCTGTTCCTTTAAGAGGCTGTGGACAGGAACCATAGACGTGCTCAGCATGTAAAGGCTGGACCATCCATCAGGGCTTCTTCCTGGAGGCCTTTTTTTTCTGAAAGAACTGGCTCCCTGCATCCACACACACCTTTTTTCGACAGATCTGTTTCCAAAAAGGCATTATTCCTCGTAAAACGAAGTTTACCACCGTCGACAAAACCGTCATGTTCTTTCGATTTACTGTCGACAGAACACGGCGGCACTCTAGACGCACATAATTTAAAAAAAAAAAAGCCACTTTTTTTGAAAAAACCCTGTAGTCTAGACAAACAAAAAGTGATGGCATGGTAGAAGAACCGAAGCAGAAAAGGCTCCTTCCAGGTTAGATAGGGTCATGTTGGAGAGCTTGTAAATTGCTGCTGTTTGTGCTGTACTTGTTCTGTAGAGACACACAGAACTTCAGTCTCTGGGGCTGCCAATCCATCATGTCTCTCAGACTTTAAAATTTCCAGAAACTACATTAAAAAGAATACATCCACTAAAGTGCAAATGCAAACGTCTCCTGCTGTGCAAAAGATTTCTTAAAACACTCCCCTCCCCTTCTCCCTCTATCCTTGAGTGCTAACGGATCACTTCTTCCCAGGAACCCATTTCTCATCAGTATGCAGCTCTCATTTTTCATTGCTAGCATCATTGGGAAGTGACCAGAGCAGAGCTCTCTATGGCAGATGCAGCTGTCAGAATCTGAAGAAGTTATCCAACCTTTGGCATTACACATTGCTGAAGTCTGCATCATAGAGTATGGAGTAGCTATTAATTTGGTTATTACTACCACTGTCAGATGACAGCTCAAAACTGATTGGCAGAGCAAATGTACAGACCAACAGTGCAGGCTCCAGCTCCAAGCGAGTGTAGCAGCAGGTAAGCTTGGCCAGTCATGAAGCTACATCATGCAATTCCTTCATCAAGACTGGTAATGACGGTGCGAATAAAGGCAAAAAGATAATTGCAGGAAATTCACCTTGATTATATTTGTTTCACATCTGTACAGTTGTTTAGAGTTAGCAGAGCTGACTGTACATGCTAGGAGATCTTAAAATCATTCCTGGGAAGTATGAGAAATAGAATTGCTAAATTCCATTGTCTTTGAAATGCCCACAGGTAGCTTTTAAAGCAGCACATGGGGGGTGATGTATTTCACCAGGCTAGGGAGTGACAGGATCATTTACAATAGTCCAGAATTTAAAGAGTTTTATTTTTCTTGGGTTTGCAATCAAACTGGGCAACCCCAATAGCTCAGCAGGAACACACTGAATTGGACATGCTAGTATTTCCATGGGGGCTGGGATTTGGAGCCAAAGTGTTCTCAAAGTGTTCTCAAAGTGAAGGGGAATGAAAACATCCAGTATTTCTTATGGTCTCAGTGTAAGGCATGAGAGGTAGATCTACAGAGAATGCCTGGATGGATCAAAGGTTTTTGCTAGGTGTCATGGCTTAGGAGAAAATTCTTCTCTCGTTTGGCCTAATAATCATTGTAGATAGAAACATATCCTAGGTGTAGAAGGAAAGCTAGAATTCAAAGGGGTATCATGTCAAGATTTTCCTACCCAAACTCTGGGACTCTTGCAAATGAGTAAAACTTCAGTCTCTCCTATTATAATACATATTGTACCAACTTACATTTTTTTGTTGGAACATTAAATAATGCAACATGTAGAAGAGAAACACACTTACTTTTTATAGCCTCTTCTTGGAAGACTGGCTTCTCATTTCAGATAATGTTGTTTTTTTCAGATAATGAGGAGGATTCATGATCCATTCAATGTACGAACCTTCAGCATGCCAAGTTGTTCACAATGGTATCTTGATAGAATCCTTCAGCATACTCTTCAGGTACGATAAGGGTGCCTATTGTCACTTTTCCTGTTCTTGATCACAATGGACTGGATTATGAGCAGAACAACAGGTGGCCATCAATGGGGCATTCAGTGGACACTTTTCAAATAGCTAGAGGACATTGATTTTGCTGATGACGTCGCTCTTCTTTTACACCAACATGAAAGCAGGAAAAAAGAGGTTGCAACACTAGAAAAAACTGCCTTAGTGATTGGACTGAGCATTAACAAGGGAAAGACCAAGACAATGAGTATCAACCAGTCCAACAATATCACCATTACATTGGGAGGGGATGACCTAGAAGATGTGGAGCAGTTCATCTACTTGGGGAGTGTTATGGGCAGAGACGGAGAAACAGACAAGGATATCGATGCTAGGACAGGGAAAGCAACAGCTGCATTCAAGACTCTTTGTCCCGTATGGATTTCACAAATAATATCGGTGAAGACGAAACTGCGAATCTTCAACACAAATGTGAAGAGTGTGCTCTTGTATGGATGCGAGACCTGGCATACTAAAAAGTCTTCAAATCACAAGCTACAGACATTCATAAATAGATGAGGTACATCCTTCACATCAAATGGCAAGACTTTGTCACAAATAAGGAGCTTTGGAACAGAGCAGAAGAAGAATCACTTGACGTTCAAATCAAGAGAAAAAAGTGGGGATGGCTAGGCCACACTCTCAGAAAACCAACATCCAGTATAGTCCGTCAAGCTCTCATATGGAACCCGCAAGGAAAACGTGAAAGAGGAAGACATTAGACAATGTGGAGACGATCTACTGAGATTGAAGGACAACAACGGGGGTACTCCTGGAGTCAAGTAGAAGTTTTGTCTCGAGACCCAGTGAAGTGGAGGAGACCTGTAGATGACCTATGCTCCACACGGAGTACAAGGGTTTAAGAAGAAGAGAGAATGAGGAGGATTTGGGGTGCTACACAAGAGTAACATAAATGATAGACCAAACCCAAAAGACAATCATTATACAAATCACACATACTTCCATGGGGTAACAAGAGGTAAATCCTGGGTTTTCAGCTAAACCCCCCCCCCCCCCAAAAAACAAAAAAACAACTTCTACCACGTGAGCCCAAACCAAACAGCTTTCAGGAGCAATAATGGAACCTATCCAATGCTTTGAAACTGAGACCACTAGAGGATGATATCAGTCACTCTCACACAAATCCAGTACACTGAAAGATGACTTAGGCTTCTGAAGGTTAAATGTATGATGCTGGTGGTATTTATACCAAACATAGCAATGCCTTGTGAGGATGTAGATTAGGGAGACCAAAGTATAGAATGCATTTAAAAGCCTAGCTTGACTGGGGTTAATAATGGATTAATGTGATGCTCTTTATTGTAGCATCACACTGTGGCATAAAACACTATTTTCTTGTGCTCAATCTCTGTAGGCACCCCTATCCTCTTTTACCATGCCAAGCCCTGAGTGGGACTCACAAATCTCTATTCCTCATAGGAAAGGTAAATAATGGTGTTGGGAACTACTCTACTGAGCTGAACAAAGTCTGTGGGCCAAGTCCAGCAAAGCTGAACCCACAACATTAGCATCATACATTCAAATCTCCTCAGAATGGCAAGCTGTGGTAGTGAGTTGGGTGAGCACCTTTGGGTGATGTTACAAGAAAGCATCATATGGAGCGAGTTCCAGGCCAAAGAAGAGAGAACTGCCAAATCAAAGTGCAGAATGGATACATCTGTGCACCATCATCTCAGTATTAGCAGCTAGATGATGACTACAGCTAGGAGAATATAGTGAAATAAAGAATTCACAAACTAACATTAGAAATTATTCAAAATGTAGGATTCTCATTCCCTTTCAATCATTTTTTCCAAGCATTTTAAAAAAAGATTTTGGGGATTCTCACAGATGTTTGTGGAATAAAAGTATCCCAGATATTCATGCAAATGTTTTTGAATAAATGTCTGTGCCACGAGAGACTTATTTAAGCTCTCCTCTTATTTAAAAAAGTTCACTTGCAGAGCAGAAGCAATGCCACATATCTCACTGTGGGTACGTCTACTCTGTATGGCTATTTCGGGATACCCAAGGTATCCCAAAATAGCTACCTCATGTCTACACAAGCCTCCCATTATTTCAAAATATTTTTCAAAATAACGGGTGCACTATTTCGCCATCCCAGTAAACCTCACTCCATGAGGGTTAAGGGATGTCTCGAAATAGCATGTCACTTTGAAATTTGGTGATGTGTAGATGCGCTAACTTTCAAAATAAGCTATTTTGAAATAGATTCGTAATAAGATACGCAATGGCTACGTCTACACAGGCACCCTTTTCCGGAAAAGGGATGCAAATGAGAGAAGTCGGAATTGCAAATACAGCGGGGATTTGCATTTTTCCCCGCTGCATTTGCATTAACATGGCTGCCGCTTTTTTCCGTTTCGGAGCTTTGACGGAAAAAAGCGGCTGTCTAGACAGGGATTTTGCGGAAAAGAAAGCCTTTTCCGCAAGATCTCTTATTCCCTTTAGAAAAGGGAATCTCACTTAAAGAGACTACTTCCTTCCACTTACATATAATATGGCTAGGAGCCCATATTCTGTTAACATAAGAAAGCATAAGAACAGCCATACTGGGACAGACCAAAGGTCTATCTAGCTCAGTATCCAGTCTTCTGACAGTGGCCAATATTAGGTGCCCCCACCCAGAGAGAATGAACAGAACAGGTAGTCATCAAGTGATCCCTCTCCGGTCACCCATTCCCAGCTTCCGACAAACAGAGGCTAGGGACACTCTTCCTACCCATCTTGGCTAATAGGGTGTTTCTTCATAACTGCCTTAACAAGCTTAGGAAAATGCAAGGTTTGCCCTGCATTAACCATCACTCACTCCAAGGGATTGCATCCGAATGCACCACCCAGGTGTGCCAAAGAGGAAGCCCGCCCCTCCCCCGTTGGTGACACAGGACTCTCCACAGCCCCTTGCAGGTGCCAGAGGGAAAGTTATTGTTGACGACTGATCTTGTGCTTAGTACTGTATGAGACCCAGGAAAAAATATAAAGCCTGGTCTGAGAGGAGACAAATCCCTACAGTATTATCCCAGCACAGTCCCAAACACAATCACAAAACCCACTGAAAAGCACTGGCAGCAACAGCCCAGAATACTATATCCCTTTGAAACAAGATTTTGCAGTTTTGCTGTTGAGTTCTCTCATGAGTGAAGCTCTTTTCTGGCATGTCTTTCAGGAGTGGAGGAAACCCATTTCATACTCCCATAATAATGAAAGAAAATCAATTTTAAATTTGAATGTAAAATAAAGAGTTTCTATGCAGTCAGCATGCATGGTTAAGCACTCAGCAGTACATTTAGCTTTACTTCATAGCCTTACTCCAGCTCACCGATGAATGTGCATTACCATCTAATTACAATGTAATTATGTGCTCTCCTACTAGTCCTCAAACATCAATTTTAGGACAACTTTGGGATTTAAAGGTTAGCTCCTCACCCCTGTTCTAGACCTGTCACAACTGGTAAGAAGGCTAGAGTGGCATAGGGGTCTGCTATAGAGAACGAATGATTCCCCCACAGCGTGCCTCTTGAGGACCTCATCACAAACCTCAGTTTAGGGGCATACCAATGGTGAGGCTATGGTGAGCAGGAGCATGCTGTGGGGGAGGCAGTCCTCCATTTTGTTGGGTTGACTGCCATAATTTAAGCAGCCCTTTGGGCTGTTTTGTGCTGAGTCTTCTCCAGTCCTCAGACTAGCCCAGGACTGTGAAGATGCAAAACCACTTTACAATCCCCCAGCACACACATACACATACTGTGACCTCAAAATCAGATCCAGAATCACAGAGCATAATCATAAGGGACAGAACTGGAAGGCATATGTATTCCCTTTTGCTTGTCTGGATTTCTGAGAGATTTACTGAGTAAACATAAGATAGGTTAAGAAAAGACGCTAGATTTATAAATAGTAGCCACTAGTTAGCAAGTGCCTTCCAACATTTATTAATAAAACATGCAGTTGTGGATTTGGCACCTGGCACTACCTAGCCACAAACTGACTTGACTTAACTTCTGTAACTATTGGAACATTCTTTTGTGTATAGCTGAGTCAATATAGTGTGTCATTATATTATGAGTGTGTATATTGTACTGTGAGCATGTGTTCACAGATTCATGGATTCCAGGACCAGACAAGATGATTGCAATTGTCTCGTCTGGTCTTCTGTAAAACACTGGCCATAGAAATGCCCTCTCACGCCCCTCCTGTAATTCCTAAAGCATATCTTTTAGACAAGGATCCAGTCTTTTTTTTTTTTTTTTGCCAGTGACTGTGATGCAAATACCTCCTCATGCCAACTGGCAAAGGGTATTGGGGGTGCATGAAGTTTACAGAGATATTTCCACTCTGAATTTGTATAACTTCAGCTTCCAGCCATGGGATCATGTTAGATCTTTCTCTCCTAGATTATCAAATATATGTTGCCCATATAGATAGTTACAGATTGTAATCAAGTCACCCTTTAACCTTTTAAGCTAAACAGCTAGAACTTCATTCTAACACTATGGCAGATTTTCTAACCCTTTAATCATTCTTATGGCTCTTCTCTGAATCTTCTCCGATTTATCAACATCTTTCTTCAATTGTGAATATTAACACAGGTCACAGTAGTGCAGCTGTGCTTGCAACAGTGCCAAATACACACTTAAAATGGTCTCAAGATTCCTCTGCTGATGCATCCAAGGGCACATCTCCACTCACCATACTAGAGATCGTTCTTCTGGCGGTCAATTTATCAGGTCTAGTTAAGATCCATAAATTGAACGCTGAGGGTAGCTCCTGCCAGCACCTGTACTCCTCGCACTTGTGAGGCGTAAGGGAAGGCGATGGGAGCGTTTACTCCCATAGGCCTTCCCGCTGTGAAGACTTCAGCTATGAATTGTACATAGCTAGAGTTGCAAACCTTCAGCCAACCTTCCAGGTCTAATGTAGATCTGGCCCGAGGATCAAGTCCTTTGAGTTAAAGAGAGACACCAGGAGCTCATATTCAATTCATCATCCAGTCTTAGTTTCAAATCTCTCTCAGAATCAATGCTTCTCAGAATAAAGTCTCCCCATCCTGTCAGGATAGCCTACATTCTTTCTTCCTAGGTGTGTCTATTTAAATGTAGCCATATTAAAATGCATACTGCTTGCTTGTGACCAGCTTACCAAGTGATTCATATTGCTCTATATCAGTGCTCTGCCCCCCTGCATTACTTACCATTTTTCCAATTTTTGTCTCATCTACAAACTTTATCCATGATTATTTTATGTTGTGGGTTGATTTGTCTCCATGGAATATAAATTGTACTCACTGGATCCCTGCGGGGATTTAATATTTTATGTTGCTCTGTCTGACAGCTCACTCGAACTCATGGACTGTTTCTGTTCGCATGGTAATGAAGCACATTCTAAGAATCTTGAAGGAAACTAACACACTAATTAATTTGGATGCCTAATATCTGAGAGTTACATGTGGGAGAATAGACTACCAGTAGCCTGATAAACAATAGAAAAAATGTAAGTAACATGAGAGGGTATACTAGAGAGAATTATGCAAGAGGAAGAAAATGTATTTTATCTTGCATTGTTACGCAAAGAGGTTGTATTGAATTTTGTGTGTACTTCAAAGGAAAATGTGACTGCATATTAATCTGGGCTCTCCTAATGCTGCAAAAGGGGGAACTATTGTTATGGGAGACATTTCTTTCATTACTGGGACAATGACACAGGATTTTGCAGTCATGGTTGTAAGGGTAGATACTATATTACTCACTTGGGAGTGACAAAGGTATACATATGGATTTTGCCTCTGTATAACTATTTCACGTAAGGTGTATTTTTAACACCAACATAGATATACCAGTCCAACCCCTGGGGAGGATACAGTTATAGTTAAAGCAGTACAGCTTGTGAGTTCACACAAGGCCTGTGACAAAGCAAGTGCAATGGTGCAATGTTTGTATGGGAGAACACTATACTAGTATCCATGTTAACTTCCCGAGCACACACAGTGTGAACGAGAGGAGGGATTTTCGAAGCACACACCATTGGCTTTGCCCAGCTCTTAGTGCAATCAATGGGAGATTTATCATGACGTCAAGGGCAGCAGAATGTCGAAGCCTGAGCAATCTCAATCTGAACTCAGAGCTTGCGTAATAAAATGCTGCGCCTGTTCTTCTGCCAATATTCCTGCCTTCCTGAGCTCTTTCCAAATGGTATAGTCCTCACCGCTGACAAGTGAGAATAAGGCTTGACAGCTGTTAGTCTGAGAGACTGGGAAACTTCCTTCATTGTGCACAGCATTTTAGCCTTTGTAACACAGACTTTGCAGCCATCGCCACTTGGCAGAAAACAAGTATGGAAAATTTCAGCCCCAAAAGCGTATGTCAGAAAGTTGCATCACATTATACAATGGAAGCTGATTTGGAACCCAAATACTGTAGAAGGAACAACTGCCAGCTGGCTGAATGCAGTGCTAACACTCTGGGTGTAAAGCCAGTTCCTCTCGGGAACATTAACCTGCATCTCTAATAGCGGGTACAATTTTAGCGTCTGGAGTTAAGAAAAATCTCATCAGTGAAGCGGAGCTTTACCATGTTGGATTCCAACTTCCTGCTTTGTAGCATTTCTCTTATCTTCAATGGCAGGTTTGTAATTACTACTGCTGAGGCTGTGCGACTCTCTACACCTCTGGAGGATGTGTGAAACTGAGCTCTCTCTCGCCCGCTAAGCATTTTTTATGACTCCATATTAGTTATTGTATGCCCCTTTGAAAAACACCTTTACTGAGTGGAAATGAGGGAGTGTTCAGAAATAACACTGAAGAGTGTTCAGATCACTTGCTGAGAGTCACCTCTGTTTTTATCATCTCAACAATCATATGTGATGAGAAGCAACCTTGAGGCCTTACAGACGGACCCAACATGGAGCAGGTGCACATCCAGGGATTGCAATGTGAGTCAGAAACATTCAGCCACAC
>CM057847.1:162218352-162229546 GCA_030068395.1 Apalone spinifera
GGTATACTGACAGACCCCGATGGACCTCCCGGATGGCAGCCTGCAGCAAGTGCAGCCTAGCTGATAGCAACGCATCCACAAGAAGCACCAGAGTGCCCAGGGGCAGCTCTGGCTCCATGTTGCAGAGTGCTGTGGTGTCCCGAGTGAGGGCAATCAGAGCACGCAGAGGCACAAATGCTTTGCTGTCCCTCAGCGAGGCAGGCAAGCAAGCAGGGATACCTGAGAACCAGCTGCCTGGGGGGGTGTCCCTTTAAGCACAGGCCTCAGGTAGCCTCAGGCAACAGCCACACAAAGAGACTCCTGACCTGATGCCCTACCCCGACCTGGTTCCGGCCAGCCTTAAATCCAAATCAGCGTCCACTCAGTGTGGACTCAGTATTTTGAAATAGAAAAAGGCTATTTCGAACTGCATTTTGTGTGTAGATGCGTTATTTCGAAATATCTTATTTCAAATTAATTATTTCAAATTAAGATATTTTGAATTAACGCTGTAGTATAGACATAACCTATGTAAGTTCAAAGTGGGCACCTGAGACAGGGACTGTATGTTTGTTATCTGTACAGCACTGAGCACAACAGGGCTCCATGAGTAGGACTCTTAGGTGTACACATAGAAATAACCAGGGCTCGACAATTTAGGTAATCTACTTGCCGTGGGCGAGTAGATTATAGCCCAGCACGGCGCCACAGTGCAATCAGCACATGCGCAGCGTGGTTTGCACATGCGCAGTGTGCTGAACCACGCGGCTGATGAGAGGGGCCGCCGCGGCTTGGTGAGCCCTGGAAATAACTATAATCACAATTATTTATAGCAATATAAATCCATTAACTGGCCAATCATTCCTCACAATTTTCCATGAACCTCTGCTTTAACATTCTTTCCCCTCACAGCCTGTCCAGAATTCCTTGATCCTGCTGTTTTCATAATGCTGAATTTTTTTTTCACAATCATCTTCAGAGCAACAGAGCAGTGTAATAAGAGCCAGACTGAAGAATAGGAGACTCTGTGTTGAGTGGGCAAAGGGTCTTATTCAAACAACCTTCCCATAGTAACCACTGATATAAACATATCACTAGCAAACCACTGCTTATCACCACACAGAATAGGAAATAATTACAGTGAATCAGATGCCATTGTGTGCTCCATGTTGGTAACTGATGACCATTTCACAGTGACTGTGGTACAATAGCACTTTGCAGTTATACAGCATTTGAAGACTGTGAAATGCAAACAATGCTCCAATGAACTGGGCACAGAGGGAGGAAATCAGGAAAGTTACTTCCCCACTCTGTGACTAATTCCCTCTTAGCTTCCGATACGTTCAGATGGGGTGTCAAATGGCCAGATCCAGCCCACAAGCTGCCTTTTTCCAGGCTGTGTGGCTGCAAAGATAACCTTCAATGTGAATGAAGTGTAACTGATATAGTACTGGCTGCTTGAGCCCATTAGGCCTGAAGCAATGACTCACAGGAATGACTTTCCTTGAATAACTGCAAAGCCCAGAGATGCCACTTCAGCATCAACATGCAAAATGCTCTAATTAGGAAGGAACAATCAGTTTCACACATACAAACTGGGAAATGATTGTCTAGGAAGGAGTACTGCAGAAAAGGATCTAGGGGTCAGACTCATAGTGGACCACAAGCTAAATGAGAGCCAATAGTGTGACACTGTTGCAAAAAAGCGAACATGATTTTGGGATGTATTGCTCTTGTCTGGACCCTCTCCAATTTCTCCACATCCTTCTTGAAATGCGGTGCCCAGAACTGGACACAATACTCCAACTGAGGCCTAACTAGCGCAGAGTAGAGCGGAAGAATGACTTCTTGTGTCTTGCTCACAACACACCTGTTAATGCATCCCAGAATCATGTTTGCTTTTTTTGCCACAGCATCACACTGCTGACTCATATTCAGCTTGTGGTCCACTATAACCCCTAGATCCCTTTCTGCCGTACTCCTTCCCAGACTGTTGCTTCCCATTCTGTATGTGTGAAACTGATTGTTCCTTCCTAAATGGAGCACTTTGCATTTGTCTTTGTTAAACTTCATCTTGTTTACCTCAGACCATTTCTCCAATTTGTCCAGATCATTTTGAATTATGACCCTTATGCAAGAGCCCTAGCAGTCCACTGATTGTATGTGTTGTACCTATCAATGTTTCCAGTTTGTCAACCTCACGGAGCCCCTGGAGATGTCTTGCGGAGTCCTGGGTCTCCGTGGAGCACAGTTTGAGAAACACTGATTTAGAGGGTATTCAGCCTGGCCATGAGGGCAGAGGACTGGACTTGATGACCTCTTGAGGTCCCTTCCAGTTCTAATATTCTATGATTAACTATATCATAGCAGAAAATCCAGGGGGTAGCCGAGTTAGTCTATACAGGATAAACTTAAAAAACAAAAACTGGTCTGATAGCACTTTATAGTTATTTTAGCAAATGGAATTGGGGAGGAAGTGGGAGTGAAGCATGTGGGGTGGGAACTGAGAATTTTTGCAGGGAAGGAAACACAGAAAGGACAGAGGAGCTTCACATGGACCAAGAAGGGTGTGAGATACAGAGAAAGGAAGATAGGAAAGGGAAAGAAAAAGACAAAAATAATGGCAACTTGCAGGGGAATGAATTCTCTCCCTGAGAGAGGAAAAGACAAAACAAACAAAAGATAAATATTTAGTTACTCCTTAAAGGTCTTTGATCTCTGTGCAAGCCTCCAACTTATGTCAATCGGAGATCTTACGTGCCTTGTATGGAAAATGCAGCCCTGAATTTATACCATAACCCATAAACCATAACGAAACTGGGAACTCTGCCTTATCCTGCAGATTACTGTTTAATTTGGATTGTTTCAGTCACCTCTTCAGGGCCTGGCTTGTCTATTACTACGTGTCTTCATAGTGCTTAGCACAATGGGGATATTGGTCTGTAGGGATCACTAGGCTCTAGGGCAGTAGTTTCCAAACTTTTCAGCATCATGCCATCTTTTTGATTTTCGAGAAATCCTCACTCCCCCCCATCGCAACAAAACTTGTTGAGCAAAAAAAAAAAAAACAAAAAAAAACTGACCGGGGCTGAAAACCAAAAATAGCAGCAAAACTGGGGAGGGGAGGGGTTTAGTGAGGGGGGTCTGGGTCACCTCGTGCCCCCCCCCCCCAGTTTGGGACCCATGTTCTAGGGTATTACAGGTAAATTCGCTTAGGCCACATAATGTCCCCAATGTAGAAGTTATCTCCAGGTAACAGAAGAGGAACCTGCAGCACAGACAGGCTAGGCCACGGCTCGCGAGCTGCATGTGGCTCTTCAAAGAAAAAATTGCGGCTCCCGCACCCGCAGCTCTTCAAGGGCACCTGTCCAAAAGGGACAGAGCTGCGGCATCCCGTGCATCCTTCAAAATGGCCCCTCAAAATGCCCTGTTAAAAGGGCAATGCCTGCTCTGGTCTTAAAAGGGCAACATCTGGCAGGCCCTTTTTTTTCTTGACCAAACACAGAGGGGAGGGAGGGAGGTTTTTTTTTTTGTTTCTCAACAACTTTTTCCCCTCAGCTCTTTGCACTGTATGCACCACTATTTTGGCTCTTCGTCTGTAATAGGTTGGCCACTCCTGGGTTAGGCACTTAGTTAAGGTGGCAATAAGATAGTGATAGACCCAGGAAAGCAATCCAAGAGGCGAAAAGGTTTCTGGGTCCATGTTCTAATCACTGGAGTTCACTCCTATTCTAGACATATTTTATTGATAAACTTTACTCTTTCCCCCTTAAACTTCACTGTGTTCGCTACACCTGTGTCAGAGTGTCAACCGAGGGACAATGGGATCAAATATGCATGATCATATGAAGTGTTAATATCCCCCAAGTATCAGTGCATTATAATGAAAACTCTCTTATGTTTCGACTCTCTCCAGGCTACCTTGTCTTCTAAGATTAGCATCAGTACAAAAAAAGCTTACTGTTCTTTCACCCCTTGCTCTATCAATGTGTAAATTCCTTAAGTTCTGGCACTGTCTGAGCTTGGACTGCGCTCCATATCCATAACTATATCCAGTGGATATAGTATACTTAGATTTCCAGAAAGCCTTTGACAAGGTCCTTCACCAAAAGCTCTTAGGTAAAGTAAGTTGTCACGGGATAAGAGGGAAGATCCCTCATGGATTGATAACTGGTTAAAAGAGAGGAAAAAAAGTGTAGGAACAAATGGTAAGTTTTCCAAATGGAGACAGGTAACTAGTGGGATCCCCCAAGGGTCTATCCTGGGACCAATCCTATTCACCTTATTTAAAAATGATCTAGAGAAAGGGATAAACAATGAGGTGGGAAAAATTTGCAGATGAATTTGGCTACAACTATTCAAGAGAGAGATCTTGGAGTCATTGTGGATAGTTCTCTGAAAACATCCACTCAGTGTGCAGTGGCAGCCAAAAAAAGCAAACAATGTTAGGAATCATTAAAAAAGGGATAGAGAGTAAGACAGAAAATATCTTATTACCTCTATATAAAACCATGGTACGTTTGCATCTTGAATACTGCATACAAATGTGGTCACCTCATCTCAAATAAGATATATTGGATTGGAAAAGGTTCAGAAAAGGGCAACAAAAATGATTAAGGATTTGGAACGGGTCCCATATGAAGAAAGATTAAGAAGACTTGGACTTTTCATCTTAGAAAAGAGGAGACTAAGGGGGGATATGTGAGAGGGCTATAAAATTATGACTGGTGTGGAAAAAGTGAATAAGGAAAAGTTATTTACTTATTCCCAGAATATAAGAACTAGGAGGTTAACAAATGAAATTAATAGGCAGCAGGTTTAAAACAAACAAAAGAAAATTTTTCTTCACTCAGCAGTCAGTCAAGCTGTGGAACTCCTTGCCAGAAGATGTGGTGAAGTCTATAACTTTAACAGGGTTCAAAAAAGAGCTAGATAGATTCCTGGAGGTTAGGTCCATCAATGGCTATTAGCCAGGATGGGTAGGAATGGTGTCTCTAGCTTCTGTTTCTCTGGAGGTGGGTGACAAGGCAGGGATCATGTGAGGATTACCTGTTGTGTTCCTTTCCTCTGGGGCACCTAGTATTGGTCACTGTTGGCAGACAGGATACTGGGCTAGATGGCCGTTGGTCTGACCCAGTATAGCTGTTATGTTCTTAACTTTTGGAATTAAAGCAGCGTCTTAAATATTTAAAGACATAGGTTTGTTGCTATCTACATTTGCTATAGCGACGACTACACTCTAGAATCCTTGACTCTACAAGCTCAGCTTTTCAAGAGTAATGAGTGATCATAGATGCTGCACCTGACAAACTCTTCAGAAAGTGATGAGCACCCACCTGCTAAAAATGAGGCTTTTTTACAAGAGGACTCAAGTTAAAAATGCAAAATGGAGGCATCCAGAATCACTAGTCACCTGTGAATACCTCGGTCCAGAGTTCATGTCTGGGAGCTGAAAATCTGAAATCATTTCAATGGTTAGTGTCCCCACAGGAGACATACAGATACTTGCACAGAACTGTTAGGGTTCCCAGGAGGGGACTATAGTGGAGGGAGTTGTAAAATGGAAAAAAACAGCTGCCTTTTGGAAAGGTCTTGGGAATTTAAACTTCCAATGTGATAGCTGGGAGCAGTCCAAACTGGTGGAGGTCAAACTGTCAGGAGAGGGGAGCAATACACTACGAAACACTGAGCAGTAACGGTATAAAGATGACAATTTCCCTGAATATAGATGATTTCAGCAGAAAGCTTTATCCATTAGCTCCATCTGAACTACAAGGAGATGTAACGAGGGTTAACAATCATGACAAATAATTGCCTTCAGAATGGCTATCATTTCTGTCGCAGGTGGAAGAGACAATTGACAAAGATCATTGTGGTAATTATACAGGGAGCAAGAGCAGTGACGGGGCTGAGTAGCTCTTAGATTAGTAATGAACTATGGAGCTTTTTATTGTAAGGTTGCTATTTCTAATTCAGCAAAAGGGTCAATAGCGATGGGAATTCATTGACATTTGTCAGCCACTTCGTGGCCTCAGTGACATTTTATTTATTTATAGGGATACGTATAGTGTTCAGAACGTCCCACAAATATTAACGAGTTCCTCCTCATAATGCCTGCTTTCACTGTTATGAGTTACCCAAGCGCTTCTGCTGCACCTTGCGTATCTGCATTATAGAAGGGCTAACAGGGCCTTCTTGGAAGCTGAGATGGGAGAATCTCTCAGTACTGGTCAGGATTCACGTGCAACAGTCACGGGCATATCTCTAATTACTGTAGTTAAATTATCCTCCCTTCTTGTTATACATACTAACCTAAGGTTTCAACTATTTGTTTTCTGACAAATCTTCACCAGCATACATGGAGTGTTCTCTTAGTTTTATAGCCTAGGAAACTGAGGCAGAAAGACTTGTCCAAGTTCAAATATGGCACCTATGGCAGTGCCTACAAAGAACCCAGATTTCCTAGTCATGTGCCTTCAACTACAAGACCATCATTTCCTCCCTGGGTGGTCTCAATTTATATCCTCTGGGGTTATACGCATTTCATATCCACCTCCATAGGAGGCTTGTAACAATCTCAAGAGGAAAGCCAACACTTGTAGTCCTCCTCCACCACCGAATGAAGTCAGGTAGACTCTGAATAGGCCATGGAGTCTAAACTGCCATCTGATTCCCTCCTCCCCCTGAAATCAGAACTGAAGCACCATGGGACACAGGGGGGAGGACTGACTCACGGCTTCTTGTGCTGTACCTGTGCTATGTGTAAAAAGGAGGATTTCAGGCTTCGGGGCTGTCATTCTACATTGAAGTTGTTGCTAAGACATTGGCACCAGCAGAACAGCCACAGTTCTCCTCACTGCCTAAGGAATACTTGGACTTTCAAACCAGATTTTGAAAACAAACACATCGGTTACTTGATTTCTTTGGTGGCTTTGAAGTAAATTGCAACACAGCACATCCATGGCAGTGCTCTACAGTAAATATAATTCACCTATAATAATGCAAAATTATTCTTAACTGCTTCTGAGCAATGAAAAAGTCTTTTTGGTATTTCATTGACTTAGGCAGGAACATGTTACATTAAGTAATTCTCACAACTAACAATGTGCTACATTCTAAATACAGAGATTTTTTTTCTTTCCAGATCCTGTATTTAACATTGCCATAAATATGAATGTGGAGAATGATAAAAAAATAAACACCTTCTCGTAGTAGGCAGGAACTGAATGCTTTTAACACGGCTTCCATGAACTGTGTTTGCCTGTGTTCTAAATGTATCCTTTCCTCCTCCATCTTATTTAAGACAGCTCAGTAGCTATTTCAACCCAATGAGTAAAATATCAAAGATAGAAATCAGTACAATACAAAATGCCACTTGACATATGCAGAAACCTCAGAAGGGGACACACTCTAAGAGCATTTATTTTCCATGTCTTCTCTGGAACAAAGCTCTTAGAAGCTCTTCCATGTCTTTGGACAGCACTTCCATGTCTTGAAAGAACTTTCTGTCCATATCTAAGGCAGGGTTTCCCAACCTATGGGTCGAGACCCAAATATGGATCGCCATTACATTTCAAAAGGGTCACCAAGTGTCTCCCCAGGTGGCTCTGCTTCTCCTCCTTCCCCCTGTTTTTTAATTGTCTTGGGTCACCAAATCTTCCTGAATTGTCAAAATGGGTCCCCATTTGGAAAAGGTTGGGAACTGCTGATCTAAGGGGATGGTCTCCATTTAAAGCTATCAGGGGTTCAATGCTTTGATTATACGTGAAGAAGCAGGAATTGGAATCATATTGGCCTCTCTCCTCAGAAGGCCTGCTGTAGTCCAGTACATGGCAGGGAGTACACTACATTTAATCAGCTGCAGCGTGGCTTTCAATCTCTTTTCCTGTCAGACTCAGATCCCACTCTCATTGAAATTGCAGCTCACTCAATAAAGGTGGTGAAGGGGAACAATCCCAAATCAAGGGAAATCAAATGACAGAGGGATATAACTTTGGGTCAACACCTAGGCTACATTTACACTGCATCCCTCTTGTGCAAAAGACTATGAAAATGAAGCGTGGATTAGCATATTCCTGCACTTCATTTGCATAATTAATTAGGGGCTGTTTTTGCACAAGAGGCTTTTGTGCAAAAAGGAGCCATCTACACAGCTCCTTTTTGCACAAATACCCCCTCTTGCGCAAAAACTGTTCTTCCTCATTTTTTCAGGAAGAACGGCTCTTGCGCAAGAGGGGGGTTTTGCTCAAAAAGGAGCTGAATAGATGGCTCCTTTTTGCACAAAAAACCCCTCTTGTGCAAAAATGGCCCCTAATTATGCAAATGAAGTACAGCAATATGCTAATCCACGCTTCATTTGCATAGACTTTTGCACAAGAGGGATGCATTGTAGACGTAGCCCTATAATCTGTAGGTGCGGAATTGGACTGAGCGCCCCGATGATTTACATTAAATATGTTTATGTTGCTACCTCATCCTCACTGACATCAACTCCCAACCCTTTATTTGATCTGCCTACATGTTTTGTCCTTAAGTCCAGGGACTGACTTTTTAACCATGTACTTAGCAGCATGAGAATCCCCTATCTGGTCTTCCAGGGACAATGATTATACCACAGTAGTAAGGATAACAAGGAAAGCATTAGGAGGCAGCATGCTTCAGTAGAAGGGCTTGGAATCAATAAGTCCTAAGTTCTAATGCTAGCATTCCACTAGGTTGCTCTGAGGCTTGGGGCAAGCCACTCCATCTTCCTCTGCCTCCATTTCCTTATCGCTATGTGAGGCTGTTACTTTCCTTCATGTGCATTATAAAGTTGATGTTTCATGTTTTGAACATGCCAAGTGCTGTAGAAGAGATCAGTGTTATACTTAAAGTGATTGCATGATCTTTAAACCCCTCTGAAGCAGTAACTAAGAATCAAATGGCACCTTATAGACTAACAGATTTATTGGAGCATAAGCTTTCATGGGCAAAGACCCACTTTGTCAGACGTGCATCTGCTCCAATAAATCTGTTAGTCTATAAGGTGCCACAGGACTCCTCGTCGCTTTTGCAGATTCAGACTAACATGGCTACCCCTCTGATACCAAGAATCAAAGGTGAGCTTTCAGGGAAGCCAGGATTTCAAGCCTGTTGCTTACATCATGGAGCCATTTCCTCCAGCACCATAATGTTACATTATTTGACATCAGAAGCCTCAGCTCCCAGTAACCTTTAGCTTTTGACCTAGTTATTGTGTCTAGCTGCTTGGCATTTTCCCCTCTTTCGCCCATAAAGATCCTTTATATTTCAGTGAGATTATGCTTTAGATTTTGTTCAGCAGCAGCTATCAAGTTGATCAAATCTCCAAAACCTACATATATTTTGGTTAGTCTTTGCTGTGCTTTTTCAAATGCTGCTATGTCTCTAAAGTATCAGTATTCCATTCATGTGGGTGCTTAACTTCATACATTGTGATTAATACCATTGAAGTCAATGGAACAACTGACTGTGAAAATTTAAGTGCATGTGTAAGCATTTGCCAGATCACGGCCTTAAATTGCACTATTATTGCCTTTTTAGTGGCACATGATACAGCATAGTGCCTCTCTATCAATTATATCCTCTTGAAAGATGCATGCGGATGTTACTATGCCTTTTTTTCCTGTACTGCCAAACATAGCACAGATGGTAGAACCAGATTAATTAAAATCACCCCCAGGTTTCATTTGCAGTTTGTATTTTGCATTGTTCTCCCATTTAGACTAAAACTCCTTCTGCTTATTTGTTTTCACTGTTACTTTTTTATTTTTAAACAGCATACATCTGCTTTACTCATTACAATAAATATTTTATATGCACATTATGTAGATAAAAGATTCACACATTGCAGAAAAGGATTTTCACACAATTTTCTATCTATACATTGCAAAAAGCTTTGGCCACTAACTCAGTATATGGAATTAGACTAAATGAAGCCTATTTTATCCTGTGTATTACTTTTCATAACCAATGTACCCAGATAATTGGATGCTAATATCTATATTCTATTGTAAACATTATTTACCTAAAATTGGGTTACTGCTGATTACATGCTTTACATATCTTACAATTTTTAAAACAAACTTTGTATGGGTGGAAAATCAAAGCACTACCCAGACGTACAGACACCCTGTTCTTAACCTATGTACTATGTAATTTTTTTAACATTAACTTTAATAAAATGTTAAATCTGTTAAAAAATAAAATTAAAGCTATATTGATCACCCTCAGAAGTTCTATTTTTTTTAGTCCTCAAATATCAACATAAGGGTTTTCCTATTTTCTTGTTTAATATTGGGCTTGTGCATTTTGTTCTTATAACTTCTCTCATTTGCAGAAAACCTATTCAAGAGATTTACTGATCACCCTAAGGAAACTGCTTGGCAATTCACATCCCCAAAAAGATGTTGTGACATACCAGCATACAATCCAGACTAAGGATAAGAACATAAGAACGGCCGTAGTGGGTCAGACCAAAGCTCCATCCAGCCCAGCATCCTGTCCACAGATAGTGGCCAGCACCAAGTCCCCAGAGAGGGTGGACAGAAGACAATGATCAATCAATTTGTCTCCTGCCATCCCTCTCCAGCCTCTGACAAACAGAGGCCAAAGACACCATTTCATCCCCTGGCTAATAGCCTTTTATGGACCTAACCTCCATGAAATTATCTAGCTTCTCTTTAAACTCTGTTATAGTCCTAGCCTTCACAGCCTCCTCTGGTAAGGAGTTCCACAGGCTGACTACACACTGTGTAAAGAAGAACCTTCCTTTATTAGTTTCAAACCTGCTACCCACTAATCCCATTTGGTGTCCTCTAGTCCTTCTATTTAGGGAACTAATAAATAACTTTTCTTTATCCGCCCTCTCCACACTACTCATGTTTCCATATACCTCCATCATATCCCCCCGTCTCCTCCTTTCCAAACCGAAAAGTCCCAGTCGCCTTAACCTCTCCTCATATGGGACCAGTTCCAAACCTCTAATCATTTTAGTTGCCCTTTTCTGAACCCTTTCCAAGGCCAAAATATCTTTTTTGAGGTGAGGAGACCATACCTGTACACAGTATTCAAGATGTAGGCGTACTATAGTTTTATACAGGGGCAGTAAGATATTCTGTGTCTTATTTTCTAATCCCTTTCTTAATTCCTAGCATCCTATTTGCCTTTTTGAACGCCGCTGCACACTGTGTGGAAG
>CM057847.1:162229646-162249428 GCA_030068395.1 Apalone spinifera
AGTTATGTTTTAAAGAAGGTCAGAAGTCACTAGTGCCCTTTAACCTCCCCCTCTCCAAACTCCCTGTTCGCAAGCTCCCTGGTCAGAGTCACAGGCTTATATAGCTCTGGTAGCCCCTCCCCCTGACTGAGGCTCAGCCAATTAACAGAGACTTCTAGATTTCAAACCTTTTAGAAGCTCCTTCAAACCAACCAACCAGACAGACAAACACAAGCTCAGCACACAACAAATAACTCCCCCAAACACACACTACAGACAGCCACTTACCACAAGGGTCCCGTTTTTACTCCTCCTTTACCCAGAGAACTCCCTCTCCAAACTCCCTGTTAACTGCTCCTGTTCACAAGCTCCCTGGATCAGCTGGATCACTTTTACCCTCTAGTTTACAGTGCCCTTTACAATGTCTTACTGTTGTAGGCTCCATCCTTGACTGCTCACAAACAGCCTTAAGCATGCATGTCACTCCCAGTGATGCCTCTGACTGCTGCAGCCAGCTAGCCAGAGACCTGGTCCTTATGAGCCTTGGATTGATGGAGGGTGACGCAGACACAGTCCCAGTCTCATATTTTCCCGCAGAAATGTGTGTCCTGTACTGCCAAGGCCACTCCCAGACAATACACATTCATATTAAGGCAGTTATTTCTTTAATAGGAACAGCATTGCGCACACTTGCTAAATGGAGCATCCCAGAGACTTCAATTGACATACAATGGATAAAATAAGCAATAAAACAAGTTTATTACCAACCAAGATAGATTTTAAATTAGTATATGTAATGAGGCCCAATAGGTCAGAGATTGCTACAAGAAAAATATAGATAAATCACAATGAGAACCTAACTTAACCAACTGTATTAAATTCAAAGCAGCTTTTCAGCAATCTTACTGACCAAACTTTTTAAGCCAGGACCTCTTTTCCCAGAAACCAATAAAATGCTTCCTTTGTCAATTCGGGGGCCATGAATATGATAGGCAGAGAGCAAGAGAATACCTTGGGGCATTTGTCCCTCCTTTTTTATAGTCGGTCCCTTCTGGAAAGACATTTCCAGCCAATCACCAGGAAACAAATGGTCTATGTGGAAGGATGTTCCCTGATGCTTTTTTCTCACCTGTTTCAGCTTTGTCTCCCCTTCCTGCTTGATGACTCTATTATTTAAATGCAAATCAAGCAGGGCACACATTCCTTTGTTTAGCACAGATCTATTTGCCAAATTTGTCTTGGGAGGGGCTGTGGTTTGGAATGTGTTATCAGCACAATGGAGGGTGATTTTATAACTTCACATGAGATGTTGCCACACATTTTACAAAGGCAATAATGGCTAGCAAATTAGGAGTTTTTAAATGATCCCTCACAAGGTATACTTTGTACAAAACTCATTACAATTGTGTGTAGGGTGTGAAAATTCTGTCTCAGATGCATCTCAGTTTAATGTACTGAATCAAAGGATCTAGGTCAGTGAACAAACAGGAAGTTTCAGTTTCCAGAGCTCCTTTCAATAATGATCTAGTAAAAATTGGTTTTCCATAGAGATTTTCACACTTAAGGTATCACAAAATGCTTTGCCATGTGGGCATAATGACTGTGTGGGCAAGTAAAGCTACTCTTACATGCTCCAAGAGCCATTCATAGCCTTTGCTATTTTGAGCTAAGGAATGCTAGCCAGGATGTCCCGGCTTGCCATCGTTCCACTATAAGATCTTTAAATGTATCTGCTATTTGCTCAGGGCTGCATATGATGTGAAGGCTCACACAGAAGAGAATAGTAATCTTTTATTCTGTTCAAATCATGTAGTCATTGTTGCCTGCCCTACCCCAGATCAGCGGGGGAATGAATTCAGACAAAGGGTTAAATGGAACAGTGCTGAAGGGTGTTTATTGATGTAAATTCTTAAGGGTACTCACACAGGAATCACGCTCAGACTAACAGTCTGGAGGCAGGCTACAGGTGAACCATAGATTTCTTCCAATTTCACAGGCGGCTGGAGCTAGCCAGACAACAGCTTCCCAGAGATTGACCACGAGGCTGCAGCATCCCTGGAGATCCCTTCGGATCTGCAGGAGAGCTTCCTTCTCTGGAACAGTCCCAGGTTTCTGCTGTGATGTTATGTTTTGTCCAGAGAGAGAGAGCAAGCCACAGAGCAAGCAAGTCCTGGCCTCTTGTCACGTTAATTTATATGCCTGCAGAGTCCTTCTTTGCCTTAAAAGGTCAGAGAGCTGGACTGCCTTGTGATTAGATGTTTCTCATTCACACTTCCTCACTCATTCCATAGATTACATGCATATTCATGAGCAAAACTGGATGTGGAGTCTGGTTTTCTTGGTAGGATCATTTGACCTGTACTATGTGGGAGTCCAGGTGTGCGCCCCAGCCCATAAGGGCGGCATCTATGGTTACAGTGATTGTTGGGGAAGGTTGCTGGAATGGGATGTCCTCTAACATGTTGTACGGCTGTGTCCACCAGTGTAGTAAGGAGAGGCTGTGGTATGGTAAGCTGACTGTTTTGTGTAAGGAGTGCCTGGAAAGGGACAAACAGTGGCCGGGCACGTTTGGAGGCACTTCATTTGTAGTCTGGCTAGTCTCACAAAATATGTTGTGGCCACCATGTGGCCAAGTATTTGGAGACAGTTGCGTATTGTTGTAACTAATGAAGCTTGTACTGTGTTTATGAGGGTGATGAGTGACTTGAACCTGTGTTTGGGCAGGCTGTGACTGAGTCCAGTCAAGCTCCTATAAACTTAAGGGTGTGCGTGTAGCAATGTGGATTTTTTCACAGTTGATATAGAACCTGAGGAAAAGGTGAAAACTGAAAAACTGTTTGAATTGCTTTGTCATTTTAGGCGAAAGGAGGGCAACTGTGAGGAGCTCCGTCTGCTGCCGAGAATAGCGGAGAAGGAACTGAGGAGCTGCACCTCATGCACAATCAACGGACAGTAATGGTGCAAGGGGACACTACTGCGCATGTGTGGTGTGGCAGGGCGCTTCTAGAAAAAGATCTCCAATCGCCAGCACGAGGATGCACTGGCACCTGAAGTGGAGCACCCACGGGGACAGCACTTGAAGAAGAACATAATCTTCTGGAGATCTGAGTCAAGGTTTCTGAAACTGGATAGAGCGTAACAAAGATCAAACTATACTAAACATCACAACAAATTATCAGCTTGCTTCCCCCTGAGGAATACTCAGTTTAGTCAAAAGGAGAAAAAAAGAGAAAAGGTTTAATAAGTGAAAAATACGTCACTTCTTGCAAATAAAACTATTGTATTAAGAAGTCCAAAACAGCACTGAACAAAACCAAATTAAGATTTATTTATTTCTCTTTATGGTAATGTCATTTGTCCTAAACACATTTACTGATAGCTATTATTTTACATTGGGACCAGACTCTAAATTATTTAAAAGAATTGTGTGACACAGATTGTATAACCTGCAGCATTACAAGTTGCTACTTTATAATTTACATATTATAAATCCAAGTAGTTAGATTTAAAATGTTTTTGTCAGTTTGAAAGTTTTTACCAGTACAAGAGATTTCCATACCAACACTGAGAGAGATACTTTTAAGATCAGTAAAACATTTCAAATTAACTGAAAATATGTAAATGAATCACAGTATGTATAGTGTTAGCATTTCCCACAAATCCTAAGTAGTGATCATCAACTTAAAATATATCATTTCATTTGAAGACCAATGTGTCTCTCATGTAGAAGACTTCCATCCAAAAAGTAGGCAACTGAAACAAAGATGTTATTCAGGCAGCTGCTTTGTCAGAAGAAATTCAGATTGCTTTGCCATTCAGATCCAACGTTCAATAACGCTGAGGGCAGTACTGTAGGTTCTGAGTGCAGGATGAGTCCCTTTGTAACACATCATAAGAGACCCTGCCTCTGCACTGAAGCCTGCATCCTGCAATTGTTTTGCTATTTCCAGTATATCCCAATGTCCCTCTTCCTGGTTGGCCAGTAAGTGGTTGATAAGGTGAGGGTAGAATAAAGTGGATATGCACTTCACCACTAAATTTTCATTCAGAAGCAAAGAAAGAATTTCAGAATCACAGTTGGAATCATCAACCTGCAAAGAAAGAAAAATACAAAAATGAAGACAGAGTTAGTAGTTACATCCACACTTTTTTTTTTAGGCCAGAAGGGACCATGACCTTATAATAATCATTAACCATGACCTCCTGCAATATGTGTTTTTAGATGTGAAGCTGCAACAGTAGGATGTTCTGCACAGATTTACAACAATAGTAATACATACTTTATACATCCAAGGCAAACCTTTAACAATCATAATTTGTTTTATTAATAAAACCTCACATGAGTCTTACAGATATATCCATCTCAAACTAAGGAACAAACCAATGAAAAAGAAGGTAGTGAAGGGCTTAGAATACATTCCCATTATCTTTTCTATATACCAGAAAATTCCCTATTTTTACATTAATAGAAGGATTAACAGAGGTTGATAACGGAGCTTGTAAGGTAAGCTATATTGTCTGATACACTGGCTAATGTCTGCACTATACAGGGATGTGTCTGAACAGAGCTCAGGATTAGATTTTCAAGCTCTCGAAACCGGTGGGGGGAGAGGGGAAGGGGATACAGAATTGCCAGGCCCCTGAACGAGGGGTGTGTGTGTGTGCGCGCGCCACACGCCTGGGAAGGGGAGGGGCCTTGGATGACGGGGCAGGGCTTGAGGCTAGTGGTTGTGATGGCCAAGAGCCTCAGGCCCTTTTGAATCATTGGGCCCCACAATAGTTGCCCCTATTCCCTCCACCATTGGTGGGCCAGCTCAAAACCCATAGCCAGGCTCAGACTTTCTGGAGTACTCAGCAGTTGCCATAGATGCATAGA
Organism: Apalone spinifera; assembly: GCA_030068395.1. Lineage (NCBI taxonomy): Eukaryota > Metazoa > Chordata > Testudines > Trionychidae > Apalone > Apalone spinifera. Next base: position 162,234,502 of record CM057847.1, read on the forward strand.
TTGGGTACTGAGCTCTTTTGAAAATTGGGTCTATATTTGTACAGACAGTGGTACAGAATTTAGCTTTTAAATCCAATTTGAGCTAAAGTAGCAGATAAATCAAATGTAAATTCCTAGACAGCCAATACTGCTTTAATAGCATAAAGTGTTTTGTGTCTCCAATGTTCAGAAAAAAATAAAACAAGCAACAGAAAAGAGCCTGGTAAGATATAAAAACTGTCTTCCTTTCAATGGGCTCCATCAGATAAAATATGAACAAATCAAACAACCTGTTTAATAAATAGTGATTTCCTGACCACTTGATTTTTAAAAGTTAAAGCCCATCTTCCTTCTACTCAACCTGAGTCCCATTTTCCAGAATAACTGTCCACTACATTTTGAGAGATGGTAGAGCAGAATGTATAAATCGCATTCATACTGTTATCTGAAGTGTTTTGGTACAGCAGCACAACTCTTCTACTTCTTAGCATATGTAGCTGATTCTATGAAATCTCCATAGTGAAGTGACACTGACATCTTGGAAACAACCGACAACTTATTCCTAGGCAATTTTTTACTCAACCAACAGTGTAAGTAATTTCATCTTGATTTTTCAGGACAACATCCAATATTTTCTTGTCTATCATTTCTGAGTGTCTTTTTTGTCTCTAGCTATGCAGCTTAAAGCAGTACAGGGCTTAGCTTCTCAGGTTTCTTGTTAAACTGACAGGTTTTCCTCCCCTTGTAACACATCAGGATGGACATTTCTTGGTTATTTCCCAATTTCCTATTCCATCAACTTTTCACTTCCATTTCTCAGACAACAGAAGGAATGACCAGATCTGTGCCTTTGCCTGGGTGATTAGATATACCTCAGGTCCAGTGAGCCAGCATACCAACCTTTGTGGCTCAGGAAAATTCTACACTACCACTTAAGTCAATCTAACTTGCACCGCACAAGGGTGTGAAAAAGACACCACCCCTAGCAACACGTTACAGTGACCTAAGTGCTGTCCAGACTGGTACTATATCAGCCGGTGAATGGGCGAACGGCTAAAATCTACTTGCCACGGGCAAGTAGATTCAATGATTTGTCGAGCCCTGCATATGAACACAAGTACAATCAGTACAGGTGCAGATGATGAATACACACAAAGTTACATGCATACATGACAACAGAGCAGACATTTACATCTATACATAGCATCCATATATATTCATACATGTATTAATAACTATTGCAGACAAAACAAAACTAGTAATCACAACATGCCTAATTCCTCCCACAATGAGGTTTACAGAGGTCTTTCAAAATAGAGGTTTATTTCTAAATTCGGCCATGTGTAGACGAGGATAAATACTGGAAGAGCGTCTTCAAAAAATACCCCCCAGAGGAAGTATGCAAATGCGCAGAGCTATTTGCATCCTTCTCCCGAAATAAAAATTGTGTGTACACATATACTAAGTGCACATGTACAATATAGACATGCAAAGCATGAATTATTATTTATAATTTGTATAGTGGGGATGTGAATGACTAGCCGATAAGCAAATGCTTATTGGATAGTAGACAATCTAGTCAACTAGTTGCTTCCTCTGCCCCCTTGCTGCCTCTATCAGAAAGAGGCAGCGTGGGGGGGGGGGGGGGGGGGGGGGGGGGGGCAGGGAGGGGGGGGTGCTTTAAAGTGGCAGTGCCGCGAGGAACCCAGGGCCAGACCCCGGGCTCCCTGCGGCACTGCTGCTTTGAAATGCCACGTGCAGCCCAGGGCCTGCTGGGGACTCCCCCGCTGACCCTGGGCTCCATGCAGCGCTGCCACTTTGAAACACCATGGGGAGCACGGGGCCAGCAGGAAACTGCTGCTACACTTCAGAGTTGGAGGCACCCTTATTGACTAATAGAATAGTCAATGCAAATTCCATCGACTATTCGATTAGCCAATTAATCCAAATTTTACATCCCTAGCTTATAGGCACCTTAGTCATGGACCAGAACTCCATTGTGCTAGGCACTGCACAAACTAGGGATGTTAAAATGCAGTTATTTTGTGCAAATGTGTAACCAGGAACCTTGCCAGCACGGGTTGGGGGGAAGCTGGCTACCCACCTACACCACCTAGCCTCCCCTCCTCTTGTTGCCTCTGATACAGAGGTAGCAGGGTATGTGCGTGCATGTACCTAAGAGGGTTAACCGATGGATAAACTGTGTACTCAGATACATGTTCACATTCCTAATACAAAAACAAATGAAAAGACTGTCCCTGCCCCAGAAAGCCATAAATTTAAACATGAGCCAAATACTTCATATTCAGTATATACAGATACCTCAGATACATTTATATTGTCCACATTTTATGGGACACACATACACATTAAAAATACAAAACTCACATAAAGCAATCTCATAGTCTTGCAAACACCATAAAAGCAGTTGCTAAAATACACCTACCATCCTATACTGGAACCCATATTGGATATCATCTAACAACTATAACCCATACTGGACAGGGACCCCATCCTCAATTTTTTTTCCTGAACCCCCTGTTCTGGCTTTCTAAGAACACTTCTCCAAATTCAGAAGCAAGTTCCCCACAGATCATGAGACACCAACTCCAAGTGGCACTAGACCCTGCCAGAACAAGAGATGAAAAATGTGCTGACATATCTCCACTGCTACATGATCAATACAGCCCTCAATATACCTTTCAAGATCCCTGGGTCCTCCACATAACTATCACAATATACTATTGCTGATGATGCATCAGAGAAAACAGAATTGAGCTTGCTCTTGCATGTAAGTATTAGTTTTGCACTGAGAGATTAAAAGTTGGTTTTGTTCATGAAGTGAGTAGGTATGGCTCAAGGACACAAAAGGATAAGAGTTCTGGGGGTAAGTGGTGATTTTTGTAGTCACTTTTCTGGCCATGCATACACTGTTTAAAGAGATGCTAACAAAGAAGAAATTGATAAATCAAGTTGCAAGTAAAGAGTCATTAATGAAGAAAAAGGCTAGTTACACAAGGTCTCAAGGATTAAGGGGCTGATTATTTTGGCACATTCACCCCAAATTAGTAGAAAACAACTGTAAATTCAATTTTATTTTCCAAATTTTATTCTTTGCAAATTTTTATGTTACAAAAGGAATAAATTGTTTTGACATATAAGGATATATCTCAGTACATCGACGTGAATATAAAATATGTAAGTAGGCCAATAACAATTATTTAGACTAGAAAAAAAGTTATTTTCAAGTCAAACTTTTAACTCAAGTCCTTTGCGTACAAGCAGCATGTTTTCTGATTACATAAGCCCTCCATGTATGGTTGCCGTAACAGTATAGTTACAACCAACCTATAGAATTGTTTTAATATTAGGAATAAGCAGTCTTAACTTTTGCATGCTGAAATAAGAAAGATGACAATACTGGAAGCACTCTCAGAAACAAGCAACTCTTAAAGACAAGCTCTGAATCTTACTGACATTCATGAACTACTTAACTGGCTATATTAAGATACAGTTTTTTAAAATTATTCACTGAGAGGGGGTGGTCTAGTTATTTCTGGGATACGAAAGATGGAACTGGCAGTTTGCAAAAGGTTACACAATAATAGAGGCCTGCAGTTTCAGAAAAGCTTTAAAAAACTGGCTGTTTTATTGTTGGCAAAGGCTGTATAATCCTAGTATCAGCACTTCAGCATCATCCTTTTAACTGTAAACATCCATAAAGCTGTCAGCACCATACAACAAATGGCTAAATAATACTTTGTACCAGCAAGCAAATGCTGATTTTTTTTCCACAACCATGTTTGTGAGCTGTGCTAGCAGTATGTCAGGGAATCTGACTATTTCACTTTACCAGATGGCATATTTCCTTTCCCTGTTTAATGTACATGAGAATTGGCCTTTTGCAACAAATCTGAAAACTAAGTATAGCCAACTACTTGACTACACTCATGGATCATTATTAAAAACATTCAGGAAACCAAGTACCCTAAGCATAGTCAGGTTATTAATTAAAAACAAAACAGCACAACACAATGCAATATTGCAGCATTCACCTTTGCTTCAAAAAATGCATTTGAGATGATCTAGAATAACAGTAGCCCTTTTTCCAATCTTATATATCACCTAGGCTTTAAAAGATGACTCAATACCAGCTTCTTAACTTGTTGTACCTTTCTTTTTTATCTTTGTTTTGACCACTACATCCCAGCATCAATGCAGGCATTCCCAAATGAACAAGAACATGGCATTCGTACTATGCTGAGTTTTATATTGTGCTTACCAAGAGCAAAGGTCAGCTATTGGATAGTGTTATGGGATATTCCTTAGCATGCGTGAAAAGCATTTTTGGGAAAGCACAATACAATTTTCAACTGTATCATTTATTATGCTTTTTTCTAGGGATGTTAGTATATAGTCATTTAAACAATTAACCAAGTCTAGGGTTATCGGTTAATCCAAATGACTACACACAACCTCCCCCCTCACAGATTTAGTGGGGGGGAGGGAGAAGGCGGGAGCCAGCTTTTAAGTTGGCTCCCCATGCATGCCGGTTCCCACAGAGCTGCTTGCCGTCCCCTCCCTACCACAGAGGCAGCATCACAGGAGACAAGCTGGAGCTGGTGCTAAGCTGGCCCCCCACAAGCACCAGATCCCATGGAGCCACCCCACCTGCCAACCCCTCCTCCCCCCATGGTTGCCAGTGATAGAGTGGCAGCAGGGCAGAGTGTGTGTGGGGGTGTGGGAGGGGAGGAACAGGCAGGAGCCGGTACATGTGGAAAGCTGGCTTTCAAGCTGGCTCCCTACATATATCAGCTCCCATGGAGCCACATGTTCCCCTATGGATGGCAGGCAGGAGCTGGTCTGCATGGGGAGCCAATTTTTTTAAACTCTGAGACTGAGGCAGCAGAGTGGAGTTCCTGGGGGCTCCCCAGCCGTGGGGCTGGGAGCACACTGGCTGCCATCCTCTGGGAATGTGTTAGTAACCGTGTAACCACTACAAAATTTTGCAGCTAATGATTACTAAAATACACAACATCTAACATTCCTACTGTCTACAATGTTCATTTCACGACTAACACATAATATATATGTTGGCTAACAAAATATTTTAATAAAATTTCTCCTAAAGTAATGAGGACAGTTAAAATAACTAACAGGAGGCATACTTTCTGTTGTGCAACGAAAACACTTCCAAATGCTACAAGATTTACACAGAATAATAATGGAAACCTCTTTTGTACTACCTGCTACATAAGCTGAACCTTGATTGTATTCATCCAATGATTTGATCAATTGTTGATTTCTAACTGAACTTCAGCCTGTTAAATTTGGTCTGCTTCACAAGGTTTTATATATATATGCACGATGACATTTGCACTTAGTGAGATTAAATCCCTCTGTTGTGTGTGAAAAGGACTCATCAGAATCAGAAGGCTGAATTTTCAGGGTAGTCAATCTTAAATATAAATCTGAGATTTGCAAAAAACACAATCTCACCATGTTTATAGAAGAGTCTACAGCAGGCGGAATTGCCAAATTTTGTAAGTATTGTGGTTTACGTTATTTTAAAAGAACTATAACACAAAGATGTATAAAAATATACTATGGTAGCTTCTGTACCACCACATTAATTTACAACTGAGTAGTCAGATAATTAAAACAAATAGCATTTGTGGGTTCTTTTTAAAATCACCTTGACTGTAAAATGGATTTTTATCAGCCCTATGGCTGCAGACAAAATAACTGTGGAAAATATTAATAATCATAATGCACTCAAGATACTGTACTTCCTACATGAAGATAAAAGAACTACTTCATTACTGGAAAGTATGAAGGACAGCTAATTCAACTGTTCATACCTTAGCAACAGCTGTTATCTGTTCCAGTGCCAATACATGAAGATCTTGGTCTTTGCTTTCCACTAGCAGTTTCAGGGATAACAGCAGGAGGGACTGGTTAAGCAGCAGCAAACATAAATCCTTTATACACTGAAAACAAAAGTAACCCCAGACTGTCAGAGCGCAGCAGACGTGGTAAAATCATACACACCAAATTTTATGAAAATCTTGTGTCAAATACAAAATGGAAATAAAACTTAATAAAATAAATTTTCCAGTGGAAAGAAGCCTGTTTGGAAACTTGTGATAAGTGGAATGTTTGTTATACAAAAAACAAGGGAAGCACTGAATATTTATAATAACTCACACAGCACTTTACTGAAAGAAGAATGGAGCAATCACTGCTCTCAGTGGGAGTAATGCTTTTGCTGTGGTCACTGAAACACTGTGCACTGTAAGAAGTAAGGTAACACATCTGTGACACTTTTCTAACTCAGTTACACAGTAATAAAGATGGAATAAAATAAAGGTAGAATAACAGGTTGGACCTCCCTCGTCTGGCACCCTGAGGACCTGAGCAGTCCTGAACCAGAGAGCTTGCCAGACCAGGGCAGGTCAATGCTCCCCTGCTGGGCTGCACCACTCCTGGGCTCTCCAGGCTGGGGCTCTGATCCTGCTGCTGATCGATGCTGCCAGGGTTCCCCAGGGTTCCATTCCAGAGCCACCCGGCCACCACCAACCCCATTCAGAAACCATCACCACTGCTGCTGCTGGTCCCTGATTCTCTAGGGATCCCTGGCCAAGACTCCCCTGCTGCTGCTTGGTTCAGATAACGCCAGGGAGTTCCCGGCCAGGGCCACCATGCCAGCTGCTTCTAGGAGATTCTGGGGTTCCCTGGTTGGGGTCACCCATCTGCCATCATCCCCTCTACCAGACCCAGTCCTGCTCCCACCAGGGGTTCCCTGGCCTGGGGGCGCTTAGCCGTTGCTGCCCAGCCCCGCTGCTGTAGGGAGTTCCGCAGCCAGGGCAAGGGCTCCTTGTTCACTGCCTGGCCTGGCCGACACCGGGGTTCCCAGGCCAGGATGGGGGCTCTCCCTTTGCTGCCTGATCCCACTGATGCCAGAGGCAGGGCTCCTCCCCTCTGCCTGGTCCCACTGATAGCTCCCCAAACCTGCGTTCTCTAACTGGCCCTCACCTCCGGGGACCTTTGGTCCAACAACATCCTTGGCCCTGAGTGTACAATAGCTCCTCGTGTCAGAGTCCAGCATCATAAAGTTGTCCCAAAATCTCAAATGTCTTTTATGGAACTCTTATCCAGTGTATTAGTTTCTCCATTTTAATAGGAGTTCCCACGTTTTATTATCCCAGTATGAACTATCTGGATTCACAATTTTGGGATAGTATGTCCTATTGCAGAGGCTAGCAACAAAAAGTGATACTTACAAAATAAATCACTGCGTAGGATTACTTCCAGACCCTTATCCAAGTCTAGTGTGATTAGTAACAAAGTGAAAACGTATTAGACTTTATCTCATATATTTACAGATTGGACCTCCCGGGTCCGGCACCCTGAGGACTTCACTGGTCTCAAGTAAGGGATTTTGCCAGACCAGGGGAGGTCATATCTGGCCCCCCCTGGTACCAGCCCTCCAGCCCTGGACTGGCCGCTAGCCTCCTGGCTAGCTCGCCTCCTGGCTAGTTCTTCCCATGCCGCTGGCCTTGCTGCCCTGTCAGTCCCCTCATCCCCTTCCCTGCAGCTCTCGACAGCCCAGTTCCAGGCCAGCTCACTGAACTCCTGGCCCTGCCACAGCAGCTCCAAGGAGGCAGCCAAGGGAGCCAAGCACCACAGCTGCAGGGAGCCAGGCAGCCCAGGTGCCTGCCCTCCACTGGGACTCTCTGGTTCTGGAATATCCATGGACCTGCTGGACCACAGATGTTGCCAGATCAGGGAGTCACAGTTTATAGAAGTTTAACTTGTAGAATTATTTTCTATAGGGTGTGTACATGACTTTACCTCAAAAAACAAATTTCAACTTTCCTTATGTGAATAACAATCTAATTCATCCAGAAAGGCTCAAAGATATAGTTTACGCTGATTTCTCCTCACAATACTTTGTTTCTAGTGAGACCGATGAAGGAACTCACACAACAATATCACTATCAGGTTAGCCTGTGTATTATATAACACAGATATTACAGGCTGGACCTCCCTGGTCTGGCACCCTTGGGACTTGACCGGTCCTGGACAAGGGAGTTTTCTAGACGAAGGGAAGTCTGGGACGGGGGAGCACCAGGCAGCCCCACCAGACCTGCAGCAGCCCTGCTGGTTTCAGGCTCCACTGTCCTGCAAGCTCCAGCCCGTCCATCAGCTTCCCTGCCTCTGCCAGTTGCAGGCTTTGATGCCCCATGGGCTCCACTGTCCCCAACGGCTGGCTTCACTATGAACCGCCAGCAGCCCCTATTGCTGGGCCTCTAGTCCTGCAACATCAATGGTCCTTCTGGACCACAGATGTTGCCGGATCAGAGAGTTCCAGACCACATTCCAATATAACCACATTCCACATAATCTGTATTCCAATATCATTTGAGACATCCACAGACATGCTGTATGCTTCACTCTGAAAGACACTTCACTTGCCCCAAAACGCTTGCAATCTAACTCAAATGTGTAGTTTTTACCATTTAAGTTCAAAGATGAGTAAATTAATCTGGTGGCCAAAGCTTTGTTAAATGTAGTCACACTTTTTGGGTACTTATACCTACCCTGATTTTAAAAAGTGGAAAATGTATATTATGGACATATTACACCCATGATATTGAGGCTACAGATTTTAATTAAGATCTTACAATATGGTATCAACTCACATAATTTTTTCCCAAGCACTACATTTTCAGATAACACAGCAAATCCTCAGTTACTCCCCTCAACTGCATTTCCGACAACAAAATATTAATGTAATTGTGATGAACACCTGAGAATGCAACAGAACTACAAATTACTCCATATCTGGTAGCATGTCATGATAATTACAAAAAACTCTTACAAACCTCGACTACTCAGGATAGGTCTAGGTGACACGGTATTAGACCTGAATAATTGAATGCTAATATTTAAACTGTATGTTAAATTTAATTCACATAAATGTGTATTATTGCTGTTTAGAACAAATACAAATGTTGTGGATAACTGAAGTAGTGTACACTTAGGTGTATAGATGCTCTTTTCTTAATCTGTATATTATGTATTTTTTTAACATTAGCTATAATACAATTTTAAAATCTGTTAAAAAAAATCTTTGTCTCATCTACACTAGCAAACCACCAGCAAGCTGCAATCAGGAAAGAGTTTACACAAAAAAACAGCAGTCACAGGAGTACTAGCTCAACACCTGTCAAATGCATTCACCAGTTGCCTGCATTGCAGTTCAGCAGATAAAATTTTAGAATCTGGTATGCTTTGCTGGCAACTGAATTTCTCCCCATGCTATCAAGTAACACATTTTTTATTATTGCAACCAGGCAAAGGTTGGTTAGCCTGAGGAGAAAACAGAAGGTTTGTAATACACTGAGGAGATTTTGTCTTTTATTGCCAAAGAATAGACGGCAGTGTCTGTAGTGTTTACAAAGTTAAGCAATGGCTAAGTCTTCAGTTGCCAGGCTTTGCTTTCATTGAGAACTTACATTACATGAACAGCTGCAGAGCAGTATTGAAAAGACCATAAAAGGGTGAAGCAAACTTAAAAATATCGCCCATTAAGCCTTTGATATTTTGATTTTCTACTTCATTTCTGCCAAACAGCAACATACTAAGGAGATTACAGAATGCAAACTTGACAATTTACGTTTCTACAAAATCCGTCTGTGTCTGGAAAGCACAATGTATCACCATGGATACACCTTTATGTTAGGAAAAATAAATGTTCAGGGTTGTAGGATGAACAACCTGAGTGTAATAGCAAGTTTATAGGGATGGTAACATTTTATACCTGAAAACCCATCAGAACCATAAGTGAAGAAGCAGTACTAGAGGGAGCAGCATATTATTATAAAAAGCTTATTAAAAAATTTAAAAATCATATTTTTGTACCTGAACATGGTGGGAGGAGAAAAGGAAAGGGAGATGATTTAAACATACAAATTTAACATAATTAGGCACAATGAACATTTCTAAAGCCAATGACTAGGAAAATGAAAAGGTGTTTTTAAAACACTGTTAAACTACTGAATTACAATTTGCTTTCTCGCTGAAGTGATTTAAAATATCACAGAAAAAAATGCAATTAAACTATGTCAGTGGGCAAATGCAGTTAATGTAGATATTAATATTACTCTTTGTACAACAAAGTTTAGGCCAAACAGGTATTTTAGCCCTTTTACAAAAATGTTTATCATCAACTTGCATACTTCGCAAAATTGTACTTAGTTCAGGATCTTCCTTGTTTGCCACCTTTGGGACCTGACCTGTCCTGAATGAGGGAATTTGCTGGACAAGGGGAGGTCCCCTGCCACCAGCCTCCCAGGACACTCCTGCTCTCTGCAACTGGCTCCATTCCAGACCCACTGCCACTGAGCTCCAGCCTGCAGGGCTTAGACTTGGGGCTCCCCGTATTTAGAGATCCCCAGCTGCTGTGGCCCTGCTTCTCACCCACCCCACCCTGGAATGGGGCTTGTCAGCTGCCCTGCTTTTGCTGCTCCACTACCGGTCTGTCCAGCCAGGGCTCCTCGGGATGAGGCTTGCTGGTTCCTCTGCTAGCCTACTCAATTGGGGATCCCCCGGGGATGGGGCTCGCCAGTCCCGCTGGACGGGGCTCCTTGGGACGGGGCTCCAGCTGGTTCGCACTCCTGCTGGGGCTTTCTGGTCCAGCAACATCTGTGATCCTGCCAGACCATGGATGTTGCCAGATCAATAGAGTCCCAGATTTCAGAGGTTCAACCTGTATCTTAATCACTGGGAGTATTAATATAGATAATACAGATTATATATATGTTTTAAAACTCATTTTAAAATGGTACAATCTAGGTGAGAGAAAAATAATAATACATTTGTTTTTAAAAATTAAGGTCCCAAATCAGCAAAAGCCTAAAGCAAATGCTTAATGTTAAGCCCATGTTTATATCCCAATGGGAATATTCAAGTACTTTAAGATAAGTATGTGTTTCAAGCCTTGGCTGAAGTGGGTTCTAAAGAAGCTTGCACAGGTTGAATGTCTCTAGTCCAGAACTCCCTGGTCCAGAAATATCTGTTGTCCAGTATGATTTTAGTTAGCCAGATGTTCACTTTTCATGGGTTTGGCCAAGTTTCTGAACCTAATGCTGGTGCCATATTTGATTAAAAACTGCAAGCTGCCTTTAGTAGGCCTTCTAAGTCAAGTATTTGTTTCTGACAGTAGCTAGTGCCATCAGTGATAGACAGGCAGCACCTGTTTTTAATACAGTTGAGGCAATTTGATCAATACTGTAATGTATTTGCAATGGTGTAGAGCAGGGTTTCCCAACCTATGGGTCGCCGTTACATTTCAAAAAGGTCACCGTTACATTTCAAAAAGGTGGCTCTGCCCTCCCTCCTACCCACATTTTTGAATTGCTTTGGGTTACCAAGTCTTCCTGAATTGTCAAAATGGAACTGCTGGGAAGAGGGAAAGGAAAATCACTTTGTAAATTTCACTGTTTTGATTTCATATAGAATTCTCACTCTTAGGTCTTATGCATTCAGCATGAGCTATGGAGGGTAGTCCATTAGCTTTTAAGATCTGCACTCCTGGAAGCATAAGACTCAGAAGTGCCAAACCTGCAACGATGGCATCATTAGAGAAAGATTTCTTCCAGACCTCAGTGAACATCCTGTATCATGAAGTTTAAGTGCCTTTTCAATTCTTGCCTTTAGACTTCAGAACCACAAGTGTTACTAGTGGTTAGAAAGTTATCCAGCTTTTTTTTTAAGCTGCCCACTCAAAGTATTTATGGGACTAGGGTTAACAACCTGGAAAGCAAGTGCATCTGCTTGTATCATCTCTCAGTGTGAGAATCTGCTAATTCATAACCAAACTATCTAGGATATTAAACTTGGTACAGTATTTGTTTTTGTTGATTTGCTAGGTAATCTGCTTTATTCTATTTGCTCTCACTTGTAGGTCTATCCCCTGCACTGTAGTTAAAAAATTAAATCTAGCTCCCTCCAGAAAATATGTCTGGCACTCTGCCTTACTGACTACTTTTGGCAGCAACTCCCAGAAGTTGGTTTTAAGGTGCATAAATACAAGTGTCCCATTTGTTTTAAAACGTATTGCCCTTCAATTTCTACAAGAGACGTCTTGGTTTTGTATTAAAGAAAAAAAGAAACATCTGATCAGTTTCTACTACACTGTTCATAATCATCATGTTGGCTATTTTCAAAAACAAAGACTGGTTCTGTGAATCTCACTATAAAGGACGTATCAGGATAATAAAAGTAGATGCCTGGGAATAATTCCAGAGAAGTGCAAAGATTTTAAATCATTTTTTAAATCTGATACAGTTAGGCTATGATGTGTGAGTATGTGAGGCTGTGGCACTGTGGGATGTTAGAGAGGCTTGTATGGAAATGAGAATACATAATTAATTTAGGAAGAGGGAATACTAGAGTACTTGTAAAGAAGAACTGCTTACAAAATAAAAGCTAATTAAAGCCCAAATATTTCAGAGCTTCCTTACAGAAAACTTTTTGTGTTTAATAAGTGGAAGCTACTTGTGCTTATCTTTAATAATTTTTGCTAAATAGTATTCAAGTGCAATCAGTAAAGCTGTATAAGGACCTTCAACAGTGATTCCTGCGTCCACTGTAAAAGGTGTAGGCATATCTGCTAGGTACTTGAAGTTCCAACTCACCTCTACAGGAAGCCTGTGCTTAGTCTGATACAAAGAACGACAGATCTTCAAAATTTCACTTCCCATATTCTCTTTTTGCTCAGTAGGACATTTTGATAGCATTGCCACCCCTAGTTTCACCCATGGATTATTACTTGTGCATGAGCTAAAAAAGAAACAAACAAGAAAAACAAAATCCAGGAAATTACCTTTAACAAATTGCAAATACATGCATGGAATAATAGTATGAAAAAAAATGAAAAGATCTGGGGCCAAGTAGAGGGCTCTGATTCTAAAACTGTCCCAAGTAACTCAGGGCAGTTTATGGACTTATACTGCAGTGCTGGCTTTACATCAGCTGAAATTTGCCTTTCTTTGGAAGTGGGATTCTTAACTTGGTAGATTCAACCAGATTCTGACCTCTCAGCACCTCTCAGGTGATCAGGGAACTCAGCTCCTGGTTTCTCAATGAAAAACCTTTACCTCAAAATTACTGACAGAAATCAATACCAAGATCCAAATTAATTGTACATGTAAATGGATTAAAGAGATGAACCATGTACATATACAACTGGCTACTAATTAATACTCACCATATAGCTTTCACATATTGGTTTTCATCAGTAGATCTCAAAGCACTTCCAAATCAGATACACTTGATACACATTTAAAATTGGTCCCTAAATAGCTTTTCTTTAGTGAACAGCATTATGCACAATGATTATTTTTCCAAAGTCAACATTTACCATGATACATATTTACCAACGCTATTACCTATTCTCAGTCTAAGGAAAAGAAACATGGATAAGAATATCACAGTGTGGGAAGTGCTGAAAAATGTTGACTTTTAAAATGGCAGTTACTGACATGAAGTACTAATAAATAACAATGCAATTAAGGAGGAATTTATAAAAAAACTCACATTCACTTTACACTGTTAATGTCACGTAACCATGCTTTTTCACAAAAGGTTATAGCAAAATATCACAATCAAATTAATGTCTCAGTAGGGGTAGGCCAAAGCTCTAATCTATCTATTTTCAGGCACCTAGAAAATGGCTAACTTTCAGCCATGTTAAGTGCAACACTGAAGTCAATGGGAGTTCAAGCATTTAGCATTTCTGAGGAGCTAAAAATTACATTTAGACTGTACATTCTTTGAAGCAAATATCTGTACCTATAAAGAAAAACTCAATCTTCTTTCCATCTCCTAATTAAAAAAAAAAAAGTCACCCATTCAATACGTGGATTAAAACAAGAATGAATGGAAACCAGAACTATGACAGTAAAAAATTTCCCATGTGTTTGTAAAGCCTTGCTGCTAAGATACATGTCTAGTTCCATGCTAAACTCTCTCTAATATTATAGAAAAAGAAATTACTCACCTCCGTGCAGTAACTATGGTTCTTTGAGATATGTTCGCATGGGTGCTCCACATCTCGTGTCGTGCTGGTCCCGGCGCCGCGAATTGGAGCTTGCCAGAGCTGTGTTAGGCCAGACCGCGCGTGCTCGAGCCGGTTTCGCGCCTTTCATGTGCCACGCGCGGTCCAGCGCCCAACAGTTTCCTCTCACTGCCCCTCTGCAAGACAGAAAACAGAGGAGATTCCGTAGCGGGGAGGAGGGCAGTTTGTGGAGCACCCATGGGGACACACCTTGAAGAACCATTGTTACTGCACGGAGGTGAGTAACTTCTTTTTCTTCTTTGGGTAGTCCCCGTGGGTGCTCCACGTCTGGTGACTCCGGAGCAGTAATCTGAATTAGACGTGGGCTGCGGAATCACGATTTTGGTGGCTAAGGAGTACTGGTAGAGCCACCGCTGAATCGGAAGCTAGGTGCTGCGTGATTGCATAGTGCCTTGAAAAAGTGGCATTGGAAGACCAAGTGGCTGCCCGGCAGATGTCATGTAAAGGGACTCCCCTAACGAACGCTGCTGCTGTCGCCACTGCTCGCGTCAAGTGGGCCCTTGGCTGCGATGGGAGCGGCTTCTCGTGAATGGTGTAACAGGTGGTAATGCAGGAGACGACGAGTTTCAAAATACGCTGGGCCGAGAGGGGTTGGCCCTTAAAGCGCCCTGACGTCGAAATAATAAGGCGATCCGTTTTCCCGATGTTGCGGGTTCTACCTATATAGAATGCCAATGCCCGACGGACATCCAGGGTATGCAGGAGCGCATCCCACTGCGAGATGTGAGGCTTTGGATAGAAGCATGGTAAAACGATCGGCTCATTAATATGAAATTCTGTGCAGACCTTAGGTAGGAAAGCC
>CM057847.1:162254205-162276337 GCA_030068395.1 Apalone spinifera
CCCAAGCGGAGCTAGCCGGGTAACAATGTAACTCTTCTTACTTTTTTTTAAAGTTAGTAAACTAGGAGTTGTAACAGAAAAATGTCCGTAGGAGGCAACAATATAACTATATACAAATGGTAACTGTTTCTTTTGCTATCATTATACTGTGTCTTTCTTTTCTCTTCCCGTTCCCCCCCCCCCCTTTTTTTTTCTGGAGCCGCGGCTCTGAGGGCTGTGCAGCAGAGATAACTGAGACCTTCAACTATAAGTATAAACAGCAGATAACTCTATAAAAAGTATTAACTTAAAATAAGGAACACATTAATTAACTGGAAATGTAATGAAAAAACAGAAGTCTAAATCATTTGGAACTTTCCCTCAGGAAGCCTGAGGAGAGGAAAGGGAGCTCCGTACGTGACCAGGGGCAGATTAGAGGAAACTGGTGGGCGCCGGACCACGTGTGGCACATGAAAGGCGCGAAACTGGCTCAAGCAAGCGCGGTCCGGCCGAACACAGCTCTGGCAAGCTCTGATTCACGACGCCGGGACCAGCCCGACACCAGACGTGGAGCACCCACGGGGACCACCTGAAGAAGAACTGTGCAGGTTTCAGATACATTAGATCTAGAAGGACATATAGATCCATTGTTCTCTCTTGTCCTGTTTTGGCTTAAAAGACTTAAGATTTGGAGGATGGATCACAAAGACATGATTCAGTTAGCAAGAATTTGACATTACCAAACAGAATTAATCATTTGACTTTCATCTTTTCTCTGTTTCATGATGTGTAAGTACAATCCGTTACAAATTCAAACATAGGAAAATATTTGTGTGCATCATCTTTTTAAACTTCAAAGCTTAACATTTCATTGCTTTGACCATGACATGACATAGCATCATCAGTTTTTTTCCAATGATGACTATGTTAATGAGATGTACCTTCCTAGGTGTTTGATTTTCAAGTGATAGACTGTGATTGGAGATAGATGACCTATCTTGTTTAAAAATAAAACACAATCTAATCTTCTGATCCCTCAAGCCATATTTTTTTAAAATTCTGAAGTTTTTTTTCACTTTCTTATAGATTGCAAAGAGACTGAATGTCTTGAACTCAGAAAGAAGTGCCAAAATACCACAAAAATAACTCCTTTGGTATTTTCCACCCTGCAACAAAACTCATGAAACTTCTTAAAATTTTCTCCAAAAAATAAAATTACCTGGATAATTTAAAAAAAATAGTTATTTTCCAATGCAGCTGGTAGCAGCAATCTGCATGTACAGTCACATCCACTGAATTATTTCACGTCATATGAGGATGTAAAGAGAAAAGAAACATTTAATTTGCCTGCTTAAGAAAAGGAGGAACAAAATTGGCACTGTAATCTTTCTAAACACAAGTGTTCAAAAATGAATCAGGGCCCGATAGTACATGAAATGCATATTTTAAAAAATAAATGGGCAGCAAATATATTTTATTTGTCTTCTGAGTCTTTAAGGCAGGCTGGCCCACTGGAGGCTGCTTCTGCAGCAGCAGCGGCTGGAGCCCTAGGCCCTTTAAACAGCTGCTGGAGTAGCCCAATATGCCTAGTCCTATCTCTGCCCCTTCTCCACTTGAGGCCACACACATTCCAGGGATCCTGGCGAGGCTGTTGGCCCCACTACTTTAGGGCACACTTGGCTCACACTTTCAAGATTTCCTCCAGACTTAAAAGGGCTACAAATATATTGCTTGTAAAATGAAAACTGTGATTCTCATGTATTCAGATGACTCAAACAGCTGGGGCTTAGAGGAAAAACACCAAATATCACAAAGCTTATGATAAAGCCTAGAGACTTGGTAACACTACACTGTGCCTTTATAAAGTGGAGGTACACTGAACACTAAATAAAATAAAAAATGAAGTGACAAAAATCTAGCTGGAGAGCACTAAGTAATTACAAAGAAAAAGTTGCTCATATGTTGAGGAACCTCCTCCACAGCTCCCAGACATAGGAGGGATCCCACTTCCTGGGCGAGAAGAAGCTTGTGAGAAGGAGGAAGAGGATAGCAGGGAGAAATGGAGGAAAAATACAGGGTGTAACCAACTGCTATGCTGCAGAGCACCACACAGTCCAACATGACAGTGGTCCATGCAGTGAGGAAGAGAATTGGATCCTAAGCCAAGACTGAATCTCCATCCTCAGGCGTATCCTCAAAGTGCCTGCTAAGGAACACCTATGTAAGGGGGATATAGTAGGTTGGCAGTGTTTAAAGCCTCTGTCTTTTTTCTTGTAGGAACTCTGCCACCGTGGACCTGAGAATGTAGGCAGAGATGACCAGAGGCCAGAAGTGTTTCCCAGAGGCCTGTGGCATGTACAGGATCAATGAGTAAAGTGTGGCACAGGAATATTTCAGGCCATGCAAGCCTGGCATTCATCTGCTCTGAAAATAGAGCAGTGCCTTTGAAGAGGAGGTCCTGAATGGACTGCACCTCCTCTTCAGACAGTGCTGAAGACTGCAGCCATCACGTACACTGCAGAGACCACAGACCTGGCCACCGAAACCATGATGCCAGAATGTGTGGTGCAATTGCTGCATAACCGCCCAAGTGACGAAGGACGAATGCTCCAGCTCCATCATTGCCATTGACTAAATGAACAGCTTACGCTTTGGATCCAGGATTGGATTCCTGAGTTGTCTCAAGACCCATATTTGGTGGGCTGCTTCTTGCGGCACTTCTGCAGTGCCAGCAATGGTGAGTGGCACTGAGGCCGGGTGCTCCGTACCAAGGCACTGCTGGAGGGGTGCTCTGTACCAAGGCTGAGGTACTTGGCACAGAATTGGAGTAGGAGGATTCTGAATCTGGTCCAAGTGCTGCCTCTGTGAGAAGGGCTTTGAGTTGTTTTTTTTTATATACAAATTTTACAAAGAAATTGCATTTCTCTGTAACATGCAATTTCCCCCAGACACTTCAGACATTTGTGTGGGGGTCACTGACCAGCCTGGGTTTGTGACAAATGGAACAGTTTGAATCACAGGGATTGGGGCATGGTTTGTCCTAAAGGACCACTGATTGTTCTAATGTAAGTATTTACCTACCTAACTGTTAAGGCAACTACATACAATTCTATACAAAAACTAGGAATGGGAAAGGTGCATTGAGAGCACATTGTGAATTGCAAAGGCAGACAGCTGTTCCAGGTAAGAGTGCAAGGCCAGAGCCGGCCGTACAGATAACACTGGGGGAAAAAAATCTTTAACAGCTGTGCACATGTCACACACCTAACACGGAATCAGCATAAGCGAACACTCAAAGAAGAACTCTACTTGCCAGCTGAGTCATTTGCCTCATCAAGAATATCAGAATATTTATAAAATAAAATAATTCATAGACACTTTTGAAAATGTGTGGTTCTGCAACTGATTGCCATAAAAAGGAGTGAAAACTCTCATAATCTTTATCACTAATACCTTCTGAAAAGAATCCTGACTTGCATTAGAGCTATCAACAGAATGTCAGTGCTAATTATTTTTAAAATAACATTTACTATGAGCTTGTATATTTGGAGGAAAAAAAGGGAGGAGCTTTAATTCAGGGAAGTTATTAATGAAAATTATGAATTAAGAACTGTGATTATTTTTTAAAAAATCTGTTTTAAATTTAATTTTAAATCAAATCCAGTGAGAAAATGACAATTAGCCAATTATTAAGAGCCAGGACTAGTTTGTGTTCATCCTTAAGTAACAAATATATTCATCCAAAGAAAAGAACAAAGAGGGTAAGTTCTTTACACTTGTTTAATGGACCAAGAAGCAGACATAAAATAATTAATACTTGCTTTTGATTTTTAGGAGCCAAAAACTCTTTGGGGAAACAAGCAAAGCAATTTTCATTATCTTTCTTAAAAAGAACTTGTTTCATCAAAGAATAAGTAATTTCTGACATATTTGACCATTTCTAGGGAATCATTTAAAAAATCTAAACATACAATAAACTATCGAGTTCATGACAGGAAATCCTGATGCACAGGAGGAGTTAAAATTTACTGGTCAACTGGCTAGTGATCACTTAAACTTCAGAAGTCTCCTGGTCACTAGCATGCAGAAATTTTGGAAAGGTTGGCAACTATCTTCAAGACTGCAGAGTGCTTGCTTGCAACTATTTCTATGCTTGTAGGTGACTGTTGTAAAACTGCATACTGATGTATATTTCTGTTTATAGCGTGGTATTCACGGAACATTGATTTCTGTAGCCAATGTAATTGCAATTTCTGCTTTTTCTCTCTTCTGTTACATTCCGTCCTTAATAATATACAGTTAACTGAAAATCTCATTGAAGTCAATGGGAGCTGCAGGAGTTCGGCACCTCTGAAAATCAGGCTCAGGACTCTGAATCAACTAGTATTCAAAAAGACCGCGATGGGAGCTGAAGTAGGCCTTTAGAAACAGTTTCCAATTTTCTATTACAAACCCCGGGCAGGCTTACTCCCTAGCATGAATAAATAAACTTCAATCATTCTGACATTTTCATTGATTCAAATTTAATGTCAGCCTGATAGTTAATTCAGCCTACCCCCTTCCTCATTTCTTCGCAAGGCTGCTGATTTCTTTGTTAAAGTACTAGCTATCAGTTGCTTTCTAATGTATTTAGGTCCTAATGTATTTAGACGGAAAAGGCTTATATAATTTATTTGAGTCTCTAATTTTCTGGCCCTAACTGGGACTAAGGCAAATCTTAAAACCAGTGAGATTTGGCTGATCATTAATTGGGAAGAGAATACAATTTAACCTGCATTTTGTTTTTCCTCCTGATTTCTCGGCCACTCTGCGTTATAAAGACAGGAATGAGTACAACAAACATGGAGCAAATTTAGCTGCTGTACTGAATCAAGTTATGAACAGGTACAAAATAAGATTGGGAATTTGTCTTCAAGAACAGAGGATAAAAGGAACAGAACACACAGCATGAATGAACTAAGAACCCTGAGATTTTAGCCTCTGCTATGCAATGGGAAACAAAAATAATAGGAAAAAGAGTCAGATTACAATGTGGACTATTTCTCCCTCCATATAGCCACCCTATCATCTCTGTCAAACTAGGGGAGGGTCACTTCTCTCTAGAGCAAGGTTTAAATTATGAGTAAAGATTAAAGATTCAATCATGTTGTTTCCTTGTGGAAGAGTCATGCAGGAAATAGGCCCTGGCGTGGAATCAGTCTCAATATGGCCGCTGAGCTACCTATGTTGCCACTGACACTGAGATCAGGAGACCAAAGAGATACATAGGGAGCCCTTTACCAAAGCTGATTTGGGAAATGTGTATATTTCAGCAGGGTTTTTCTGCCAACTACCAATCTCCACAGTTATTTGTTGTTCAAAAAATTCTAACAATGAACAATTATTTGGAGATCCCATTCTAAGAGTTATAAATATACACACCCTTTTGCTGGAGAAAGGAGAGCTTTAGAAGAGCCCCAATGTTTAAGTATAATCCTTCTTCCTAAAGAAAGAATAGCGAATAGTAACAACATCTATTTCACTATAATGGACTGAAATTTCAATTAGATTGTCAACATTATAACATGATATGAAAATGATGACAATAAAATCATTATTTAGTTGGGAGATTTACTGGTCACAAAGGCTATAAACATAATATTTAGTAGAATTCTACTCATTGGAAATATTTTGGAAAAAAACCCCATGCATAGTGAAAATCGTTTTTCCCAAGTTGCAATTTTTTTCTATACTGTAGTTTGATCCATTTCAAATATATTACAGGTGTGTAAACCAAAATTATACAGGGAAAGGACAGTGGGACTCTAGGACAAGTTAGACAGCAAACACTCCATAATTTTTTAATGCATTAGAAATGCTTTCTTTGTTCTTGTAAAGACAGTAACAAAGGAAATCAATTCTTAGTCCAGATATCCTGAACACACGATAAAGGCTTTAAGCTGAATAACCACTGCAGGTTGGTCCCCAACATATCAGTGTCTTAAATGCACAGAAAAGTATTTGTTTTCAGGAAAATAAAAATCCACCTCAATTTTACAAACAAGCCTTTTTGGAAGTTTATTCCCTATATTCCAACAGAATGTGATCAATGGCACCTGGAACTCAAAGTTAAGTGGAAGTTAGTAAAAAGCCTCTCTCACCTAACTGCTGACAGATGAAAGATGGGACTCTGTGCTGGTTAGCCCATAAAAAGTTAATTTTATTGCTTTCCTTGAAAGAAGAAGAGAAGAATGGATGACTGCTGACGGCATAATGTAGAGACAAAGAGACTCTTTAAATCTTATAAACCGTGATCAAAGCATTGAACAAATGGAATGTATAGAAGTACTACAGGCAGACAGGAAGAAAAAAGACTGATACAAAAATATTGTCAAATTATGTCCTGCCATAACTTCAAATTATGTCCTGCCATACGCATCCCCTCCTTTCCCTGCAGAGTACTCTGGGATGGGACAACTTGGTAGCAGTTGTAAAATAGAAAGGTACCATTGCTTGGTCATATATGAGAGTCTGGATTGTTCTATCCACTGTTGGCCCTTTCCTGCAACTCTGCTAAAAAGAGCAGCTTCACAAAGAAGTTTTGAGGGAGCCAGAACTGGAGTGAAAATCTTTAATCACACTTAGGTGTTGATAGCTTATAAAGTCTTTATTTTGGACTAGGCTTTTTAAGCGTAATAAGAAACATGAAGAACAGCAAAACTAATGTGTGCCTCCTCAAGGATACTTTTCAAAAGAAACTTCTTGTCCTACATATGCAGTTGGATTCTGTGTGCCAAAGGCGGCTATTTAAGATTGCTATCCTCCTTTTATGTAACAGTTTGTTTGAATTCACTGACCAGAGGCTGCATAAAAGGTTCAGTAATTTTAAAATCAAAGTAGGAGAGAGCATATTGTTCTGCCAAGTTTCTCTTTGAAGACATACTTACATGTTTGCACTTTTCATAGGTGGCCAAGCTTGGAGGAGTAAAACCAAGTGTTGAAAATCAGACTGACTGTTACTAGAGTTCAGGAGTTCCAGGAAAAGAGAGTACCTTTTTTCTTCATTTTCAATATCAATTATCTCTACCTGCAAGAAAAATAAAGGCAGAAAGAACAAAATTTAAAGCAGCTAACTCTGCCAGAGCTTTCCAACAATAAATGTGATGTGTTCTATATGTGGAGGACATTATTACTGTAAAGCAAGGCAGAAACACAGCCTAAGCAATTTTCTCTTAATCTTCAATTATAAGAAACAAGGAAGCACACAGACAATGCAAAATTACTTTAAAAAAGGTTCCTAAAATAATTAAAATCCACAGAAGTATATAAATGGAATAGTTCAAATGATCTCTCACCTTCAACTTTTCACGTAATTCATCAGCAATTCCCTGGGACTTTAAAAAACAGTTCCTCTGATATTTTCCCAACATATATTACTGAGTACAATTATTTTATTTACATTAAAAAATGAATGCCTCCCAAACACACAACCATGCTCACATGAAGTTAAAAAAACCAGACAAACCCAAACCAACAATCTACCAACATTCTACCTAAATTGGCTGAATCTAATCTTCACTTACTGGGAAAGAAAAGTTTGGGTGCTGATTTTTAACTCATGTTTGCCACAAAGAGCAGCTGTTGACTAGCATTGTAATATTTCTCTGCATAGGTATTACAAATTAAAAAAATACTCTCCATCTCTGGCACACCATCATCTTTACTCAGAAGACAAGGCTTTTTCTATAATTTACTTAGTTCCTCCTCCTCCCCCCTATTCCCCTGCAGCTTTCAATTGAGAACAGGTTCTATTAAATATAATTACTTTTTGCTGCTCTCATGGTAAAAGTGCAAAGCTATAAAGGTCTGGCCATTAAATGGAGGCTACTATTAAATGAGAAGAATCTTCTTTTTAAAAGTTTGGCTATCATACAAACAGGACTTCTCAAAGTGATGTATTTATTTACTGCCAACCTGACACATTACATTTTTGCCAATTCAAAAAATAATTCATTCCATAGCATCAAGATAGCTTTAAAATATAAACATATTTTCTCTATAACATCATAGCATTTTCATATTGAAAAATCTCCCCCAAAATATGGAAAAGGTACACATGAAATCTTATTTTCAGCTGAATTACAATACACAATGTTAAATGTTAATTTTTTTTTCAGTCCAAAAATAGTTTAAAAACATCAAATGAACCAAAAAGTTTTCCTCAGGTTTGTCATAACTTTAAAGGATTAAAGCTAATGTTTTTATAGCTTTGAGTGACTTGGGTAACGAGGGCAAAATTTTCTAATGAGGCTGAAAAATACAGATTGCCCATGAATTTGTGGAAATGCCCCTACAATTTTGTGGCTTTAATATATTCAATGATGGTAAAACACTGGTAAGAAAATATCTTGGGAGGAGTGGAAGGCAGACACCACCTTGGGTAAAAAAGAAGGGTGAGGGCGCAGCCTGACCTCATCCTTGAAGAACACTGAATAGGGGGAATCTGTGGTGAGCGCCCTGAGTTCAGATACTTGCCTGGCAGATGTGAGCGTTAGCAGGAGGGACACCTTGTAGGACAGATACAGTAGGGAACACGTTGCCAATGGCTCGAACGGGGGCCCCATGAATTTGGAGAGAACCAGGTTGAGGTCCCATTGGGGAATGAGCTGACGAACATGAGGGTAGAGTCTGTCCATTCCTTTCAGAAACCTGTTAACCATGGGGTTTGCAAACAGGTTTTCCTCCCTTCTCCAGGATGGAAGGCTGAAATAGCTGCTCAGTGGACTTTAATGGAGGAAAAGGAGAGTCCCTGGAGCCTGAGGTCCAACAGGTAATCCAAGATCATGGGGATTGTTGCCCGCCTGGGGGACACCCTCTTATGGGAGACACAGACGTAGAACCGCTTCCACTTGGTGAGGTAAGTGGCCCTAGTGGAGGGTTTTCTACTACCCAATAGGACTTCCTGGACCTGGGCCGAGCACTGAAGCTCCGCCACCGTCAGCCAAGGAGCTTCCATGCTGTCAGGTGCCACGACTGCAGGTCCGGGTGGCAGAGTCTGCCCGAGTCCTGAAAGATCAGTTCTGGGGACAGCAGGAGGACCATAGGTCTCTCGCATGACAGACTGAGGAGAGTTGAGAACCAGTGCTGTCTGGGCCATGCTGGGGTGATGAGGATCAGGGATGCCCTGAACTCCCATACTCTCAGGAGGACTCTGTGAATGAGTGGGAATGGCGGGGAGGCATAGAGCAGGCCCTCCGGCCAGGAGAGGAGGAGAGCGTCTCCCAGAGAACCCTGTCCCTGTCCCATGAGAGAGCAGAACCTCGGGCACTTCTTGTTTTCCCCTGTGGCGAACAGGTCTAGATGGGGAGACCACCCATGTGTGGAAAATAGAGCAGGCCACATACCACTTTCGGGACCATTCGTGTCCTGCAAAGGTCCTGCTCAGCCTGTCCGCTAGAACATTTTGAGAACCTGGGAGGTACGAGGCCATCGGGTGGATGTCCACCCCGATGCAGAGATCCCAGAGGCGGATCGCCTCCAGACACAGGCGAGGGGACTGTGCCACTCCCCCCCGCTTGTTTATATAAGCCACGACTAGCGTGTTGTCTGACAGGATAAGGATGGACTTGCCCCTGAGGTGGGGAAGGAAAACTGCACCGCTCAGACAGACTACCTGGAACTCCCTGATATTGATATGCAGGGAGAGCTTATCCATGCACCACATACCTTGTGTTTGCAGGTCCCTCAGGTGGGCTCCCCAGCTGGTGTCCGATGCATCCGTGACAAGACGGGTAGACAGCACTGGTCTGGAGAAGGGGACCCCCGTGCAGATCTCCCATTGATGGGTCCACCAGTCCAGCGAGAGGAGGATGGGGGAGGGGAAGAGAGGGAACCATGAGTGGACAACCAGGTTGTGGACTCGCGATAGCCACATCTGAAGCGGGCACATGTGCAGTCTGGCATGCTGCAGTATGTAAGTGCAGGAAGCCATGAGGCCCAAGAGCCGCATGCACGTCCGGGTGGTAGTCACTGGAAAGTTCTGTAATGCCCCCTGATGGCAGCCTCTATTGTGAGGAACCGGGACCTGGGAAGTGAGGCCTTTGCTGACGAAGAGTCCAGGGAGGCACCCACGAATTCTATTATCGGGGTTGGGGTCAGGGTTGACTTGTCCAAGCTGAGAAGGAGCCCAAGATCCCCAAAGAGGCTCCGGACCAGGCCAATGTGGGGTCTCACCTGATTCTTGGAGTCTCCCCTAAGGGCACAGTCATCGAGGTAGGGGAACACTCGAACACCCCTTTTCCTCAGAACGGCGGCCACAACTGCTATGCATTTGGTGAAGACGCAAGGGACCGTCGAAATGCCAAAAGGGAGGGCCGTGAATTGGTAGTGGTCCGGGCCCACAGTAAAACAAAGGAACCTCCGATGGTGGGAGGCGATGGAAATATGGAAATAAACGTCCTTTAAGTTGAGGGCCGCATACCAGTCTCCGGGAGCTAACGAAGGAATTATGGAGGCCAATTTTACCATTTTGAATTTTGCTTTGGAAATGAAGGAGTTGAGGGCTCTGAGGTCCAAAATGGGATAGAGACCCCCTTTGGCCTTTGGCACTAGAAAATACCGGGAATATAATCCCCTGCCCCAAAAGTCAGAGGGAACCTGCTCTACCCCCTTCCCTCCAGCGCAAGGAGATGTTGAACCTCTTCTTGAAGTAGAGGCTCATGAGAGGGGTCCCTGAAAAGGGATGAGGTAGGGGGTTGGGAGGATAGGGCCAAGTGGAAAGGGATTACATAACCCCTTTCTACTACCTCCCCGGCCTGGATGGATCCACACCCTGGCCCTGGTTGTATGCCCAGGGTGTCCAGAATGGCCACTGGCCCAGAGGTTGCGGAGGCCATGTCTGTTGTAGCATCTGCACCAAGACTAATTGTGCCCACTGTTGTTGGTAGACAGGACAGACTGCAGTGCTGGGAGTGGGACCGGTGCCGAGAGCGAGACTGGGAGCCCCTCAACGACCAAGTGGACTCTGCTCGGAGTTGGACAAGTACTCCGAGGCAGACCAAGGCACTGCTGATGCAGGCACCGAAGAAGCTGCTGCATGTGTGGCTATGGATTCGGGCTTACCGCGGTGCCGAGAAGGAGGCAGTGGCATGGGCGTCCCATGCGGAGATAGGTGCTGCAGGTGCCGGTGCCAAGGACGGGGCTGGGTGATGGTACCGCGCCAAGCCCGGTGCTGTGTCTTGGGAGGGTCCCAGAACTGGGGGTGACTCGGTGGCTGGTGCCACAGGTGGTGCCGATGGAGCAGGGAGGGTCGGGCGGTGATCCCTGGCCCCCAGTGCCGATTCTTCAGGCGTCCTAGAGGGAGGCCGGTCACACCTCGTCCCGTGCTGTCTGGAGGGGGTCGGAGTGGGAGGAGGAGGTGAGGGAGAGGAGTCAATGAGGACCCTTGCTGCCTCGAGAGCCTCCGGTGTAGAGGGCTTGGGAAAGTCTTCCAGAGGACTGGTCTCCCTATGCAGGCACGAAAGTCTGCCTGACCGAGATGGCCTAGGCTCTGGACTTGTAGGCGCCATGTGCCCCACTGGAGGGTGCACGGAGGGGCACATGCTTCGGTGGAGACCTGCCCATTAGGCTCTCTCTTTATCTGAGGTGCCAGGGTCTGGGACCAGTACTGGGGTCTCCACGGTGCCGGAGAAACATGCTGCACCGAATTGTCTCGCACCAACGCGCTCTGGGAGACCGGAGCTGGGTCCAACGCCAGCCTGAGGGCTGCCTCCATCAAAATGATTTTGAGACGCGACTCTCTTGCACTTGGTGCGGGGTTTAAGGCTTTGCAGATCTTACAAGCTTCTGCAAGGTGAGCCTCCCCCAGACACCTTAAGCAGGCCGAATGCGGGTTACCACAGACCATAGGACTATGACACTTTTTGCAGGGCTTGAACCCTTGTGGACCAGGCATGCCCCGCCACGGGCGCATGGTGTGCTGTGGCAGGGGACAAACAAAACAACAACAGAGTCTTTAACTTAATGTGCAGCTACTTAGTTAGTGATTAACTGTGAAAACAGAAGACAAACACTGAAGATAACAATCGCTATCAAGAGCTGAGGGTTGTTCCAAAGACCGTCACAGCAGTAAAAAGGAACTGAGTGGGTCGAGGGCCAGCAGAGGTATATATGAGCCTGTATACTGGCACCACTCCATGGAGCTCCCCTGCTGGCCCGACGGGTACTGCTGAGGGAATAATCTCCAGCAACACATGCACGCTGAGAGCGCACACTTACATGGAATGCACATGAGCAATCACTCAAAGAAGCATATTATTTTCCCCTTCTGACTGCTTTTGCCCTTTATATATATTATCAAGGTTTCATAAGTTGATTGTGGCCATGACTGCTTATGATACCATAATGCTAACCCTACATCATACTCGGCTATCCCCTGAAGCTTCTACAGCAAACAGTTAACTTTGGCTAACAAATTGACCCACTTTTCCAGGCATTAATCAATCCAATTATCCAAACACGTTTTGAGAATTTGAAAGCAAAGCAAATATTTCAGTTGTATTCTGCATTTCAGAAGCCAGACAAACATAACCACACAGTACCTCACTGAATTAGGTGACTTTAGCATCTCAACAGCTATATTTCTTTAATACTTACAGTCTGCTTATCAGTAACAGATTCACTGCATTTGACACAGCACACTCAATCATCTACTCATATACAGAAATATCTTGACCTTGCTGCTTCTCGTATTTCTGTAGAAAACTGAAATAATTACCTGAATACAAAAAAATCTGCCACTGGAGTCCAATGCTTTATCCAAGAGCTTATTGCAGTTCTCCAGTTTTTACACTAATGCTCAATCGCATCTCATAAGTTTTCAGGGATGTTTACTTCAAATTTTCAGCAACAACAAAAATTGGTTACATGTGCAAAACATATAATACAGATGTTTCTAATCCTCTCAGCTTTATGATACCTAAAGAATTTATTTGAAATTCTACCATTTACCAATACTCTGAGTGTGTGATCTCTGCTGCAAGTACAGGGATAAAAAGAAGATCTTAATGCTTATCACTAATATAAAGCACACTTTTCTTAAAAACAAACAAACAAACAAACAAAAAAAACCAACACACACCATACACCAAGATTAGAAGTGTTAGGTACCATAAGACTTCAAAGCAGTAATATCCTGGATATTTGCTATCTAATTTCAATCACTAAAAAGTTTGTTCTTTTTCCTTTTTCTCATTGTTTGGCTATTGTTTTATACGTAGTCATCATGTTACGGCACTGATGAAGATGAGTCAATATGTGAGCAGTTCCTTATAGGTAGAAACTAAACAAAAACCCTGTATTATAATATTTAAAGGAAATAGTATGCTGTCTAAACTATGTGATTATTAACTTTTACAAAAATCATGAGCAAATAGTTTTTGACAGAGACAAGAATAGCAAAGGCAGAGATAACAAAGACTGTGCCATGGTAGTCCACTGGGTCCCTCCCTCTAGCTTGTAACTTTGAAATTTTAGCCAGCATAAATGACATAGACTGGTGCTGGTTCTAAACTGTACCATTGAGGCACAGAACAATCCATTAAATAACGTTTCCATGTTCCTATAATATAGAAAACTCTACTAGGGTTATAAATGCTGTATTGCTTAAGTAATATAATTAGAGAACCTGAAGCTAATAATCTGGAAATACCTGCTGTAAAACAGAATTATTGAAAAGTTAACGTGAAAAGGAGATGATTCAGATAGACCAAAAAATGCAGTACATATAGCACTACACTTATCTACAGAGTTGGTGATCAGCAAACTAACGCAGAACTTTTTAGCACTGAAATATATTCAACTTAATACATTTTTATTCCTAACAAGAAAGGATAGCTCTTGGATTTAAT
The DNA here is from genome assembly GCA_030068395.1 of Apalone spinifera. Taxonomy (NCBI): domain Eukaryota; kingdom Metazoa; phylum Chordata; order Testudines; family Trionychidae; genus Apalone; species Apalone spinifera. The sequence continues at coordinate 162,268,071 of CM057847.1, forward strand.
GGATACTGTCTAGATTCTACTAATGTTCTGAGACAAATACTGGTGAGCATTGGCTGGGGAAGAAGATTCAGAACTCAAAATGTATGTTTTCGTTGATTATAAATGCCAAGACATTATGAAAAGTTATATTCTTGTTCAAAATCAGTGATAGATACCATATACAAATGCTTCTGCCATTATTGTCCTGAAATTTCAACCAACTGTTTACTGATTTCCATCTTTGTAAATTCTATTTTATTACTTTAACCAGATTGCAAATGTAAACATTTCAAAATATGCACATTAAGGACAGAATTGCTGAGAAACAGTTCCTTGTTGCTACAATACACCATAAGTTGCTCTGAACCCCTGCTAAAATGCATTATTTTCCTTTTTATTCACAACCGCTCACCTTTAAAAAAAGTATGGATTTTATATGGGGTATATTTTAAAATACTATGCTAAAATAACATACAATATTTTTCTTTAGCCCTAGAAAAAGAAATCAGGAACGAAAGCTTCCACTCCGGAAGCGGAACACTGTGCTTAGGTACTGCAGAGTTTTAAGAGCAATAGTGGAAACTATTATTTGTATTATAATAAAGATACCACCCTCATAAGCACCATGTAAACATAATACAAGCTAGTGCCTGCTGCAAAAAACTTACAATCTAAATAGATCATGCAGACAAAACATACTATTGTTAATATACAATTGGGAAACTTAGTCCCGGATATGGTTGCACAGGATGTCTTTGACACAGCCAGAAACTGAACCCAAATCTCCCACAAGTACCAGTCCCATTCTTCAACCACTAAACTGTCATTGCTTTCATTACCATCTTGAGGTACATTCTGACTATATGAAGAAGATAAGTCACTAAGCTCCTTTTCATGAACAGAGCCATATGATTAAAGCTCATTGCGGTTAATTGAGTATTCCCTATTAGGGCATTAAAATACATGAACAAATCTGGGTGAGTTACGGGTGGGGAGGAAGGCTTTAAAAATGAGATTGGTTAGCAAAAAAGTTCAAATAATATTTGCCTGTTGCATATTTATTTACAATAACTTCTGTACAAAATCTGTAAGTATACGAGTCAAACAGAACTTTTGCAAAGTAGCTGTTCACACTGCTAACTCATTGTAAAAATCAACAGTAAATATTTTAGCTGGCCATTTGGTCAATGAAATACATATAAATACTACAGACACTACAATATGAACAAAAGTAAAACCTTTTCTTTTTTCAGTTATTTAATTTCCTTTAAATTATCCTAAAACACTGGGTTGGGCTGGGCAAAATCAGTCTCCAAGGTTCTGGATTTTGCCTGCCAAGCATCTCTCTCAAGCATGCATACTTGCAGCTGGCAACGTGTTCAGTGGCCATTCTCCCCACCTTGCTCCGTCCTGCAGCAGAGCTGCTCTCAATATTCTCCTGCTCCCGGGTAGAGAGTGTGTGTGTGAAGGGGAGGAGGAAGGGGAATGCTGAAGTCAGGGTGTTCATCTCTGCAGAGCAGGTGTTGGGGAAAGGGACACACACAGTGGATGGATGGTAAGTGACTCAGAGTGCAGGGTGGGGAAGAGGGAGACAACAGAGCATGACAGATTTCCCCTTAAAGGGACAGTGCATGGGCGTGACAGAGGAGCTACAAAGGGGCTGGCCAGGGACAGGACTTCAGCACTGCAGAGCAGGGGTGGGCATGGCAGTGACATCACAATGTCTTTTGTAGCGCCCACAGCTTATTGGTTAAAGGACGCTGGGAGGTGGTGACTTCACAGAGAGATCATGACAACAGTCAGGTAGGACAGGCTTCAGAGCTGGGGCTTTGTTGCAGGGAATCTCCTTCTTGTGGTCTGCCCCTGAGGACTGAGAGAGCATTCAGGGTAATGAATGCAAGCAGGAAGAGGAGCCTCTTTGGAGTGTTCTCCTTTCCCAGAACTAACTGAGCTAGAATCATAGATCCTGCCTCAGGGGTGCTGCAGGGCTGCTGGCCGGGAGACTCTTAGGTAAGCACCTCCCAGCCAGGGCCTGTCTCTGGAACCCCTGCCCCTCCCTCACCCCAACTCCCTCCCCCAGGTCACCATTCAAACCCTCCCTCCCCCAGGTCACAACTCCCTCCCAGACCCTGGACCCCTCCTACACCACTCCTCCAGGCCAGAATCCTGCATCCAGACACCCTCCCTGGTCACAACCCCCTCCTTTACCCAAACTCCCTCTCAGACCTCACACTGTCTCCCCCCCCCCCCCCCTTACTCTGTGTGCCCTTCTGCATCATCCTAGACCCTGCACTTCCACAGAAAAGTGCGGCCCTTGACCACTTTCTAAAATCTTGGAGTGCCCCCCTCCACCACAAATTATTGCCCAACCCTGAATTAAGTGATAAATGGTCTCATACCATATAGTCAAGGAATGTGGGTTGGCTATCTTAGCAAACCTCCACTGCTCAATTCATAGTTCAGCTTAGTACTGACTCCCTTCTTTCATTCATCAATCAGAAAATAGGATATTGTGAAGGAAAGCTCAGTCTGCCTAGATACAAGACACCCTTTTGCCTCAAAGTAAGAGGTTCACAAATTCCCTCCCTAGGATCCATGCTCAGGTTTGCTCTCATAGCTGGACCTTAAAGTCTCTTACCTCCTGAACTAGATATAAATTGTGACAGTATCCTACAGTCCCACTCTACATTTCATCTTTTGTTTTGTTGGTTTAAGATTGCCTCTTTTATCATTATCATCACCATCTATTTGGTGTCCAGCATGCTATAAGGAAGCCTTGATACTCCCTCAATGTTGCTCAGAGGAAAAAAATCCTTCTTGTCCTCAAACCATGCTTGAGTTAGATCTGCAGTGAGCTTTAACTTAATTTATTTTAACCCATGTATAATCTGGTTAAATAAGATAATGGGATAAGGTTTACTGATAGAATTTGTTGACAATTCACGTGATTCCTTTTTGCACCCATTAGTTTTGAAGCACACAAAATAAAAAGTTGTCTTGACTTTATCTTAAGTGGAGTTAACTCAAAAAGTAACAGCAGCTGAACCTCTAAGTAATAATGACCACAGTATAATTAGGTTCAACATGCAAATGAATACTGAAAAGTGACAAAGACATTAAACATTAAAAGGGAGATTTTAATAAAATGAGAACTTTGGTCAAAAAGACCCTGAAGTCCAAAGATAGGAAGTAGAATCTTTACAGGTAGCTTAGATACTACTTAAGGGAACAATAACAGTCACAGAAAGAAAAAGCACTATCAAATAAAAAGGGAAACAGAAAGACCAGAAAAACACCTATGTGGCTAAACGGTAATGTTTCATATTTTAACTAAATCAAGTAATCAAAAATTGGAAAGCTGACCCAGTGAAGGCAACAAACATAGAAGCATAATTTACAGAGAGGAATGAAAAATGTCTTACCTGATTTTTGTTTTTTGTTAGCAGCATCTTTCCAAATTCATTACTCATGGGCTAATGTCATGCCTCCCCTCCCTCCCTCCCAAGGTGGCCAAGGCTCTGGAATAAACGTTTGCCCTTCAGTTCATGCCATCAGAAAGAAACTTCCACAACCATAGAAAACTCCAGCAGTCAGCTACAGCATCTTGATATAATTTATTAAATTAACAGAGACACAACACGTTTAAGACTCCCTTTAGAGAAAATGTTCAATATATATTCTGGTCATTTACCAGGATGTGTTGAATTCTGAGAGATGTTGCTAACAGAAAGACAATTATCAGAAAAATAATTTCTTATTCAGTTGCACAGCTTTTCTCCTCATTCATCACTAATGGGATGTAATGGTCAGTGAATTGCAGAAGTAGGAAAGGAAAAAGATAAGCAGAATTTAATTATTATAGTAGAGCAATGTTAGAATGGACTCCAACCAAACCTCTTGGAGAAACTTTAGTGTAGCTGAGGTCACTAGCACTTTGGAATTATTATATTTGTATTACAATAGCATTTAAACATTAGGATGAAGTGCATGAATACAAAGACAGTACCTGCTCCACGGAGCTTTCTGTTTCCCCTTGCAGTAGAAAGATACACCCACAACTATTTCCAATTTGGGGACTATTTATATCTTTTAAGTTAGCAGCACAGCAACACCCACATGGCTCCCCAAAATATCAACAACTTTATGGCTGACCTCAAATGTTTCCTCAGCTTTCACCTCCTAACACTCATATTCTACTTGGGCTACATTGATGATATCTTCATAGAACCATAGAACACTAGAACTGGAAGGGACCTCGAGAGGTCAGCGAGTGCAGTCCCCTGCCCTCACTGCAGGACCCAGTACCATCTAAACCATCACTGATAAGAATATAAGAATGACCATACTGGGTCAGACCAAAGGTCCATCTAGCCCAGTGTCCTGTCTGCTGTCAGTGGCCAATACCAGATGCCCTACAGGGAAGGAACACAGAGGTAAACCTCACATGATCCCTCCCCTGTCACCCACCTCCAGAGAAACAGAGGCTAAGGATACCATTCCTACCTAACCTGGCTAATAGCCATTGATGAACTTAATCTCCATGAATTTATCTAGCTCTTTTCTGAACCCTGTTAAAGTTCTAGCCTTCACTGCATCCTCTGGCAAGGTTGACTGTGTGCTGAGTGAAGAAAAACTTCCTTTTTTTTGTTTTAAACCTGCTGCCTATTCATTTTATTTGGTGACCCCTAGTTCTTTTATTGTGGGAATAAGTAAATAATTTTTCCTTATTCGCTTTTTCCACAGCAGTCATGATTTTATAGACCTCTGTCACATCACCCCTTAGTCTCCTTTTTTCTAAGATGAAAAATCCAAGTCTTTTTACTCTCTCTTCATATTGGACCCATTCCAAACCCTTAATCATTTTTGTTGCTCTTTTCTGAACCTTTTCCAATGCCAATATAACTTTTTTGAGATGAGGTGACACATCTGTACACAGTATTCAAGATGTGAGCATACCATAGTTTTATATAGAGGCAATAAGATATTCTCTGTTTTATTCTCTATCCCTTTTTTTAATGATTCCTAACATTCTATTTGCTTTTTTGACTGCCGCTGCACACTGAGTGGATGTTTTCAGAGAACTATCCACAATGACCCAAGAGCTTTCTCTTGAGTAGCTGTAGCTAAATTAGTCCCCATCATATTGTATGTATAGTTGGGATTATTTTTTCCAATGTTCATTACTTTACATTTATCAATATTAAATTTCATTCATCATTTTGATGCCCAATCACTTAGTTTGGTGAGATCTTTTTGAAGTTCTTCATAGTCTGCTTTGGTTTTAACTACCTTGAGCAGTTTGGTATCATCTGAAAATTATGCCACCTCACTGTTTACCCCTTCCTCTAGATCATTTATAAATAAGTTGAATAGGCTGCATCCCAGGACAGACCCTTGGGGGACCCCACTAGTTACCTCTCTCCACTCAGAAAACATACCATTTATTCCTACCCTATGTTTCCTGTCATTATAACTAGTTATCAATCCATGAGAGGACCTTCCCTCTTATCCCATGACAACTTACTTTACTTAAGTGCCTTGGGTGAGGGACCTTTGTCAAAGGCTTTCTGGAAATCTAAGTATACTATATGCACTGGATCCCCCTTGTCCACCTGTTCGTTGACCCCCTCCAAGAACTCTAATAGATTAGTAAGACATGATTTCCATTTATAAAAATCATGTTGACTTTCCCCCAACAAATTATATATATCCATGTGTCTGAATTTTATTATTCACTATAGTTTCAACTAATTTGCCCAGTACTGATGTTGGATTTACTGGTCTGTAATTGCCAGGATCACCTCTAGAGCCCTTTTTAAATATTGGCGTCACGTTTAATATTTCCATAATTTTCCATTTGAGTTCTTTCAGAACTCTTGGGTGAATGCCATCTGGTCCTGGTGACTTGTTACTGTTAAGTTTATCAATTTGTTCCAAAATCTCCTCTAATGACACCTCAATCTGGGACAATTCCTCAGATTTGTCTCCTAAAAAGAATGGCTCAGGTTTGGGAATCTCAATAGCCTCAGCCGTGAAGACTGAAGCAAAGAATTCATTCAGCTTCTCTGCTATAACTTTATCATCTTTGAGTGCTCCTTTAGCATCTCCATTGTCCCAGGGCCCCACTGGTTGTTTAGCCAGCTTCCTGCTTCTGAATTACTTAAGAAAACCTTTTTACTATTACTTTTTGAGTTTCTGGCTAGCTATTCTTCAAACTTCTTTTTGGCTTTTCTTATTATATTTTTACACTTAATTTGACAAAGTTTATGGGCCTTTCTTTTTTCCTCACTAGGTTTTGACTTCCACTTTTTAAAATATATCTTTTTATCTGTCACTGCGTCTTTTACCTAGTTGGTAAACCATTGTGACACTTTTTTGTGTCTCTTACTATGTTTTTTAATTTGGGGCATACATTTAAGTTGGGCCTCTATTATGTTGTCTTTCAAAAGTTTCCATACAGCTTGCAGAGATTTTACTTTTGTCACTGTACCTTTTAATTTCTGTTTAACTAACTTCCCCATTTTTGAGTAGTTCCCCTTTCTGAAATTAAATGCCACAGTGTTGGGCTGCTGAGGTGTTTTCCCCATAAAATTCAACATTTAAATTGTATTATATTATGGTCACTATTTCCAAGCTATATACATCTCTTGAACCAGATCCAGTGCTCCACTTAAGACTAAATCAAGAATAGCCTCTCCCCTTTGTGGGGTCCAGAACCAGCTGCTCCAAGAAGCAGTAATTTAAAGTATCAAGAAATTGTATCTCTGCATCCCATCCTGAGGAGATGTGTACCCAGTCAATATGGGGATAGTTGAAATCCCCCATTATTATTGAGTTTTTTAAATTTGATAGCCTCTTTAATTTCCCCTAGCATTTCATAGTCACTATCACTGTCCTGATCAGGTGGTCGATAATATATCCCTATAGCTATATTCTTATTATTGGAGCATGGAATTTCTATCCATACAGATTCTATGGAACATTTTGGCTCTTTTAAGAGTTTTACTTCATTTGATTCTATATTTTCTTTCATGTATAGTGCCACTCCCCCATAAGCACGACCTGTTCTGTCCTTCTGATATATTTTGTACCCTGGTATGACTGTTCCCCTACGGATTGTCCTCATTCCACTAAGTTTCCATGATGCCTATTATATCAATAACCTCCTTTAAAACCAGGCACTTCAGTTCACCCATTTTACTATTTAAACTATCGATTTCTATCTAATCTGCTCTTAAATATCTCGAGATGGAGATTCCACAACCTCCCTAGGCAACTTATTCCAGTGTTTAACTACCTGGACAGTTCTTGTTGCTCTTCTCTGGACCTTCTCCAATTTCTCCACATCTTCCTTGAAATGTGGTGCCCAGAACTGGACACAATACTCCAATTGAGGCCTAATCCTCATATGGACCCATGGAAAGGATACCTTGAAGAATTCTACACAGATTTCAACAACTTCCATCCCACCAACCATCTTACCCTGGACCAGTCCACCAAGAGATCTACTTCCTTGATACTACAGTACAATTAAATGATGGTCACATTTCCACCACCTTATATCAGAAACCTACTGACCGTTATACTTATCAACATACTTCTAGCTTTCATGCAGGGTACATTACCCAATCCATTGTTTACAGCCAGGCCCTAAGATACAACCAGATTTGCTCCAATCCTACAGACAGCTGGGTCTCTATCAGGCATTCTAAAAACTGAAATACCCAATTGGGGAAGTGAAAAAACAGATTGGCAGGGCCAGATGCATACCCAGGCATCAGCTTCTTCAAGATAGGTCCACCAAACAAAATAACAGAACACCACTAGCCATCACCTACAGCTCCCAGCTAAAGCCCTCCAGCGCATCATTAACAATCTACAGCCTATCCTGGAAAACGATCCCAAATAGCTTTCTGGGCTAGGATTAGGAGGACTTCAACTCTCCCTTCCCCCTTTCTATATCCCTTATATGAACTGTTCTAATGGCACCAGATTCTTCTCTCTCCACGGTTTTATTTCCATTCCCACAGAGTTTTTGACTTGTGGTTACGCCTTGATTTCAGAAGGGATGTAAATATTCATGGATCAATTATAAGTCAATCCTTCATGGGAAGTAGGAAGAGACCCTTTCTCTTTCACACAATACCATATTTGCCTGCAATGTTGTGTCTTTCACCTTCCGCTGATGCAGCTGTTGCAGATCACTGACACAGCTAGGATCCTGTATTTGATGGACCACCGGTCTGATCCTATGTCAGAGGCGTAGCGAAGGGAGTGCGTGGGGGGGG
>CM057847.1:162290514-162333104 GCA_030068395.1 Apalone spinifera
TTCATGGAGGTTAGGTCCATAAAAGGCTATTAGCCAGGGGATAAAATGCTGTCCCTGGCCTCTGTTTGTCAGAGGTTGGAGAAGGATGGCAGGAGACAAACTGCTTGATCATTGCCTTCGGTCCACCTTTCTGGGGCACCTGGTGGTGGCCACTGTTGGCAGACAGGCTACTGGGCTAGATGGACCTTTGGTCTGACCCAGTACGGCTGTTCTTATGTTCTTATGTTCTAAATATATTTCCAGTATTTTCCTGGGTTAGTTATTCCTAAAATTATTTCCATAAAAGCTTTCCCTCTTTTCCCTCTGTTGGCCTCAGCTGTCCTTCTACAAACACCCATGTGCATTGCAAAATGGTTGTAACATGCTTCTTATTCATCTGAGCATGGTTTGTATTAATGCTTCTGCAGTTTACTACGCAGTAATGGATTCTTCTCATGCATTTCTACCATAAATATTAGATGAAATTCTGGTCTTTTTGTAACCCTTTCATTTTGAAATATTTTAATTAGCTAACATTATGATTAGCAAAGAGACCATTAAATATTCCTCCATTAGAAGCTATTGATTATTTTAGTCTAACAAGTTTTCAGTAAGCAGTAGTGTCTGTTCAAGCATGGGAGGAAGGGGATAAAAACAAGACATGAGTAGGAGACACATTGTACCACCTTATTACAGAACCTAAATCTGAAATGATCAAATTCTGTTATCTATTTATTCTTTCAGCTAGTTTTCAGTTTATTTGAAAACATTTATACCCAAGTTAATTTGAATTAATTTTTCAAATGAGATTGAGACATTGCCATTTACTTTATTAAATCCAACACATCGCACGTATACAATATTTTGTTCCCTTCGACTGCAACAGAATTCTAAGGCTGTAGAAATAGCTTATCACTTTTCTTAATGCTTGAAAAGAAACGTTCATGGCATTTGCATAGTTTTTGAAGACTGGATCTTCCCTCTAATTAGTTTGGCATCAAACTTTTACCCTCTTAATATGGCGCACAGCCAGTTAGGGTCACAATGCTCTATTCACACAGAATATAAAGAATTTGCTGTAGCATATTATCTCTACACAGATACAGATAAGTATTCATTGTAGCACTGCCATATGAGAAACTCTGAATAGAAGATAGGGAAGGATAGTTTAATATTTCACAGCTAGGAAAATGGATGGTTGAGGCAGAATCATTCTATATAAGTATCAGTAACCAGATAATGAGTTGGCACCATTCTTGGGTGCAGAACTGACTTTGAGCTTTGGGCAACTGTAGTTGACCTGTTTAAGTCCTGATCTACACTAGGGCTACATCTACACTGCTTTCTTCTACCGAAAGAAAATATGCAAATTCGGAGCTAATTTGCATATCTTCCAATCGCATTATCAGAAGAGGTTTTGTCGAAAAGAAAGCAGTTTAGACGCGGTTCTTCCTAAAGAAACCCTTTTTCGAAAGAACCCTTCTTCCTAAAGAAAATGAGGTGTGCAGGGTTCTTTTGAAAAGGGGTTATTTTTCTTTAAAGAACCGCGTCTAAACTGCTTTCTTTTTTGACAAAATGTCTTCCGATAACACGATTGGAAGATATGCAAATTAGCTCTGAATTTGCATATCTTCTTTTGGCAGAAGAAAGCAGTCTAGACCAGTGGTTCCCAAACTTTTCAGTTTCACGCCCCCCCTTTTGATTTTTGAAAAACCCTTACGGCTCCCCCACCTCTTCTGTACCATCATACAACCCCCCTTTTAACAAAAAATTCAATTTGTAATTTAAAATTAAAAATAAACAAAAAAACTTGGTATAAAAATTATTTAAAATTAAAAATATGCACAAATAGTTTTTCTTGGCACAAAAAATTAATACAAATGTAATTTAATGTAAGAAATAACAGACAAATCAAATTTAATGTGAAGGATGATGCTGCATTTTCTTCATGAGTTGGGAAATCCTAGGTTTGAAAGATGCAAGTGCGCAACGCAAATTGTTTTCAACATCCAGTCGATTTCTTTGTTTTGTTTTTAATGTGACTAAACTTGAAAAGCTTTTTTCACAGAGATATGTTGATGAAAATGAAAGAATAATACGTAGTGCTTCTTCTCCAACTTTTGAGAACAATGGGGAAATATTTTATCCTAAATTCCTCCAAGCTTGTGTTTTCAAAATTATCTTTCGCACTTGAATCATATTTTATTTCGAGTGCTTATTCTTGCAATACTTCTGGCAATGAATCGACATCAACGTTGAATGGATTGCATACTAATTTATGAATGGGGTTGCCAGAAAAATTGTTTGGAAAATAGCGGATGATTTTGTCAGCAAGGCAGTCCAGATGAAACACAATTTTGTTCTTCACATCCTCTTTATAAACTTCTTGGAAATCTTCATTTTCAGTGAGTGATGAAAATGTCAAGTTAGGCATCTGAGCTTGTGTTCGATGTTTCCAAAGCTGGATTTTCTCCGTAAATGCTTTGATGGCATCATGGTGTGCTATAATGTTTGGAGTGTTGTTTCCTTGCAGCTTCAAACTGAGGTTGTTCAAAGATTCAAAAATGTCCATGAGGTATATCAGAGAAAGTTGAAACGTTTGGTCCGTAAATGCATGATATAACTCTTCTTTCTTCTGTTGCTTGAGGAAAATTTACACTTCATCTTTCAGTTCGAATAATTTCGAAAACATGTTACCTTTGGAAAGCCATTATACCTCCATGTGAAACAAAAGAGAGTTTTATAATCTGCTCCCAAATCCATGCAAAGAGCATAAAAATGTCTCATATTTAAAGCACTGTTCTTCACAAAACTGACAACTTTGCTAGCCAAATTTAATGAATCACGTAGGTCACCTGGAAGGTTTTAGCAGCCAACGCTTGTCTGTGTACGACCCAGCGAGTTGTGGTTATGGCTGGATTTTTTTCTTTCACCAACATCACAAATCCAGAGCGAGAACCAAGAATTCCTGGAGCACCATCTGTGCATACACCAACCAGTTTTCCCCATGAAAGTCTATTTTCTTCAAAAAAGTCAGAAATCGTTTTCATAATATAGAAGACTTTGATGTGGTCGTCAATTCCTTCGAAAAAAGCAGTTCTTTCACAGTTCCACTGTTAATGAATCGAACGTAGACAAGCAACTGACAACATTGTGCTACATCAGTGGTATTGTCACACTGAACTGCAAAAAACGGAGAAGCCAACACTGTCTCCACAACTTGAAGTTTAAGATCTTTCTCCAGCTCATCGATGTGATGTTTCATGGAACTGTCAAAGCAGAATTTCCATTTTTTCTTGCTTTCAACACCAAGCACAGTATCAGCTGCTTTCAACAAGCAAAGCTTCACAAGAGTTTCTCTGATTAAGTGCGCTTTCTTGGCTTTAGCCATGAGCAATGACAGTTCATGATATGCTTCTACCACTTTGGCCAACGCCTGCTGAAAAGCTCCAGTAGTGTCCAGCTTCATGCATTTCAAATTTTGAAGTTTAGCAGCAAAAACTCTTTTGGTTTCTCTGTCAAAGCGCTGTGGTTCTTCGTCAAATGTTGCTCAAGACAACTAGGTCTCAAGGTGTCATTGCTAAGAACTGTGTGGCATACTACGCATTGAAGATGATCAATCCCGGTTTTTTCCATGATGGTGAAGCCATACTTAATGTAGTCTTCATCGTACTTGCTTTTTTTAATCGCAGCCATAATATATTAAAATTTAAAAAAAAAATCTCTAAAAATAATTTTCCCAATTAGAATAAATTTAATGGACGCAAATTACTTTGGTAAGTTATTGCAAATGTTTATTTAGTACTACTATTACGTACGGACGTGTGCTGCCTTACATACACCCCACCACAAATAACCGCGCAAGACCGGCTACCTACTCCCACGACAGAACAGTCCCAAAAACTCCTGCAAGCATGCTAGAAAGTTTGAAAAAGTTCCATTTCCTTCTACATCATTCTTTGGATTCCCTACCAACTGAACTGGTACCCCTACACGTCGAAAGGTAATATTATTTATTTATATATATATTTGCATTTCCTGGTATGAAATTTGAAAATTTTTTACAGTAGTGTCTTCAATCTTTTTACACCCAAGATCACTTTTTAAATGTCAGGGCAAGCCCCAAGATCCCACCCCATTCTAGAAGCTTCGCCCTCTCCGTTTCCCTCCTCTCCATCATTTGCTGTCCCCAGTCCTTACTCATTCTCACTGGATTGAGACAGGATGTGCGGGCTCTGGGTCCGGCAATCAGGTCTGGGGTCTCAGAAAGCATGTGTGCCACTTGTTCCCTGGGCTGCTTCCTGACTTTGAGCTAGCAGTTGTTTGCAATTCTGCCCCCACTGGAGCCTTTATTCAATGATTTTTCAAGGAGACGAGCTCCCAGGCCCCTATTGTCCAGGGGAAATTAGCACCTTTTCAAAGTCAGCTCCAAATTAGCTCCTTTTCAAAGTGGCTCTGGGGCTTGTTTGTAGCCCCGGGAGGAGAGAGGTAGACAGACGTGGGGAAGCCACCAAGCAAAACAAACAGTTAAAGATGAACTCTTGGTGAGGTAACGTCAGTGCGGGCTCTTTCACGGAGGGGGGGGGGGGCGGAGGCGGGGGGGCAGCTAGGTCACCTTGCGCCCCCCCTGGAATTTCTTCAAGCCCCCCCAAGGGGGGCGTGCTCCCCAGTTTGGGATCTATAGTCTAGACACATAGCCTAGGAGTTTGCACCAAATTTAGCTACATATATTTGATTTTCTAAATGATGTGTCCACACTATCAAGCCTGTCTCAAGACACTAAAGTCAATGTCAGTTATTCCTGATTTCATGAGGAGTAACACTATTCCTGACCTTGCATGGTCGAGTTTATGGTAGTGCAGAAGCAGTGCTGACAAAAGTCAAGGCTATTGGCCTCCAGCAGGTATCCCACAGTTCCCATTCTGACTTCTCTGGCCAGAACTTGCACCTCTACTGCTCTCCAGGTGAACAGAAAAAGCCCTGAGAAAACATGAATTTCATTTCCTGTGTGGCCAGCGTTGTGAGCACATTCAGAGTGAGCAGCACATCATGGCACTCATGGAAGTGACTTTGACCAATTCAAAGATGTCCAATATTTCTGCTCCCGTGGTCTCCAGTTCCCAGGGACACAGAAGAGCATCAGCATGGAATGTCTAGGAGATTTTGGACCTCCTTGAGGCATGGGAAAATGAATCCATTCTCTCTGAGCTCAGAACCAGGATGCAGTATGTGGACATTTACGTGAAGATCGCAAGCTGTCGGAGGGAGGAAGGAGACAGGAGAGGGCTAAAGGCTATTCCAGGGACTCCAAGAAGTGCCAGTCAAAAATCAAGGAATTGAGGCAAACATACCACAAGACAAAGGAGGTTAAGGCATGGATTGGTGCAGCACCTTACAGCCACCACTTCGATGAGCAGCTGGACACAATTTCTTTTTGGGAGTGGGGGAAGGATGACCAGCTTCCCAAGCATGACAGTGAAGTCTGGCCAAGACACTGCAAGCATCAGTGTGGAGGACAGCGTGGTGGCAGAATCAGCAGGAGATTGGCCAGATGGTGATCGGCGAGAGCTGTTCATGATGCTGGAGCTATGATCCCTCCTCTCAGGGTGTCTCCCTGTTGAGCACTGACTGGGGAAGGAACTTCTGGTGGATTCACAATGTTTTTCTTACTACAAGCGGGTTAAGGCAATTGGATGTGACGTGCAGCGGGTTCTGTGCCTACACATCATGTGGACATGGAACAACCTATTAATGTGTCTGCAGATGGCACGTGAGTCTTGCCTTCACACCTCCATAAAGCTCTCAGCTAGGAACTCTTTGATCCTTCTCACAAGGTTTTCAGGGAGGCCACCTTATTCTGTCCTTCATCGTATGACATCTTCCGGTGCTATACTACCAGTAAGTGGTCTGGTGTTACTGAACCACAAAGCATTACACTATAAGGCCCAGGTTTATGGCCACATTCGTTCAACATCAACTCCTGATCACTTTGTGTGACTTGGAAAAGACTGATCTCTCTCAAGGCAACCTGGATGAAGAAGGAGGGGAATCTGTCAGCACTCTTCGTAGGAAGCCCCAAGTGCTGGACACAGAGGGAAGCTGCTGTGGCCCGTCTCTTCCCCTTTCGCCTGCAGGCTCCTGCACACTGGGAAAGGAGCACCATCCCAGAAACTCACGTGTTCTGGACACAGAGGGAAGCTGCCCTCTCCTGTCCCCACCCATCCAACTGCATGCTCCTGCTCTGGCTGGGCCCTTACCATGCCTGCCTACTTTCAAACTGCATGTGTCCAAATGCTCCCCTGAAATCTCTATATACCTGCTGGAAAGTGCCCACTTTGAAGCAAACATTTGGCCTTGCTCAGAACACATTTCCATTGTCTTTACAGAGACCTTCAGTGTAGGCAACCGATTAGGCTTAGGTTTACGACAATATACTGCCTGTAATCTATGCCCCTGTAACTTTTCATTGCAGCTGGCTCACTGCGTACTCCCCCTCTTCCAGCATCTGCTCTCCTGGCTCAGATCCGCAAATGAAAATGCACAAGGAAGGACATGTTCAGGGAGCAGATGGACTACAAGAACTCATTCATGCAGGAAATGCATGCAGAGCAGCAAGACCAAATTATGGAACACCAGAAGAGGAGAGCCACCAGTGGGCAGCAGGTGAGGCAGCAGGAGAACCTCTCTGCCTCCCTGACAGCTGTGATGGAGCGCCCGCCTGCATGTCTGGAGAAGGATTCCTCCCAGAACCCTGTCCGCCCCAATGACAACATCAGTCTCTCTTTCTCCAGCCCCGTTGCTTCCACTTCCAAGTTCACCAGGGTCCACCGGGGCCCCAGGACATGGCAGATGGTGTGGGTGGAATACAAGAGTAACCTTAGCTTTCAGCACCTCAGAAGGCAAAAGTGGGTCCCATGCCTGTTCTTGAGACAACCCCACACACACTTCAGGTTCCCACTTCTTTCATTTCCCAGCTATTTTCCTTAAATAAAAAGTCATGTTCTTTGAACAACGGTCTCTCTGTTGCTTGAACTGCAGGGGTGGGGTAGGCATTAAAGGCAAATACAGAGAATGCAGGAGCAATATATTGAGAGCCAAATGGAAGACACTCAGAATTGGCCATTTATAAAACTGTCCTTCAAGGCATCTCTGAATTGCACCTCTCCGTACTCTGCTCTCCTTAGCAGCAGGACACTAGGTTGATCAAACTCTCTGCCTAGGCGCTCTACCTCAGCATCCTACTCTGCCAGATAATTTTCTCCCTGCTCTCACAAAGACTATGGAGCACACAACAGGTTTCCATGACAAAGGGAACGTTGCATTCGCTGAAGTCCAACCGGGTCAGGAGTCTCCCAAACCTTCCCTTTAAACATCCAAGAGCACATTTAACCACTATTCTGTACTTGCTCAGCCTGTAATAGAACTTCTCCTTGCTGGGATAGCGAAGTTACTCACCTTGGTGCAGTAACTGTCGTTCTTTGAGATGTGTCCCCCCGTGGGTACTCCACTTTAGGTGCTGGGCTTGCCCCAGCACCACAGAATGGAGACTTTTGCAGTACCAGTACCAGACCGTGCAGTGGCATTTCGCAGCATTTGCGCCATTTTGAGTGAGTGTGTGGTCTAGCTCCCACGCATCCTGGAGGTCGAGGGCAGCAAACCAGTCATCGTGATCTAACGTGGGAATTATAGCAGCAAGTGTCAGCATCCTGAATCGTTGTTTTCGTAGAAATCTGTTCAAACAGCAGAGATATAGTATCAATCGCCATCCCCCCGAGAAAATAATGGGAATAAAACCCCTTGTCCTTGAACTCATCTGGGGCTGGTTCTATTGCCCCTAAAGAGAAGAGATGGTCGATTTCAATGCCTAGCAGAGCTTTGTGAGATGGGTACCTGAAGAGGGACGGGGTGGGAGGGGTAGTGGAAGGAATGGAGAGAAAGGGGATGGAGTAACCTGATTGAACTATTTCCAACACTTATTTGTCCACAGTGATCGTGGTAAAATGGCCTTAAACGCTGATGAAAGAGGAGGGTGTGGTGACTGCTGCTGTTGTAGGAGACTGTGTATCCCCGACCAAGACATCAAACCTGCTGTTTGCTGTTCAATGTGTTCTGCATGCGGTTGCCCAGGTTTCGGCATCTTTGTGGTCTTTGGCGTGGGCATTGTTGGTCAAAGCTTCTTTGCTGTTGTTGTTGCCACTGTTGTCTCACATATGGGTAGTCATAACGGCGTTGCTAAGGAGTATACCGGCGTTTCCTATATGGTGGCGTATACATACCCAACGTCCGAAGGGTTGTGCGTGAATCCTTGGAGGAATGCAGTACACTATCGGTCTTTTCGGTGAACAATTTGTCCCTGTTGAATGGTTGGTCCTCGACTTTACTTTGTAGGTCCGTTGGGACTCCCACTGCCTGTAGATAAGACGCTCGGTGCATGACTACTGCGTGGCTGAGGAACGGGCTACTGTATCTGCCACACCCATCGCTATCTGGAGGGCCATTCTCGCTGACGTACAGCCCTCCTGCAGCACAGATTTTAGTATAGGCCTTTTAGACTCCGGCAGATGGTCCATCAGTGGCGTAAGCCTTGTAAATGTATCGAAGACATGATCAGAGAGATGTGCCGTATAGTTGGCAATTCTGAGCATAAGTGTTGCATATGTGTACAGTTTTCTGTCCAGTAAATCAAGTCTTTTTGTGTCCTTCTCTGAAGAGGCGTGTTTGTACTGCAGGGTTTTTAACCTCTGATGGGCCGCGTCAACTACCAAAGAGTTAGGCTGGGGATGAGTGAAGAGGAATTCCATGCCCTTGGGAGGTACAAAATATTTTCTGTCAGCTTTTTTGCTGGTCGGTGATGCAGCGGCTGGGGTTTGCCAGATTTCCTCGGTGACCTCTAGTATAGCCTCGTGCAAGGGGATAGCTAGCCTCGTTCTATGTTGTGACTGGAGATTTTTAAGAAGACGGTGCTGTTTGTCCTTTATTTCATCCAGCGGTATCTCTTGGCTAACTGCCACTCATTTGAAAAGTTCTTGAAACTGTCGGAGGTCATCCAGTGGGGAAGCGTCTCCAGGAATGACAACTTCATCTGGGGAGGAAGAGTGGTTGGTAGGGGACACCTCTGGTGGATGATCCTCAGTGGAAAGATAGGTGTCATCTGGTTCTGATGGAAGTTGAGGTGGGGACATTGGTTGCCCTGTCGGGGTAGGAGGAGCCATAGTCGGCGAGTGTCTAGAAGATGCGCAGTCACAACATAACCTACCGTGCAATCTTGACTTATAGTGGTATGAGTACCTACTATGTGAATCACGGTGGTAACGGTCGTCACAGCGGTAAAGACTGTCCAGTTGTGAATGCCTGTTGGAGTAGGAAGGGTGGGCGTGTTCCCAGTGATGAATGCAAGGAGAGTGGGGGGAGCGGGAGCAGATGTAGGAGGCTATAGATGAAGTAGGAGAAGTCGAAAAATGCCAGTAGTGATGTTGTCGGTGGTCCCTGTAGGATGCTAGAAAAGGGGACGGTAGTCGCTGGTGTGGAGAGTATGGTGATCGGTGCCGGTGACCGTGGTATGGTCTCAGGGATTGCAGTGACGGTGGAGATGGAGCCGGTGCCAATGAAAACACCGGAGATCGGGAACAACTTCAACACGAAGGAGTATTTGGCACCAAGGCATGCGCCCCGGGGTCGACGGTGTGCAAAGTCGGTGCCGCTGATGTCGGTGCCGAATCTCTGTGCCACGTGGCGATCTGAGGCAGGAATGGCTACCGGTGCCGATGTTGCTACTGCCAATGATGCTCTTAGTGCTGGAGGTTTGGTAGGGGGTGGTGCCGAAGCAACCCTCGGTGCCGCTTGTACCAGTTTCTTTGGTTTTGACGCCATGGACGTCTTTAAATGCGGCTTAGTGGTGCCTGAAGTGCCGGGCTTATCTCCCATGCTGACTCTGAGGTGGCTGGTGATCTGGCCAGTGATGCCTGCGGTCTTTTGGGTGAGACAGCTGTAGGAGATGAGGTCCTACGTTTCGGGTACTGATCTCCTGAGGCTGACTCGGGGCGCGGCGGCTGGAGGGCTTTATCGAACAAGATCATTTGGAGCCTCATTTCCCTGTCCCTCCTGGCCCTTGCAGTCAACTTTGAACAATGCGCGTGCTTCTGGGGGACATGGGCTTCCCCAAGGCAGCGGATACATGAGGAATGCCCATTAGAGGCTGGCATTGCCTCCCAGCAAGTGTTGCATTTTTTAAAACTGGGCAACGGTGGCATTTCCAGTGTCTGTGGTGGGTGGTGGTGGTAGTTGGTTTGTTTTTTTTTAAAGAACTAAGAAACCATATCTATGCTATAATGTACAACTATGTACAGCAAAAGGGACCGCAGGAATAAACTGTGTACGAGTGGGAGAGGAGAAGCTCTGAGATATTTAAAAATAATATATTTTTTTTAAACTAGGAGGAATACTCAAGGGAAGTAAAAACGAGGAAGAATGACAACTTTCAACAACTTTTAACAAGGGAGATCTCACGATAAGGAGGGAAGTTGAAGAGACGCAGTTCACTCTGTCTGTAGCCTGAGGCAGTCAAGAGGAACTGGTGGGGGCCGGACCTCACACTCACTCAAAATGGCGCAAACGCTGCGAAATGCCACTGCACATGCACGGTCCGGCCAGGTACTGCTACTGCAAAAGTCTCCGTTCTGTGGCGCTGGGGCCAGCCCAGCACCTACAGTGGAGCATCCAGAGGGACATCTCTCGAAGAAGAACCAGGCTTTCTGATCCATGGGGGAAAGGGGTAAGCTGGGTCACCAAGGATTACAACAGGCACTTCCATCTCTCGGATTTTGTTTTTTTTATTTGGAAAAAAGTTCCAGTGTGCACCTTTCAGAAGGGACAGGAGTTCCTAAAGATGTGCGCATTATGCACCTTTCCTGACCATTCCACGTTGATGTCAGTGAAACAGCCTATGTGATCCATCAGCGCCTGCAGCACCATACAGACATACCCCTTGTGTTTATGTAAGTACTTGATTGGCAAGGCAGTCTGGGACCAACATGGAGATATGTGTTCCATCTATTGCTCAATTGTAGTTTGGTAAGCCTATCCATTATGGCATGAGTGGGCAAGATGCGGCTAGCGAGCCAGATCCGGCCTGCCATGCCGCTGCATCCACCCTGTGGCCACCGACACCTGCACCCTTATTAAAGGGCAGCTGCAGGCACTTTAAACAGCAGGCTGCTAATTGCTATGCAGTCTGGGCAGGGAGCTTTGTGTGCTGTCCCCACCCCCTAGCAAAATCCCCCAGCTTCCACTGGCCAGTTTCTGGCTAATAGGAGATGAGAAATTTTGCTGATGGCTGGGGCAGCGAATAAAGCCACCTCCCTCTCACCTTCCCTCTGCTGAAGTAGAGCCACATGGAACAGCACGCCCAGCAGATAGGCATGCAGTCTGTCTCAGGTTCATGCAGAGCTGCTGGCTGGGAACTACCTGGGTAAGTGCCTCTCAGTTAGAGCCTGCCTCTGGCACCTCACCCTTCCCCTCTCCCCCCAACTACCTGCCCCAGGCTTTCACCAAAATCCTCTGTATCCCCTCTCCCCACCTCCTCAAGGGCACAACTGCCTCCCAGACCCTTCCCCCAGACTAGAATCCTTTCCTGCACACATACCCTTCCCTGACCCCGAACCCATTCCCCTGCCCCACATCACCACCCAACCCTCTGCACCCCTTTTCCCATTCTCCCAGGTAACAACTCCCTCCCAGACCCTATATACTCCCTCCTCCACACCCATAACCCCTCCTGGACCTTGCACCCCAACCTCCTGCCCCAGATCATACCCCCTCCTTCACCAAAACTCTCTCAGATCTCACACACCCCTCTTGCAGCCCAGTCCTATATCTCAAGTTCCCTTATACACCCCACCCACTATAAAGACCCCGCATTCCCTGCAGAGAAGTGCAGCCCTTGACCGCTTACCAAAATCTTGGAGTGGCCCCCCATTAAAAATTATTGCCCACATGTCTCAGAGTCACAACCCTCTGTAGCAGAATGGTATTGATCACCTTGGCTACATGTATGAGACGGTCCCCACTGTAGATTTCCCCACTCCGAATTGATTCCCCACTGAAGAGTAGCTGTTTGGAGTTGCAAGCTTCCAGAGGGCTATTGCTACATGCTTCTTCTGGGTCAGAGCAGGTCTCATTCAGCTTTTTTGGCCCCTCAGGGCAGGGGAAAGCCATTTGCAAAGTTTCAAGAAAGTGGCCTTGCACATTTGGAAGTTTTGCAGCCACTGCTCATTGGCCCATATCTGCATCACAATGCAGTCCTACCACCCTGTGCTTGTCTCATGACACCAGAACTGGTGTTCCACTGTGTCCACAGAACTGACTGGTGGCTGCGCCTTGCATGAGCAGCAACTCCACTGTAAGCCGAGATTCATCTTCATCTTCCTAGTTGAGTGACATATGTACACTCGCGAAGTAGTGTGCCACTAGGTGCACCACAGCACTCATAAGAATCAGTATGGCTTGCTGCAAACCGGGATCCATGCTTGTGTTGCTATAGCATCTGCGCAGGAAACCAGGGCACAAAAAGGCATGAACACACTGCTTCCCATTGATCTCACAAAAGGAGAGAGGGACATACTGATGACATGAGTCCATAACCACCCACTGCAGAGTTTTGATCCCAGCAGGCACTGGAAGCATAGGTTAGAATGCAAAGCTACCCTCAGTACATCACTCTCTGAGTCAACGGTAGGCTCTCTAATGCAGAGACAGTACTTTGGACTATATTCGATTCTTCCAGTAGTCAGAATACTATTCTTTGACTTTGCAAAATCAGATGCCAAGAAATTGACCATAAAAGGTTCGACCTTATCTTGTAGTGTAGACGTGGTCTAAGTGAAGTACTGGCAAAAGCACAGCAATCGTCAAACAGAAATTGGGACTATAAAAATTCAGCTGCTATTAGTACCATCTTTTTTTGGCTAGAATATTACTTTTGCTGTTTATTTTTCTAGTTTTGCTCTTTAGATGCAAGGTTTTCTTAAATGAGGAACACTTGCATAGTGATGCATTTCCTGAAGTTAATATTCTGCACAGTGTTTATTCTTTGTTGTAAAAGTTCAAGGGAGTGCCCTCTGGAAACAATGCATTACAGAAGCGCAAATATTTATTTTGCCTTTTAAAATATCAGTTCAAGCAGTATCCTTCATTATGCAATAAGGACAGCAGAAGCAATATAAGCCAAGAGAGATAATGTTTTACCTACTGGTTAAAAAACAACTCCTTATAATGGTCCAACTCTGGGTAAGGTTTTTACTCTATGGAGAAACCTAAAAGGGGTGTAATATGCATAGTGGGTGAACTGTCCACAACTTCTAACACAGGAATTGAGGCTCTTTCAATTCATTTTGTTGCCATTACCAGGATATAGAGGAAGCACACAAACACTTCCCTTTGGAATTCACTCAGCAATGACAAAGTGGCTTTTTTGGAGGATGGGGAGAATGTATACATCATCCTCTGTGGCTTTCTGAATATTATCTTTCTTTTAAATGTTGAGACTCATCTATTTTAATATCCGCTGCCACTATATAATTTAGCAAGTAGCTCTTTATATTTGCTTGTCTGTCTCAGTCTTATGAACATCTTCAAAGGTGGACAACTCTTGTTCTATATCTTCCTGCTGTACTGTGGAGGCAACAGTGTGGTAATTGTAAGAGTATCTAAACACCTGATTTTGTTGTTTATATTCAGGTCTCCATTGCTTTAATGATTTCAACCCTGAAAACAACTTTATGTGAAGAAAAAATACTATTCTTTCCCATAAGTCCACAATAAGTGACAATACATTCAATCATCTCTGAGTAGAGATTAAGGAACCTTAGGATTTATCCATGAAGTAAATTGATTGGAGGTCTCATAAGGTAACTTAGGACCCAGGTCAGAGTAGGTTTGCTAATTTGCAGATAGAGGTTCCACAAATATTTAATAAATCTAGATAATACTGGATGAGCAAATATGGAGAATCATTCTAAAAAGGATGAGAGGCTGACACTGTAGCTAAATGGAGCTTAGTCAAACTAATGGATAACCCTGATTCTTTAGATACAGAAGATAACACCAAATGAGGTAGGTGGCATCATCAGCAACAATAGAAGGGTTACTTCTATTTCTGCAGAAAGTAGTGTAGGTTCATTTCTTTGTACTATTCAGTCATACTATTGTACTTCAGGAGAACAGGAGGATTCTAATCCTGTGAAACAAGTCCTGTGAGGAGTCATGTCCTGAGGTAGAGAACACGTAGGCTGGAATGAACCACATGATCTGCATCTCATTATAGCTGAGAAACGGTTGGGAAGCTTGAGCAACAGTTGGAGAGAAAGGTGAAGCAGATAAGGGTGCCAAGCTTGTCTTAGTCATGTAGATGCTAGCAGGATAATTTTGGTTGTGTCACAATGGGCTTGAGCAATTAGTTGTGGAGGGATGGGAAAACTTGAATCACTTCTTATCTGAGATAAGCAACCAGTATTGCCAGGAGTTTTATGAATCATCCTTGGAGCTGTGGAAAGGCCAAAAGGAAGCAGTCATTGAAAATGATTCCGATCCATAGTGAAGCATAGGTCTTTGCTGTGCAATTGGCATGGCATTATTAGTAAATGGCTATCTTGCAGGCTGAGAGCCAAAAACCAATAGTCTTTTGTCTAGTGAATGAATTATAGCTGCCAGAGTCACCATTCGAAAAACCTGAGACTTTATAAACAGTTAAGCTATGTCTACACAGCAGCATTATTTCGGAATAACTGATATTAACTGAAGTGATTCTGAAATAAAGAACATATCTATACTGCAAGCCGTTATTTCGAAATAATGTTGAGATGAAGGATTTCTTACTTCAACTCCTGTAACCCTCATTTCACGAGAAGTAAGGGAAGTTGAAGGAAGAGTGTTCTTCCTTTGACTTCCTGCTGTGCACACAGCACCAAAAGCTGAAATAAGCTTTTTCAACGTAAGCTACGCAATTGACATAGCTCAAGTTTTGTAGCTTAATTTGACTTTTACCATGCTGTGTAGACATGCACTTAGTGGGCTAACTGGCACTGCTGTAAATCTAGACTAGCTGTGTCTCAGGGCTGAGGCAATGGAATAGGTCCTATGGGTAGTTTGCCCTTGCCCTTTCAGAACTGAAATATTTGGTACAAGGAAACAAGTTTATATGCATAGGCGAATGGACAATTCTAACTGAAAATAGCCAATCAAGAGCATGAGAGGAAAACATGCACATGAAATGGGAGAATTCACTTCCCAAAGAAAAAGAGGGTGTTTTATAATTATATTAGGGTTTTTTGGACTGCAGATAATGAAAATAACTTAATAAGGTTAATGTATATCATATAATGATGTGCATTAGAATAAATGTATTCTGATTATGAGACCGTACTTACAGTGTACAAATTAATAAAATCAGTGAACAGTTGTAGGCAAGAGCCCACCATATTTAACAGACTCCAAACTACCATGTAATAAATATGTAAACAATGTTCTGCTATTCTTTAGTAATATTTCAAACTAGCATTGTTATTTTTAAAAAACAAAGTGGCTCCAAATGAAATGTGATTTATAACTAATGTTCCTTTATTTGTCCTAACAAGACAGATGGGAAAGGAGTATCAGTCACAAAATACCAATTTATCCTATCTTGAAAATCTGAAATAATAAACAGTGACAGTTTACATTTTCAGTTGTGAGGATTTCAATTTTATTTAGCCTCTATTATTATCTTTATATATTATCTTTCTCAGCACTTGAGCTAAATTAGAAATTACTCTACTGAACGAGTGGCATTCAAATTGTAAATTAAAAATGTGAAAATTAAAAGTAACTGTTGGAACACTTCAGAAAAGCCAGGCAAGCTCACATCTCAGTTTTTTAATGACTTTTTAGAAGCAGAAGCTTTATGCTTTGCTGTCTTAATAGATGAACGAGGTAAACAAAAGTGTGTTTAAATGAATCTGAGTAATATTTTTTATAGTTATATTGATCTTCACACTTGATTCGTGCTTAAATGCCACAATGTTAGCAGGGCATACAAATTGAGAGACGCAACAGCTCCTTTCAAAACTAAAGAAAAGAAACCAGTTCAATTTAGCACTAAATAGGGTGTGTTTTTACAATCTGTGATACAACCATTTTTTGCTCCAAATTTAATTCAAAATAATATCTGGACTAATAACATTGAAAATTTCACTCTCAAATGAATTTAAAAAAAAAGAGAAATCCCAAAGCAGATTAGACATGGAGACTGTTCTTATGGAGATTAAATCTGAAGCATAACCACACAGTGAACCAGTGCACCCATAACAGTGCTATATCTGTGAAACAATGGGAAAGTGGGTGAGGCCTTTTTTTTTTTTTTAAACCAGAACCCTTACTGCAACTAAGGACTCAAGTGATGTGACATTGACATTAAAAAATGAGAGAAAGTAAGAGAAAGTGGACCATTTCTACAGCTCGACATACAACAGACCAACCATAATAGGAGGTCAATTTCTGTTATTTAAATTTAAAAACAAGATAATTCTGCTATCTATCTGGAATCAAACAACTGTGTGCATGCGGGGGACAGGCTGGGGGTGGGTGGGTTGCTGAACAAAATTAAATGAAGGCAACATAAGCTAAACTAGAAAAAGGTATTCACCCTTGAGGAAGTGTGGCCACATGGGGAGCTGTGCTGGTATAATTACTGTGATATATTATGCTGGTGATCTCCTCAAGTAACCAAGGTCTAATAGAGCTGGTATTTATGGGACTGTAACTTAAAATTCCATTGTGTCCTAAGGGTGGATTGGCTGACTCTCAAACCCCAGCATTAAGTACCACAGATAAGCCAAGATACGTCATGCAGTCAATCACCATTCTCTTGATCTTAAATTCTATATGGAGCCCCTGATAAACAAGGAGTGAAAACCAAGAAATGCATGGAGAGTCTGTTTTCTTAACATTTAGGATACAGGTTATACAGTTCTCTCTTTTGTATTGTGTATTCCTAAACTGAAGTGTGGTGAGGTACTACGAATTAAAGCACTCAATACTTCTACAAGTCAAATCTATAAGGATTTTGCTACTGTCTTGGAGCAGTAGGTGTCTATCAGTGTTGTAACCAGATTCTGTGGTAGTGTCATTTAACATTTCACTTCCTTCTGAAAAATCACTGTGTGTTTTGCAGTTTCCTTTACTATGAACTCAAAGAGACTACACGAAACAAAGCCGGAGAGCTTTTAACACTTATCCCCACACAAAAAATTCACATTATCACATAAAGTATAGCAAGGATGAATTTCAAAGTATAATTTTTGATATCTCTAATTTTTCTGAGTTTCTAAATTAAAAGCCTAAATGTATATAATTGTCATATCTCTATAGAAATCTGTTCAGCTTAGTTTATTTTACATATTATCTATTACTTGCCCAAGAAACCAGGTAGGCTTATAACTAGGAAAGAAACACTGGCACATTTTTAGTTACTCTTCCACGTGTTCCTAAGTTTAATTAATTAATAATTAAAAAAAAAACCCATATTACTGAATTGTTCCAAGTCATCTGAGAAAAATAGGATTATGCAGTTTTAAAAGCATGTATTATACAATTGTTTTGGTCTGTCTAGTTATTGTAATATACCCCATGTCATGGATATTAAGCATATGTTAATATGGCTTATATGTCAAAGATGTGTATGAGCTACAGTAAAAATGCTAACAAAAACACGTGTTTGGTTGTGCCCGGACAATGGGATGTGGCTGGAATTTGATTGTTTCTCATAAAATGGAAAGGAAGGGGTCTGGCAGGAGGGACAGCTGTACTGCAGTATGACCACAGGGGGGGCAGCAAGGGGCCAGAGATGGGGAGTGGGCCAAGTATAACCTCATTGGGCCAGCAGGGGCAGGGATGGAGAAAGGGATCACTATCTATATATAGTTCATAAAGTTTGTCTGTCTGTCTTTGTCTCCCACCCAACCAGGGGGCATATGCCTCTTCCCCCAGCTGCACCTATTGCAATGGCCATGGACAGCTGCCACTCAAATGGCTTCCAGCTGTTGTGGTGAGAGAGCGCTGGGGTTGTCCTCTCTCCATGGGGCAGCCTGCATACTGAACCCCTCATTCCCACCCCCACCCCAGAATAAAGATTCGAACGAAGGAAAACACTTATTTAACCTAAGGACCTGAGCAATGCTGGGTAAATCTTCCAGTTTATCAATATGCTAAATAGGAGTTGGAAGTGAGCATCCTACTAGTCTCTATTTTCTCAACTGTAGGTCTGTGTTGATGCTGTCTGCCAAGCATAGGGTCTAAAGCCACTTATTGCTCAGTTCAGATCTTCTTCAACTAAGTTGAACTGGCATGCAGCAAATATTCCATGTTCAGCATGATCCAACCTGCCCTTACATGGAGTTGCTTAACAATGGTGTTTAAGTATGGGAAGGTCTACAATGCAGCAGGGACGTGTGGTTCCTCGAGCTGGTAGACAGACATGTGCTAGCTCTAATCCAACTATCACCTACAATAACTTCTCATTTAACTTTGTAGTTATTTTTTCAAAAATGCTACTTTAAGCAAAACATTGTTAAACAAATCCAATTTCTTCCTCAGAATGAATGTAAATGCGGGTGAGGGGAAGTAGGTTCCAGGGAATTTTTTTTCAGGGTAGTATAAACTTACAATATAAGTTTTAAACAATTTAATATTTTACACAGCAATAATGATTAAGAAGCTTTGGTGAGGTGGTGAAATCAGAGGGTAGAATATTTCCCAGGGAATGTCTTGCTACTGAATGATGAAGTTGCACTCAGCTGAGGCTTCAAGGGTTACATGTTGTGAATGGAGCCTCACACTCTGGGAGGAGCATGGACTGAGGAAACACAATAGGCACATGGCAGTGGCTGCAAACACCTCCCTGCAGAAACTGAACATGATGATGAACCCACACTATCGCACTTGATTGCACCATTAACGCCTCCAGACAGTACAAACACAACTGCACAGTGCCATAGGATATGTGTATGTATGTGACAGACACACACACAATGTAGGTATGTTTGAGAGAAGCAGACAGATGTGTACTGCCTCTAAGTATGCTAGCCCCACTTTACGGTGACTACCCTCATAAATAGTCCAGGCACAGGATCTGAGGCTGTGATATCCTGCTTTGTGGAGATGGGATATGCAGTGCGGGGCTTGATCGGAGGGCAGGGAGGGACATCAGCACACCCTCCCCTTCTCCTCACAGCAAGCAGGGGGCTCCCGGGAGCAGCTTTGAGGCAGAGTGGGGAGAGGAAGCTGAACTGCAGCTGCTCAGCCACATACCAAACAGGGAACATAGGGGAGATGACAGAGGGTTGCCAGCCCACCCTGGTTCATGCCCCCTACAAGGAGACTCATTTCCCATGAAAACCTGCAAGTTGTAGAGAAAGCAGGCCACCAAACAACATTATAAGGGAGCACTGCAGAACTTTAAATCAGCATGTGCTCTAATATAGACAAGCAATGTATCAACAAAACAACATTAACTGGGAAAAGTTAAGTGAGAAGTTACTGTACAAATAGCAGTGTGATTGTGGTGACACAGGCTGCAGCTAGGGTTAGGCATTCAAATACACTCCTGCCTGGCCCCCACAGTATGTACTGGGGCAGCTAGCTCAAGCTGGGGTCTGTGATAGCATGGCCACACTGCTAGTTTGAGGCACTAGCTCAAACTGAACTAACAAGTTTATGTTCAGCTCTGCTACAAATCACAACTCTCAGCTGCTGTGTGGACACACATGAATGCAGGAGTGGGCAAGACAGTGTCCGCGGGCTGGATCCGGCCTGCCAAATCAGTGGATCCAGCCCATGGCCTCCCGGCCGCTCTCCCACCCCCAGACCAATTGAGACCTGGGGACAGGGGTTCACGTGAAGACTCCTACTCTTCCAGGGGTACGCTGCACAAGAGGGAGCTGCTGGCTGTTTTAAAATGGCAAGGTGGGGGCAGAGGGCGAGGGACTTTGCACACTCCCCCCATCCCTAAGCCCTGATTGGCCTGGGAAGAGGGGGGAATGCACGAAGTCTCCTCCCGCTGCAGTGCCTACAGGGAACCAAGCAGCTGTTTTAAAACAGTTGGTGATTCTCATTGGGTTGGGGAACAAAGTCTTCATGTGCTCCCCCACCCCCAGGCCTATCAGAGTCTGTGGGCGGGGGAGCATGAGACATCTCCTGGCCCTGCTCTTTCCGCCCAAGACCGCATCCTTTCCAAGTCAGCCCCTTCAGAAATTAATGAAGTGGCCTCCTCTTAAAAATTATTACTCACCCCTGCCCTAATGTATATATGGGGAGGAGGGAGGATTACTGCCTGTTCCCATTCAGAGTTTACTTCCGATAAGCAATTTGCAAAAGCCCTGGCTCAGCACATCTTTCCATGATTAATTGCCTCAGCTAAGAAGTGAAATTATGAGGACCAATGAAAGGATGTGAAATTCCCTTACCACAAAGTCAGTCAAACGCTCCAGCACACTAAGTTATAAAAACTCACAAATGCGTATCCGACTTAAGTTTATTTTAGGTTTTAACTCTGCAAGGCCACTTATCTCTGGTTTGGTATACTACATTTTTCTGTGAAATGGACATCTGAATGTCATGTTTCACTCCAGAGTAAATATTAAGATGAATTACTATGAAAGTGCTGACATCAATATAAGAGTAGCAATGCTAAGAGAACCAATACAATGACAAACAACTTAGGCAGGACACTAAAGCATTAGAAGTTTGAACAATGATTCAGTTTACATGCCTTACTTTCCCACTGCTTCTTGCCTGCTGCTTTTGATTATGGCTTAGTCAAAAATATGTACAGTGGTGGCAAGTGCTGTACAGCAAACAGATGAGGATCAATTTATAATTAAGTAAACCTTTATTTTTTCCTAGGCTAGAGTTCTCAATGAGGAACTCGATGGGTGGGAGAGCTTTCTTTAATGTAACTAATATGTTACATTAGGGGATGAAGTTCCAGGAGTTAGAATGTAGGCATTCTGGGTGGCAGCCCTAGGGTTTGGAATTCACTAATAGTGAAGGGGTGTCATTTCAGAATTTTGGGGGGGAGGGCAGTAACCTGTGCACACCATGATGCGGGGAGGAGGAAGACAGTGAGAGAATGGTGAGAGCAGACTGAGGACAGCAACTTTAGCAGTGTTACTGAGCATGCTCAGTATAAGCCAAGCATTAAATTGGGGGTGGGGACCAATTCATTTCACCCTTCCCCTGACATCACCTCCTTCTAGAGCTAAGGTCCTGGAAAACTCGAGCTTTTTAGGAGATGACTTAGATACAGTGCTCTTGTCAGATATTTGCTAATTCCTATAGTAAAAAAGAGAATGAAATAAATATTAGACCTACTCAGCTCTAATATTAACATATTCTGACATCTTGTGGCAAGTCACTTAAGGGACACTGGCTAGCCTTAAAATATTTATATTCTTGTTACTAAAGAGAGAGACAGAGACAAAGACTCTCAGGACTCTGGCTCTCAGTTCTAGAAGTGGAGTGGGGTCTAGTGGGTTATAGCAGGTGGCAAATACATCTGGGCTCTATATAAGATCAGAATGGTCATATTGGGTCAGACCAATAGTCCATCTAGCCCTGTATCCTGTCTTCGAACAGTGGCCAATGCCAGGTGCTTCAGAAAACATGAACAGATGGATCAAATGAGTCATCCCATTGCCTATTCCCAGCTTCTGGCAAACAGACACCATGCCTGCCCAATTGGGCTAGTAGCCATTGATGGATCTTATTTTGATCTTATTTTGTTTTTATTGGAACCCTGTTATAGTTTGGGCATTTCCACCATCTCCTGGCAAAGAGTTCCACAGGCTGACTGTGAAGAAACAATTTGTTTTGTTGGTTTTAACTCTGGTGCTTATCCATTTAATTGGGTGAGCTTCTTGTGTTAATTT
The DNA here is from genome assembly GCA_030068395.1 of Apalone spinifera. Taxonomy (NCBI): domain Eukaryota; kingdom Metazoa; phylum Chordata; order Testudines; family Trionychidae; genus Apalone; species Apalone spinifera. Next base: position 162,312,450 of record CM057847.1, read on the forward strand.
TAGTGAAGGAATAAATAATGCTTCTGTATTCTTTTTTTCTACATCATTCATGATTTTCTAGACATCTAACATATTCCCCACCCTTTAGCCATTTCTTTTCCAAACTGAGAAGTCCCAGTCTTGTTAATCTTTCTTCATATGGAAGCTGTTCCTTACCCCTAATAATTTCTGTTGCCCCTTCTGTACCTTTTCCAAATCCAGTACATCTTTTTTTAGTTGGGGGTAACCAGATCTACATGCAGTATTCAAGATGTGAGCATACCATGACTTTATGTAGAGGCAATATGTATTTTTTATTATCTATTCCTTTTGCAATGATTCCCAATATTCGGTTAGCTTTTTAATTCTTAGACTGCCACTGCACACTGAGCAGATGTTTTCAGGTAACTATCCACAATGATCCCCAGATCTCTTTCTTGAGTGATAGCAGTTATTTTAGACCCCATCATTTTTGTATGTATAGTTAGGATTAGATTTTTCTATGTGCATTACTCTGCATTTATCAACCCTAAATTCCATCTGCCCTTGTGTTTCCCAGTCACTCAGTTTTGTGATCCATTTGTAACTCTTTGCAGTCAGCTTTGGATTTAACTATTTTGAGTAATTTTTTAGTGTCAGCAAATTTTGCCACCTCACTGATTGTCCCTTTTTCAAGAACATTTATAAATTTAACAGTACTGATCCAAATGCAAATCCCAGGAGCACAACACTCATTCCTACTTTTTTCCTCCTGTCTTTTAAGTGGAGTACCTGGCAATGTTTTCATGATAATCTAAAGATCCTTCAATTATGTGAATGACCAAGCTTTTGTTATTCTTCATCACCTGCCTCCCTTTTTTATAACAAACTCCCTACCCCAAAGGCAAAGCTGGAAGCAGCTCAAACTCTGTTGCATTTAAGAACTTCCTCTGGAGCCAGGGCATGTAGCTTTAAGCAAACCTCAAGTATGAAATCCAGGGTTTAAAACTTTAGGGGAGGGTACTGTCCTCCAGGTCCCCTAAATGGTGCCCTCTCCCAGTTGGATTCTGTCACTTTGACAGCAGGATGCAAAATGGACCATTTTGTTTGGATGATTTTCCAACCATTTCAAAATTTTGCAATACCCACTGGTGATTAGGCTCTTGGCTCTAGTCCTTTCAGTAAACACAGAATGGTAATTGCAAGGGGTTGTGGACTATAGTATGCTTTTTGTTTAAATTATGCAAAAGTACTACTAATGGGTGTCTTATAATGCATGCGAGAAATAAATCCATTGTATACTCCTTTGCAGGAAAGTATCCAAAAATCAAGACTGTACACTTTGTCATATCACTGTGACCAAAAATCTGACAATGTTAGCAAAAGCATTCCTATAATCTAGTGTAACCCATTTACATAGCTATGATATTTGGCTTATATTTTTGTATTAAACAACATTAGCAGACATCACTTCATTATATTTGGTTGTAACACAAGAAATCCACAGGCCTGTCTGATTAGGTAAAGCAAATTAGCATGAGTGTTTGAAATCTTTGATGTAGATAAATGCCCTAGATTTTAGAGAATTGAATGTGTTTATCAAAGATTTTTGGGACCTGTTGGTAACCACAAGGTACACCACAAGAAAACAGAAGTAATGGTCAAAGCCAAAGGTAACAGGCTTCAAGAATGAGATAATTTGTTTTAATAGGTATGGTTGTGCTATTAATATCCACGAATATGCTAGTCTCTACCATAAGTGTATCTAAGATTATGTGGGTGAGGAAATTAGATGTGGGCATGGAAGGCTGGGCACTGACATCAATATTCAGAATAGCTTTCCAACTAGGTGAGCTCCCTTTTGTTCATCTTTAGCATAGCTTTTTCAATATAACACCTACTCAACATCTGACCCTTTTCTCCACCGTCTTGGACACTAAGGAAAATGAAGCATTGGGCTCATTTGACATGCCAGACATTAGTCTTCTGTCTGCCATCACCAGGTCCACTAAGAAAGAATGTGTATGTGGTAGTTGAAGGAGCTTTTGGAAGGAATGATACCACATATATCCCCAGAAGACTATTATTTAGTTTTGATTCTGTGGTTTTGAACTTTGAAAACGTGTTCATTTTAAGAAAAATCTCCGAAGCTCAGCTGTATCCCCAACATGAGTATTCTATCCCCACATGCTGAGGCTCTTCACAAAATACCTTTAATTCTGCACAGCCTGATTTCAGAACAATCTAATTACCTTATGGTCAGAACATGGGTGAGCGTATAATATTATACAGCCCACTAATAATCAGGTTAGCCATATCCATATACATTCTTACCCCTTTTCAACACTCGCATGGACTTCAGAAACAATCCCTTCTAGGATCTGAAGTGGGTCATTTATTGAAGTAAATTCGGTGTTCTTGTCACTGTTAAAAGAATCAGATGAAATCAGATTATACAAAAACATAATTATTTTAGAATAAACAATTCTGGACACAATATCTAATTTAGTTTGTACACCTGAAGCTCATTTATGAATATTGAGTAAATGTGACAACTTTCACAGTTTCCTACTTGATTAGTACCTTATGCAATGGGAGTAATAAAAATAGAAATAAACAACAGGAGAAAATAACTCAAATGCACTTTAAGGAACAAATCTGGAGAGTGAAAATGCCCTGGAACATGTATTCTTCAGAATGCCCATCTGAAACTCAACCTATGTGAAAAACTACAGAAATGCATTGGCAATATCTGCAGTGTAACATAATTCAGTGTGGGCATCTTCCTACAACTGGTTATTAATAGGCTAATGGCTATTCACAAATTGAGTCAACATGGATTCTCAAAGAGAAAATGTCTGCCTAGGATTAAATACAACAATTATGAATCATGTACCCGAGACAGGGAATTTCCATTTGGGGGAAACACACCTCTCCTCATGACAAGAGATTATAAGAATTGGAGTGGCTGTTAGCTACTTATCTAAAGATAAAAGTTGAAGTGCTGTTTAAATATTTGCCTTATGGAATGAAATTTCAAATCTTTTCATATGAAGTCTAGACAAACGCGAACAATGACTAAAAACTTGAGAGGAAACTGAATTACACTAGCACTTAGGAAAGCTTCAGAAAGTCTGTTCTTGTCTACTTAATTTTTACAGATATAAAAAATGTCCTACATGATTAGGTTATTGAACACCTGTTTTAATCTGTTAGTTTATTTGTCCCTATTGAGCTTTAACATAGGATTGTTTCAGATAGCATTATGTTAAAGACCTCCAGTGAATCTTTAGTGTACAACAGCAAGAGCTATACAGACCAGTTATATAGCAACACGTTAGCGTGCTTTAGAAATCATAGACATAGCCCACATTATGGCTCTGGAAAGACAATCCCTACAAGCAGTGACATTTTCCTACCTAAACTAACTGTGCTCTGAAAGAGGCTAAATCAACATGAATCAAGTAACCATCTCTAGTGTTTACTGGATAAATACCAATTTCATTTTTCTCACATTGGGGTGTTTTACCAGCATGTGAACTAAAAACCTAAATTCAGAAGCCATAAATGTACATAATTGTGCATGGAAATAATGCATACTAGATCTTGAAAGGTACATATGCAGAACTTTTTTTTTTGCTCTCAAACATGAGGGGGTGCAAAGTACACATCTCATATCACATTTACACCTCCTTACATCACAAACACACCTTTACCAAGCAGGCCCAGCTACTGCTTCCATCAGTTCTTTCAGGTACACCTAACACGCTGACTGCACCGTGAGTTCACGTAAGCAAATCCCATTGGCTGCTGTCTACTCCCGGGGAAGAGACGAAAGGTGGTATGGGCAACCAGTTTTATTTTCCTTTTTATCCTATAACAGTGTTTGATAGAATCCTGTGGGTCAGAGTGAATGGCTTGTAAAAGGATTTGATAATTCCCCCAAACCAAAATGCACCCATAAATCAGACTGCAGCAACCAACCGTCATTCAGTCTAAAACTTTTTTCTTTAGTGGAGGCTTGTAATTTACTTATTCTTAGTTATGCTAATTGATGTATTAGGTCATAGCCATCAAATTCAACCAATCAGTGATTTATCCAGTCATGAGTACCTCTCAGTTCAATATAGTAGAATGCAGCACAAGGAAACCATTTTTGTACACAATATAACTTGGGAAACTCTCAGTCACATGACCCAAATTTGGATTATTAATGCTACCTTGCAACTCCAGGAGAACACATCACTTTCCAAAGCAATGCAAGTCGCTATTTATTTTTTAGAGCCCTTTAAAGAAGAGTAACTTTATAGCATGTAAAACCTTCCAGTCATTTTTGTATTGGTAAATACACATCATAATTACATTTTCTTAAATACCACTCTCAATTTGGGTCTCCCAAATATTTAGTGGGTGCCATGCACTACCTTGGGTAAAATTTAAAAGATTGGGACCATTTTGACCAATAGTTTAATCTTTAGCTCTGTGCAAGAAAGCAAAAAACAAATCTATGTAGACACTTTTTGAAAAGTGGCTATTTTGGGGCTTATATCTCTTGCAACCCCTAGCTGAAATAACACAATCTGGGTCACTGGCCCTACTCTGTATCATCCTAAGGCACTAAGCATGTTGATATTACAAGACATTTAAACAGAAGTTGGGACAGAATGTTTAACTGTAGTGGCACTACCATGTCATTATAGAGAGGAAGCAAATAAAATTACAATAAAGGACAGGTTTGCAGTAGTTGGGATAACATGCAAATATATGCTTTTCACTGAAAAGCCAAGAGCCAAGCTCTTTCTCCACTTGTGAAAGAGCAGATGGAACACAGATTTTTTGCATTATGGAACATAAGTTTACTAAGGTCTATTCATTTTAGTTTCTTACATTGCACTTATTACCATGGTGTTTGGGAAACTTCATCAGAATATCGGTTTACCCAATATCTGAAAATACAGATTCTTTACAGAAAATATTAGCATGCATCCGTCACAATTAGGAACATTATATTGTAATACCACTACTGTTTAAATGACATAACGGTAAATTATTTTGCGAAACTGTCTCATTTCATACGGAAATTATTATTTGTTTTTTTTAGTTGCAGAAATCTCCATATGTCTCAGTCAGAATCAAGCAATAGTACAGACAGAAGACACAACCTCAGCCTCAAACATCTTACAACCTCATTTAAAGCAAGATAAAAGTAAATGCAAAAGAAAAGAGGAAGAGGAGAAGGAGCATAATCAGGTCATTATAGATTAGCTATTATACAGCTCAAAAGTTCCAAATCAAACAGTAGATTCTAAGGCAAAATTAGACGAGGGGCAGGATGGTATGGCCTAATAGAGTATTTCAGGAAGGGTGTTTCATACAGAAGATGCTACACAAACAGAACAGAAGAATAGTCCCTGACTGAAGAGCTACAAACTAATCTGAGTGTCAGAGGGGTAGCCGTGTTAGTCTGAATCGGCAAAAGCCGCGAGGAGTCCTGTGGTACCTTATAGACTAACCGAAGTGCTGGAGAATAAACTTTCGTGGGCAAAGACCCACTTTGCCATGCATCTGATGCAGTGGGTCTTTGCCCATGAAAGCTTATGCTCTAACACTTTGGTTAGTCTATAAGGTGCCACAGGACTCCTCGCCACTTTTGCAAACTAATCTGAAGTCAACATGCAGAAGTAATAAACCATATGAAAAAATGGGCGGGGGAGGGAGGGACTAAAAAAGCAAAATTGTAGTAAGGAAACAACATAGCTATATTCACCAACTGTTTAAAAATAATTAGAAAGGAACCAAAAGAAAATTTCAAACACTGTCATAGAATCAAGAGAGTTGTAACATTTAAAGCCACATTTTAAAGATTCTTTATAGACTCATTTGAAATTTCCCATCATATCTTGTTGGACACCAAATTGGTTTTTTTTAACTAGTTGTGCAATAAGGGAATTTGTGTTTTACATACATCACCAAAGAACTGAAAGAGTGTTTTAAAAGCCACAATCCAAATCCCCTAATATAGCTCATTGAGGTACATAGGGAATGAGAATGGTTTTATGGTTAAATCGCAGGATAGGTAATTATGAAGATTAAGAGACCTACTCCTTCATTTTATTCATTCAGGATATACCCTTTCTATGGGTAACCAAATTTTATGCCTTCGGAGAAAGCGTGTCCACTAATTTTCCAGTTTTTGGATGACCGATATCCTGAAACACCTCCAGTTTTTTATTTAAAATAAATAAATAAAGCAGCTCTGCACTCCTGGAAATCAAGCTATGTATCTCAAACTGGCCTCTACTTGAAACAACCAAAATTAAAGAGAATTTCTGAAAACTGAGGCTTTAACGTCTCTGTGTTTCACTTTTCACACCTGTGAAGCAGGAACAATATTTACTTTCCCAGGATAATGTTAATTCATTAATGTTTAAGATATTCCCATGGAAGGTGCTGTAGAAGGGCCAGTATTATTTCACCAGAAAATGGATATGTTGGTCCTTTCTCCAGAAGAGTCAAGTCTAATTATCCACGGTAAAAATGTCTTTTAAAATACAATTGATATTAAAATCAATTAACTTTAATAAAATATTGTTTACTTCTAGAATAAATATATGGTTGGAAGCAAGTATAGGTTGAACCTCTGTAATCCATGACTCTCCAGTCCAGCATCATCCATGGTCCAGCAGAACCATGGATGTTGCTGGACCAGAGAGCCCCAGAGGCTGGCAGCGGATGCTGGTCAGAAGTCCAGTGGCAGGGGAGCCAGCTACGGTCAGGAGTGCAGCTGGGCTCGCAGCATGGGGACAGTGGCCAGAAATCCAGCTGAGCCAGGAGTGCAGTCGAGCCGGCAGAAGGGGCCAGCGGCCAGGAGCTCTGCTGGGGCTGGAAGTGCAGTCAGGCCAGAAGCCCTGACAGGGCTATGAACAGGAACCAATGGCCTGGGTTGGCTGGGGGCGGGAGCCAGAGACCGGAAGAGAAGCATTTATCTCCACTGGTCTGACAAACTCCCTGGCTCAGGATCGCATAGCTCCAGAGGGTGCTAGATCAGGGAGGGCCAACCTGTATCTTAAAAAACTGATAATATCTGTACTGCCTTAAAATTGGTTAAGGCAATAAAAATATTTACAGTTCAAAAGACTTTTACATGACAATCATCTGTTAAGTTTCACAAGGAATACAGCTCTCTTGTTTTCTTCCTAATTAACAGTAATCAGATGCTACTCACAAAAGCAAACAATTAATGAAACATTAGTCCTTCACACAGATAATATGGTATTTTGTGTGTGTTTTTCTTTCTTTGTGCCCCATCACGCCCCTCTCAACTCCCCCTGCAAGATAGCCAGAAGCTTTAAGGTTAAGACTGTATGAAACTAGTATAATTAAACTGATGAAGGCACATTTTGATTTCAGTTCAGCTGCAGAAAAACTACATGAATTTAATAAAAAAAATTCCTCAAAAGCAATAAAATTACAAAGAATGCTAAAAAGGTGAATAAATTAAATACAGCTAAATCTTTTCACCTAATTGTATTATTCATTAAAACAGCCTTATTAGTTCTTTAGCTTAACTTTTTACCCTTTTATATTTGTGCCACCCTTGGACTGTAGGAAACCAGAAAACTTTTGTACCAGTATTAATATTTAGGGTATTAGCACATTACACTGGGAAATTATGAGTCACAATGTCACACAATTGTTGTAATTTCTATAAGAAATGTCATACAAAGGGGTAATCCTGAATGTGTTTAGTACAAGTGTGGGCAATCATTTTTGATGGGGGAGTGTGGGGGGCCACTCAAAGGTTTTGGAAAGTGGTCGAGGGCTGCACTCTTCCAGGATATTAATGAAGGAATTCCAGGGTCTGGAATAGAGATTGGATGCAGAAGGGAGCTTGGGGTATGGGATTGGGGTGCAGGAGGGAGAATGTGGTCTGGGAGGGAGTTTGGGTGAAAGAGGCAGTTGTGACCTAGGGCAGGGGACTGCGATGCAGGAGTTTGGATTGTAACCTAGGGTAGGGGAAGACGGATCTGGGGGCAGGAGATTGGAGTGCCAGATATAAGAGAGGGTATGAGGACAGGAGAGAGCAGAGGGTAGGGGAAGGGAGGGACTGGTGTGCCAGAGGCAGGCTCTGGCTGGAAGGCACGTACCAGAAGAAACCTGAGATGCTTACAGCAGGAATGTGGGAATGAGAGGCAGAAGGAGGGGGGAGGGAGAAGGCTTCCCATAGTGTCCCTGCTACCAGCAAAAATTCTCAGCTCCTATTGGCCGGAAACTGAGAAATTGGCCAATGCGGGCAAAGAGGTTTTCTGGGGTGCAGGAACAGCATGAGAAGTCTCCCTCCTCCCTTCCCAGCCGTCCGGAATGGAGAACAGCTGGCTTTTTAAAGCATAAGTTGCTCTCTGTCTCAGGGTTCTGGCAAGGCGGCCACGGGCCAGATCCAGTGGCTTGGCAGGCTGGATCCGGGCCCACTGGCAGCCTCTTGCCCAACCCTGGTTAAGTACTTAACTGAGGTACTAGGGTACAGTTATTTGTTGCAAATTCAGACCAGTTTTCAATGTAGCTACTAGAATAAAACTAGTAGTTCCCAGAGGTCAAAGACTTTGGATTTTGGGGATGGACCCTAGGCTCAGGTGTTAGGGTAAAATCTAGCATAACTAAGTCCTTTTACTACTGAAGACTTTGTCCCTGTTTTGGGGAGAGATGGCTAGAACTCAGAGTCTGAAAAGAGTCTAACCCACGTTATGGCTTATATGGTATGGAGACATGTAATTCTTGTGCAAGTCTTATAATCCCCACACTTGAACCAATTAAATGTCTCATATATGGAAGTATGGGTGATGAGTGGGTATCATCCCTCCCCTGTGTTAAAGTGTAATAAAAGTTGTGACCTGTTTAATTTTATATATATATATATCTGCCCTCATCTTGCCATCATCCACCTTAGAGTCTTGGAGCGTGAGGCAAGTTCTGGAAAAATGGAAGAAAACAAATATTGTGCCGATATATCAAAAGGCTAAATAGGATGACACAGTAATTATAAGCTTCACGGAGTAGCCGAATTAGTCTGTTACAGAAAAAAAACAACAAATGGTCTGGTAGCACTTTATAGACTAACAAAACATGTAGATGGTATTGTGAGCTTTTGTGGGCACAGACTACTTCTTCAGATGAGCTATGAGTCATCCCAAACTATAAAGTGCTACCAGACCATTTGTTGTTTTTTTCAGTTATTATAGTAAGGCTACAATTTAGTCATGGGTAATTTTAGTAAAAGTCTTGGACAGGTCACAGGCAATAAACACAAATTCATGGCCCATAACCCATCCATGTCTTTTACTAAAAATACCTGTGATTATATATTGTGTGTGTGTGTGTGTGTGTGTGTGTGTGTGTGTGTGCGTGCGTGCGTGTGCACGCGCGCGCAGGCGCGGAGGGAGAGGGGCATTGGGGGATGCTGCTGCAGGGAGCATCTAATGGGGTATGGATGTGGGGGTGGGCTGCAGGGGACTGAGGCTGCTCCAGCTGGCTGGAGACCACTGCCCAAGGCTGGCGGGATGCACACTATTGGGGCAGTGGCTGATGTAGCTGTCCCCTGGGCCATTCTAGCAGCAGTTGGTGTGGCTATGCCAGGAGCCTCCTGATCAGCTATCCCCAGAGCCAGCTGCTTGGATGGTCCACAGGTCAGCCACAGTAGTACCTATGACAGTCACAGAAAGTCACAGAATCCATAACTTCCAAGGCCTCACTGATAGACATAGAACCTTAATTATAAGCATGTCAGTCTGACATCAATCCCAGGTAAAACAGTGGAGCAACTGACATGGGACTCAATTAATGAAGCATTAAAGGAGGATAATATAATTTATTCCAATCAATGTGGGCTTTTGGAAAAGAGACCCTGTGCAATTAATTTCATATTTTTAATGAGATTGGAAGTGTAATTGATAAAGGTAATAGTGATGATGCAGGGAACGGGAATAGATGACCTACCAAGGTCCCTTCTAGTACTATATTTTTGATTTGTGATGGACATATATAATCCCTAATAAGCCCAGGAAGTTTCACTGCAAACAAAACCTTAGGAGTTTTCTTTTATCAAGTTACATTTATTGAGTTCCTTAACTTGGCAGTTCTCTCAGGCAGCCAAGAACTATAATTATACTTTTTTTCTACTGAACCTTGAAACTCACTGGTGTCACAGAAAATGTGGTTAGTATATTTCGATTTGTGTCATGCACCAGATTGAATGTTAATGTGCTGGTGCATGACTGAGACACATCCAATTTCACTGACTTCAATGACACCATGTCAGCAGGCTAAAAAGATGCCAGGCAGCAACCTTTTTTAAAAATACTCTCATGTTTATAGAGAAGCTGTTTATACAGTTGTAACCTTCTTCAGTACTTCAGTCCACATGCAGCCTCCTTCGTGCCTAAGGATGTACTTTTCAACTTTTGCACCTGTCCTTTTCATTGCCTGTGATGGGGTTTATCAACTGCCACAGCAAGACTTAACCCTGCTTTCCTAGTTGAGGAGGCCCTGTCTCCTCAGCTCTGCTGGGCATGCTTCATCTGGGGGCCAGCTATAAAGGCTTGCAGAGCAGCTCAGTCTGGGCTGACCACTGATGGGGAAGAAAGTGCCACACACCACGTCATGGACAGCAGCTGGGTGAGATAGATGCCAAGACACTGGACCAGGATGCTGCCAAGAGAGTAGAGAGAGCGAACCCAGAGACAGAGTGATACCGGTAGGAAGTAACTTGGGGGAAATTGGGGGGGGGGGGGAACAGTAGCAATACCAGAACAAGGCCTGACAAATTTTGCAGGAAGCCCTGCCAAACTGATGGTGTGCAACCCCCACCACCACCAAGGCCCTGGGTTGAGTCCAAATGGAGAAGGCAAACCAGGATCTCTATATCCCATTCACCCCACTGTGAGGGGGAACCTATTGACTTTGTCCATTCAGACATGTTGCCCTGAGAAAGGCAGCGACGCTATTGACTCTGGATGCCAGGCTATGCTGTCCCAGGAGCTGGGACCAAGGTGAGGACTCAAACTGTTGAGTCACACGGTGTTATGCCCAACTGCAGGGCCGTAGAGTGCCCAGCCACCCAAGGGTGTTGGGTATATCAACCACACAACAATGTCACAATGTAGGGACATATGGGCCCTTGTGGGAGGACAGGCGGGCACTAATGATGCTTCTCCCTCTCTCCTACCAAATGTGAAGCAGAAGTGACAAGTAGGACGTCCTCCCAGAAGGAAATACCCCAAAGCTTTGAGGATCTTTTCGCAAATCCATGCTGCAAAACGGAACTTTCCATTCTCTCTTTATTTAAAAAAGGCACCATTCATTGTAATCACTTCAAAGACAAACAACAGGTATATATAGCGAGTATATCTATATCTAATAAGTATATTTCCAAAAACTGGACTCATGGAATAAAAGCAAGTTTACAAAAAGGGAGAAGGGGGGAGGGGGAAGAGTTAAGTCCTTGCTCCATCTCCTGGAATTCTGCATAGCACAATGGATTATACAGGCTTCATTAAATGTAAACATTAACACAAACTTCTCTAATACCTAATTAGATATTTTTCAGGCCCTGCAGAATCCCAAGCATCCTACAGAACAAAGAATGAGTGTTATTTTTAATAATTGTAGAAATTTAACTTACCTTAACTCACATACAATTTTGTTTATAGTGCCTTGTACTATGTCTCTTGGGGAGAGATCCATATTTCCAACAGCCACTTCCAACAACTGCTGTATCATGTCTAACGGTTGACCATCTATACACATAGCTAATGCTTGGTCATGGATTTTTTCCTTCTCTGACCTGGATAAATCATATAAATGGCCATACTTCTGCAGCACTTCCTGAAAATAGACAGTTTTTAAACTCATGAGACAGCCGGTCTTTACTTACTGATAGGTCTGGTTCAGTATATCACTATTTATCAAAAAGATCATCAAAGGGACATTTCTAAACACTTTCAAAGAACAAGCCAATAAAGCCAAAATATACCATAATAAATTATGACAGAAGTCATTCTTTCGACCATTATTGCTCATGGTAACATAACAAGCAACTGATTACTAATGAGGCTTCATTGTAACTCCCAATAAATACATTTTTATGAGTATATCTGACAATATAACATTTGTGTAGAGGAATTTTTTTTTGCAATAGCAGCTTATTTTTTCAAATGTGTTCTATTTTACAAGCAAAAAATTATGCAAAACTAAACCTTTTATTACAACGTAGAAACTGGAGACTTCATAAAAGTATCAACATTTTAATCTGACTCATGCTCCTTCCTCAACACAATGTGGGATAGGTTCACATTACTTTATAAAAATGGGGGAGGGAAACATTTTTCCTGAACACAGTGATATAAATTGACTTGCCATCTGTGTATGTATATGAAAATAAAGCTGTCCGATTAATTATTTCCAAGGGGCATACCTGTAATGGTACAGTAGGTCAACAAAGCTTACCAAAGCATTGCTATATAAATTTCTCATTGCACTGTATATCAATATAAACTCTGAAACCTTGCACAAGTTCCACCTCCAAACTTTACACTGAACCTCACCCTGCCTTTTTGTTCTGGCAAAAGAGAGAAAAAAACCCTATATTAAATTACTAAAATTTATGATGAAATATATTCAAGACTCAAAGTTAATCTACAATTAGTATAAGGCATATTCAGCAAATCCCATCAAGCCCAAACCTCTAATATCTTTTGTGGTATCCTGAAAGTGAAAAGATACAAAAGGCAAATATATGCTGCTGCTGAAATATATTTGATTTTGTTTTTTGTGTGTAATTTCTCATTACCTGCTCACTATTTTTCAGATAAGCGATAAACCTATGATTGAGTGTTTCCAGATGAGCAAGGGACTGCTGCAGATGATTCAGAGTTTCCTCATAAGTGACAGGCGTGCTTCCAGCACTGTCCATATCATTTTCAGAGGTTTTTTTTCTTGATTTCTCAATGATCTGTTGCACTGCATTAATAGCCTTATTAGTCATTTCTAGCCGGGCATCTACTGACAGCTGAAAAAGAGATTATGCCTTTTTTATCATTATCGTTATTATTTATTCATTATTATTTGTATTACAATATTGCCTTGAGGCCACAACCAGGATCACAATTCTACTGCATTAAGCACTATATAAACACAGAGTAATAGACAGTCCTTGCCCTGAAGAGCTAACTAAAACATTAAGTGAAATACTAAATGGCAACATCCTTATTTCTCTAACCAAATCATTTGTTTGAAAACCATCAGATGTTGCATATATTTCCTTGAATTTTCCTTATGAACCAGAAGCAGCAAGAACAACAGCTGAAAAAACAAAAGAAAAGGAAAAACTCGGATAGTGTCCTTTTACCCCTAACTTGTGGAATTTTTCACAGAATGCAACTTAGACACGTAATAGGATATACTCAGGAACAAGTTTGAAGTCCAACTTTTTATTCATATGCTTCAAATTACCTGTCAACTTTCCTTGAAGTTGTCAACAGTCCAGCTTTTGATTTAAGCTATTCTGATGCATATTAGGCCACTGTTTAAATCTATACTTACATCTGTGACATGTAATGAAGAACAGTGGGAGTTCTACAAATGCATGTATTTCTAGCTAATCCATCATAAGCCACATTTGATTCCTTCCAACCACGCATTCATTGTAACTCTTTATATTCATCTGATCAGATGCTGATGCAGATGACAAACCCAGCACCATTGGTTTAATAAAGAATGTACTACAGCTGTACTTTGCACTAACTTCAGTCCATTTGCTAAAGGCACAGATTGCAACTACAGATATTATTTAAAGAAGGTGAAAGCTTAACTAGAAAGGGTAAAGATAAGTGAATTCCATTCTATCAAATGCTTGGGTCCTATAAGCAACACTAGTAAGAAAAAATACTCTTATTTTGAGAGATTTCATAATCTGAAAAATGCTTATAACAAATATTTCCTTCATTCCAAACAAAAGTGTAAATAAAAGTTTTGAGTTCCTTTGTGATGGAGACTGCATATCCCATACTCGCCAAGAAATGGTTAATCTCACACTGTCCAATCAAGTCCCACCTGTCAGACCGTGCTGTCATTACAACCCTTGCTTGTGGGTACTAGAGATCCCAGACACAGATCGGAGACCTGTTGCCTACAGCTGACCCGCTTGAGTTACCTGCACGGAGGAGTCTGAAACCTGGCAGGATATGATCCAGAGAGGTGAAGTGGTATCAATCTGGATTCCCTGCTGAGGCAGGGGTTAACAACTCTGCTAACTGTTAGGACTGTGGGTTAGAATTCTCTGGACTCTGAGCTCGAGAGTTGCTCTCTTGATTCTGGCTGCTAGGTCTCACTGCCCTGCGCTCATGGACAGCTATATGGTCTCAGGACATTAGGCCTTGCAGCCCAGAACCGAAAGGCCAGCACTTGGACTCTGGCCACTGGGTCTCACTATGGGGAGGCCCATGACAATCTCACTGATTCTATCTGGAGTGTCAGCACAACCCTGATCCACCCTAACGAAGTCAGGGTGTACATACACGGCCATAGTTCCCTCAAAGCTAAGGCCTACAGAAAAAAGGAACCTGTCAGAAATACTCTTGGCAAAGACAGTGTCTCAAGAAGAGTAGCTAAGGGACAGTTCACTGAACCCCCTTACCTGTTTCCTAACATCACAGCAGCTATCTCCCAGCCTTTCCTTCAAAGCTTCAAACAGGATCTCAAAATAATGTACTTTTGATTATTAAATAGGAGAAAGCAGGGGAAAAGTTTAATTAAAGTTTTACCATGAAGTCTTTTCAAGTCCAGGATGAGATCAATATTTTAAATATGCTTAACACTGTAGATTAGCTAGTTTTACAAAGGTTATGTTGTCAGCATGCTTTTGAGAAAATTATTAAACTAGTGTGTAAAGGGCAACTGGTGAATATAATCTCAATGTCCTGGCACACAGGAGGAAAGAAACAAAGATTGAGTCTACATGCCCAAGTATTGAATAGGAAAGTGGCTGATAGAGGGGTGTGGAGAGAATAATAGTTATGATTGAAAGAGCTGCAGTAACTTATGGAGAATTCCAGGAGCAGTAATAGATTTGCATGGGAGAGTGGAATTGAATTCCCTCAAACAGGACATTTTAGACATGATTACTCTTCCCCGTAGAAACCAAAATCCCTTATTTTATACCTGAACCAAAAGCACTCTGAATCTGTATGCTAGATGGTTTGAACTCAAGTTGCACTTTTGTGTGTTACCAAATGTATGCAACTTTTTTTCTCTAACCTGTTGACCTTCAGGAACTGTGTCCAGATGCCCAGAAAAGGAATACATGTGGTTGATGACGGATAGTTACTGATAACATAATGATCACTGAACAATGTGTTTTGCCCATCTGCTTATTGCCAAAGGTATTTTCTGATGCATGACTTTATTACAGATGTCTTTAGCTTATTGATCATATAAGCTGAGATACCATGTGCAAGGAACCCCACAGACAAGTAAATGATGGGAATGGAACTGTCTTGTCTTAAGAACAGTGTATGCATATAGAGGTGAATTTCTCAAAGGCAGTTGACAGTGAATCAAACTGAAGGTCCACTTTCCTGGATCATTTTGGGATTGTATAATGTTGTTTTCCTATATTCTGTAGTGTGTTAAATAATTTATTAATATTGTTTAAATCTGATGACGACTTTTTAAACAACAGAACTGAACCTTTATAGAATATTAAACGATTTTTTCTACTAATATTAAGGTGCAACAATTTGGCAAGTAGGCTGAAGGTCCAGTGTGAAAACTATTGATTACTCACTACAGAGGCAGGCTAGGCTTGCAGCTAAGGCACTAGATTAGAACACAGGAAATGTGACTTCCGTCTCCTTGCTCTGCCACGATTTCCTATATGACCACATTTAATATTTCTCTCTCAGGAAAGAGGTTCATTTAGTTTTTTCCATCTGGACTGCAAGCTCTTCAGACAGAGACTGGTCTCTCAATTTATTTGTACAGTGCCTAGCACAGTGGGGCCCAAACTCTTGGTTTGGGCTTAAGTGCTACTGTAATGTAATTATCATCATCCATATCAATAATGGGACCAACAAGTTAAAGTTATGCATATTGATTCACTCTGAATTAGCTGCAATCACTCAGGAACATTTTAACTGTAACTACAAATTGCTTGATACACACACTATTTTTGAATATACAAAAAACATGATTGCTCCAAAAGGAAACAGTGCAAATACAAGTTAAAACCACTTCTGTTTCTTTTGAGGTCTGTTAGTTCACTTTAGAAATAATATTTCTGATGCTTGAACCAGTTCTTTTTACAGTCAGTTTCATATTTTGCATAACCAGAATAATTTTTGCAAGTTTAGGGTACTGTAGATATGCATTCTTTAAATATAAAACCCCTGACACTGAGGATACTTTGAGAGGAAAAGTGTTTATTTTTGTCTTTCAGACATGAACTTCTATAGTGATAAACATTAAAAAATGGTTTTATTATAACTTATTGTGTTTTCCTGTACCTAGAACAAAGTGTCATAATGAGAAATTTTACTCGGTTTATTCTTATTCTTTGATTTTCAACAGCAGTAGGACAAGTATTTCAATAATTTTTTATTTCTTTTAATGAAAGGTAACAGATAACATTCTGTATCAAAAGGTCAAATTCATATTTAGAGTTTGAATAAGATTCATTTAGATTAACTATCACATGGGGACAGGTTGCAAACTCAATGGCATCCTTGTTAGTATTCAAATTTGTGCATGATAAGACTGTCCCCATGTGTGCATCATAAGACTGTCCTCATAAAACTCTTTAATGTGAAACAGAGATTACCCCATTTTTCCAGGGTTCTCTTTCTGAATTACAGGAAATGCTCCAATGGGCGCTTTTAGAGGTAACTGAATTTACTATCATATCTACTCCCTCCCTCTCTCTCTTTGGACTGCTAAGGAAATGAAGAGATCCAATCTGTTTAATCTGCTGATATTTTAATATTAAACTCTAAGAATCAAATAATTTTGTGAACTATTCATGCACTATCAAAAGCAAAGAAATACTAGTCAACTAAGAAAGTTTTACTATAAAGTTGATGACAGATATCATCAGTATAAGAATGAGTCATGACAATGAAGATTATTTTTTTTACACGGAATCATATTAAATTGGCTCAATAACTAGATTTCTATATTTCCTAAAACTAAAGAGACAACGAAGAAGATTAAACCAGCATCACTTCACCTTCTTTACCTTTTAGTGAATTCTGATGTTCAAACTATGGTGACAAAAGAACCGAAAGCAGATTCACGCATCTATTCTACCTTGTTTTATTAATTTTGGAAGAACTGAGAAAATGTTTTGTATGCTTAGAAGTCATGATATCAGAAGCATACATAGACTGAACCATTAAAAAGAATACTGGGTCATCCAATACCATTCAGATTTTGTTTTCATCTTTGCACCGTGATAAAATGCAGCACTACCAATATATTACAATTTTCTTCCTATTTCATTTGAAATGTGAGCAGCTAACATTTATTTCTAGTCAGTTTCAGTGATGAAATATGCTAACTTGCCCACTTCTTTAGAATAGCTTGGGGGCTATTTCAATGTTAGTTTTCATGTGAAGAAAATCAATAATTGTAAAAGCCTTTTTAAATAATATAAAACTGTTTAATTGTACAGTCAATCTATAATGAAAAAAATCTGAAAAGACTGTTTTACTTCATTTATAAACCATGTAACATTTAGCTCAGGAGACTTAATTCCTTAAAGAAAATTTTACATGTATTGTGAAATACATATTTATATTAGAGGCAAATTCCCTACAGAATACGTAAATTTATTTACCAAGAAAAAGTGTATTCCCCACAGTAACATTAACTTGTACTCGAAGATCCTGACTCCACAACTTTACTATTACTGAACAGCATGTAACAGTGGAGATAGGTAGGGCTAGAGCTATTTATGATATATGGTGCTGATTCAGGAAAGCACCTAAGCATATAGGTTAAGTGGTTTTCTAAATATGAGTTGACTCAAAAATGGGCTGACAAGGTTTCCTGAATTAAGGACTGAGCTACCACTCATTAGACAGGAGGGTGTTAGATCTACATAAGAATGGCCATATTGGGTCAGACTAAAGGTCCATCCAGACCAATACCCTGTCTGCCGACAGCAGCCAATGCCAGGTGTCCCAGAGGGAGTGAATCGAACAGGTAATGATCAAGTGATCTCTCTTCTCCCATCCATCTCTGCCCTCTGACAAACAGAGACTAGGGACACCATTCCTTACCCATATTGGTTAATAGCCATTTATGGACTTAATCTCCATGAATTGATCTAGTTCTCTTTTAAACCCTGTTATAGTCCTAGCCTTCACAACCTCCTCAGGCAAGAAGTTCCATAGATTGACTATTAATGATTCCTAACATTCTGTTTGCTTTTTTGACTGCCGCTGCACACTGTGTGGACATCTTCAGAGAACTATCCACGATGACTCCAAGATCTCTTTCCTGACTAGCTGCAGCTAAATTAGCCCCCATCGTATTATATGTATAGTTGGGGTTATTTTTCCCCAATGTGCAATACTTTAAATTTCATTTGCCATTTTGTTGCCTAGTCACTTAGTTTGGTGAGATCTTTTTGAAGTTCTTCACAGTCTGCTTTGGTCTTAACTACCTTGAGCAGTTTAATATTATCTGCAAACTTTGTCACCTTACTGTTTACCCCTTTCTCCAGATCATTTATGAATATGTTGAATAGGTTTGGTCCTAGGACTGACCCTTGCGGAACACCACATTACCCCTCTCCATTCCAAAAAATTACCATTTATTTCTACCCTTTGTTTCCTGTCTTTTAACCAGTTCTCAGTCCATGAAAGGATCTTCCCTTTTATCCCATGACAACTTAATTTACGTAAGAGCCTTTGGGAGGGACCTTGTCAAAGGCTTTTCGAAGTCTAAGTACACTATATCTGCTGGATCCCCCTTCTCCACATATTTGTTGACCCCTTCAAAGAACTCTAATAGATTAGTAAGACATGATTTCCCTTTACAGAAACCATGTTGACTTTTGCCCAACACATTATTTTCTTCTCTGTGTCTGACAATTTTATTCTTTACTATTGTTTCAACTAATTTGCCTGGTACTAACATTAGATTTACCGGTCTGTAATTGCCCGGATCGCCTCTAGAGCCCTTTTTAAATATTGGCGTTACATTAGCTATCTTCCAGTCTTTGGATACAGAAACTGATTAAAAGGATAGGTTACAAACCATAGTTAAGAGTTCCGCAATTTCACATTTGAGTTCTTTCAGAACTCTTGGGGGCACGCCATCTGGTCCTGGTGACTTGTTACTGTTAAGTTTATCAATTAATTCCAAAACCTCCTCTATTGATACTTCAATCTGTGACAAGTCCTTAGATTTGTCACCTACAAAGGATGGGTCAGGTTTGGGAATCTCCCTAACATCCTCAGCCATGAAGAATGAAGCAAAGAATTCATTTAGTTTCTCCGCAATTACTTCATTATCTTTAAGTGCTCCTTTTGTATCTCGATCGTCCAGGTGCCCCACTGGTTGTTTATCAGGTTTCCTGCTTCTGATATACTTAAACATTTTGTTGTTACCTTTTGAGTTTTTGGCTAGCTGTTCTTCAAACTCCTTTTTGGCTTTTCTTATTACATTTTTACACTTAATTTGGCAGTGTTTATGCTCCTTTGTATTTACCTCACTACGATTTGACTTCCACTTTTTAAAAGATGTCTTTTTCTCTCTCTCTCACTGCTTCTTTTACATGGTTGTTAAACCACGGTGGCTCTTTCTTAGTTCTTCTACTATGTTTTTTAATTTGAGGTATATATTTAAGTTGGGCCTTTATTATGGTGTCTTTGAAAAGTGTCCATGCAACTTGCAGGGATTTTACTTTAGTCACTGTACCTGTTAATTTCTGTTTAACTAACCTCCTCATTTTTGCATAGTTCCCCTTTTTGAAATTAAATGCCACAGTGTTGGGCTGCTGAGGTGTTCTTCCCACCACAGGATTGTTAAATGTTATTATATTATGGTCACTATTTTCTAGCGGTCCTGTTATATACCTTTTGGATCAGATCCTGCGCGCCACTTAAGACTAAATTGAGAATTGCCTCTCCTCTTGTGGGTTCCTGCACCAGCTGCTCCAAGAAGCAGTCGTTTAAGGTATCAAGAAATTTTGTCTCTGCATCTCGTCCTGAGGTGACATGTACCCAGTCAATATGGGGATAGTTGAAATCCCCCACTATTATTGAGCTCTTTATTTTGATAGCCTCTCTAATCTCCCTTAGCATTTCATAGTCACTATTACTGTCCTGGTCAGGTGGTCGATAATAGATCTCTACTATTATATTCTTATTAGAGCGGGGAATTACTAACCATAGCGATTCTATGGAACATGTTGATTCATTTAAGATTTTCACTTCATTTGATTCTAAATTTTCTTTCACATAGTGCCACTCCCCCCCGCACGACCTGATCTATCCTTCCGATACATTTTGTACCTGGAATGATTGTGTCCCATTGATTGTCCTCTCTCCACCAGCTTTCTGTGATGCCTATTGTATCAGTATCCTCCTCTAACACGAGGCACTCTAGTTCACCCATCTTATTTTTTAGACTTCTAGCATTTGT
>CM057847.1:162333204-162343663 GCA_030068395.1 Apalone spinifera
TATTTGTCTGTCCTTTTCTGATGTGTCAGATTCTTTTTTATGTGAATGTTTTTCATCTGAGCTGGCCCATGCTTTATCCTCTTCCATCCTCTCCTCTTGACTAAAACCTAGAGAATATCTATCAATAGACTCTCCTCTAAGAGACGTCTCTGTCTGATCCATGTGCTTCTCCGCACAAATTGGCTTTCCGCCATCTCTTAGTTTAAAAACTGCTCTGCGACCTTTTTAATGTTAAGTGCCAGCAGCAGATCTAGTTCCAAAGTCAATAAACAAATCTCAAAGGGGGCTCTTTTTGTAATTCCAAATAAGCAAGAGCTAATCCCTAGTCTAAACTAGGGAGTTATTTCAAAATAACCCCATTATGTTGAAATAATAAGCAGAGCATCCACACTACCAAGCAAGCTTGTTATTTAAAAATCTGGACTCCTGCTTTCTTCGGAGAATAAAAGAGTGGTCACTCACCTTGTGCAGTAACTGATGTTTTTTGAGATGGGTGTTCCTGTGGGTGCTCTACCGTAGGTGTTTTGGTTCTCCCGCGCTTCTAATTAGAATTTTTTGGCAGCAGTATTCCCCCCAGGTGCTGGCACACACACGCTACACCACTTGAGCCAGAGTGAGCATGCCGACGCATGCGTGCCATCAACCATCACCTCAATTCCTTCTCTTCCACAGAGAGATGTTATATCTCCAAAGTAGAGGGGAAGAGAATGGATTGTGGAGCACCCACAGGGACACCCATCTTGAAGGACATGAGTTCTTGCACAAGGTAACTTCTCTTTTCTTCTTCGAGGAGTGTCCCTGGGAGCCCTCCATTGTAGGTGACTGTGGAGCAATACCTCTAGCCTCCAGGAAGGAAGGGCTTCGGGTCTCATCAGCAGACTGCCAAGAAGACTGCGGTCCTAAAGGCAGTATGCTGTGAATGGTAAGTACTAATGCATAATGCTTTGTGCAGGTATGTGTGGAGGCCCATGTTGCTGCCCTGCATGTGTCTCTGATAGGCACATTATGCAAGAAGGCTGTTGTTGTGGCCATCATTCTTGTGGAATGTGCCTATATAAGTGTAGATAATGTGACTTTGCTGATGGCATAGCATTCGCTAATGCAGTTCAAGATCCACTTGGAGATCGTTTGTTTGGATACCACTTGTCCTTTAGAGTGGTCTGCTGTTGATATAAACAGCTTGTGTGATTGTCTAAATTGTCTTGTTCTGTCTAGGTAAAATTCAATGGCCCGCCTGATGTCCAATGAGTGGAGCCTTACCTCGTTGGAATTCAGATGAAGAAGTCCCCTTTGGAGAAGTACCCTCCCCATTCCCGCTCCCCCCCCGTTCATGTAGTCCAAGGCTCAGTGGTCAGGGACCAGGATGGGGATGAGAGTGCTGTCTATGCCCCCCGCAATTAGGGATGCCCATGGCAGCAAAGCCATCCGCAATGGTGTCCACATTGCCCAGTGACAACTTTCCATACCATCACCTGGCTGATGGCCTTGGCTATCTGCAGGAGCACGGCCCCATCCAGAATTGGTTCCCAAAGGAGTGTTAGCCGTTCGGTGTGGTAAGCTTCCAGAGTATAATGATGACATGTTTCTGCATAGGGTTAGGGGGTCTCAGTTGGGTGTCCTGTCGCCAGAAGGCAAGGGTAAGCCACTTGCAGATCTTGAGAAAGGTGGCCTTCCGCATGTGGAAGTTCTGGAGCCACTGCTGGTTGTCCCATTGCTGCAGGATGATGTGGTCCCACCAGTCCGAACTGGTCTCCTGCCGCCAGAAGCAGCGTTCCTCAGTGTCCCAGGGATTGATGGGCATGCACAGCAGCAGGAGTGCCAGAACCTGGGTGATCAGGGCCTGTGGTCAGGGCTGGTCCTTGTCCGGCAGACCAGCATGAGGACAGTTTGGAAGTACTGTGCCATGAAGTGCAGCATGAGACCCGTGAGCCTGGCACTGCTTTGCGGCAGCTCTGGCTCCACAGAGTCACTGCTCTGGTGTCCTCAAGGGCAACCAGAGCACACTGCGTTCCTTTCGAGTCCCGCAAGGGGAGACAGTGGAGGAGTTGCATGTGAGATGTGGCCATAAAGAAAAGCCCCTGTAAACACACACCGCAGCTTGCCTGACTAAGCAGCCACAAGAAGCTCTAAACTGACTATTGTGGAATAAGTGTCTCTATTGTCCGAGCAAAAATTATATTTTGGACCTGAGAAAGTTTCCTAAAAACAAATAGCTTTCAACAAAAAAATTTCATGATTACGCATTTTCTAATGTAAAAATATTTCAACAAAACATTCCCAAATAGCTCCACATATTACATCACTGATTTATATTTCATTTGGGTTACTGAAGCTGCAGCCTGCTCTTATTAATTAGCATACAGCACCTGTCCCTATTTATAGTGTCCTTGGTGATGGCAATATAGTGAAGAGGAGAAAAATAACAATTTTAACAAAAACGACAAGGGGTCCTGTAGCACCTTACAGACTAACAGATGTATTGGAGCATAAGCTTTCATGGGCAATGACCCACTTCGTCAGATGCATGTAGTGGAAATTTCCAAAGGCAGGTATAAATATGCAGGCAAGAATCAGGCTAGAGATAACAAGATAAATTCAATCAGGGAGAATGAGGCCCACTTCTAGCAGCTGATCTGGAGGTGTGAACACCAAGAGAGGAGGAACTGCTTTTGTAATTGGCTAGCCATTCAGTCTTTGTTTAATCCTGAGCTGGTGTCATCAAATTTGCAAATGAACTGCAGCTCAGCAGTTTCTCTCTGAAGTCTGGTCCTGAAATTTTTTTGCTGCAGGATGGCTACCTTTAAATCTGCTATTGTGTGTCCAGGGAGATTGAAGTGTTCTCCTTCGGATTTTTGTATATTGCGATTCCTAATATCTGAGTTGTGCCCGTTTATTCTTTTGCATAGGGACTGTCCAGTTTGGCCGATGTATATAGCAGAGGGGCACTGTTGGCACATGATGGAGTATATTACATTGGTAGGTGTGCAGGTGAATGAGCCAGTGATGGTGTGGCTGATCTGGTTAGGTCCTGTGATGGTGTCGCTGGTGTAGATATGTGGGCAGAGTTGGCACCAAGGTTTGTTGCATGGATTGGTTCCTGAGTTAGAGTTACTGTGGTGCGGTGTATAGTTGCTGGTGAGAATATACTTCAGGCTGGCGGGTTGTCTGTGGGCGAGGACTGGCCTGCCTCCCAAGTCCTGTGAAAGTGAGGGATCGTTGTCCAGGATGGGTTGTAGATCACTGATGATGCGTTGGAGAGGTTTTAGCTGAGAAGTGTAGGTGATGGCCAGTGGTGTTCTGTTGGTTTCTTTGTTGGGCTTGTCTTGTAGTAGGAGGCTTCTGAGTACACGTCTGGCTCTGTTGATCTGTTTCATCACTTCCTCAGGCAGGTATCATAGTTTTAAGAATGCTTGGTGAAGATCTTGTAGGTGTTTGTCTCTGTCTGAGGGGTTGGAGCAAATGCGGTCGTACCTCAGTTCTTGGCTGTAGACAATGTATCGTGTGGTGTGTCCGGGATGAAGTTGGAGGCATGAAGGTAGGCATAGTGGTCGGTAGTTTTTTGGTATAGGGTGGTGTTTATGTGACCGTCACTTATTTGTACCATGGTGTCCAGGAAATGGACCTCCCGTGTAGACTGGTCCAGGCTGAGGTTGATGGTGGGGTGGAAGCTGTTGAAATCGTGGTGGAATTCTTCCAGAGTTTCCTTCCCATGGGTCCAGATGAAGTGGACGAGAGCTGAGGAAGCGTTGTTCCAGGTCAGCCACAAAAATGTTGGCATATTGTGGGGCCATGTGGGTGCCCATAGCGGTGCCACTGGTCTGGAGGTATATATTGTCACCAAATTTGAAATAATTGTGTGTGAGGATAAAGTCACAGAGCTCAGCCACCAGGTGTGCTGTGGCATCATCAGGGATACTGTTCCTGACAGCTTGTATTCCATCTATGTGTGGGATGTTTGTGTAAAGAGCCTCTACATCCATGGTGGCTAGGATGGTGTTTTCTGGCAGATCACCAATGCATTATAGTTTTCACATCTCTCAGCTGCGTTTGTATTTTATTTGTCAAAAGGATATTTAGTATTTTTCCTCCCACAAACAATCAGGATAACCACCTCTGAGCATTTCTTTGAATGCACAACAGGAAGATTCAGTATATTCACACCTAGAAGTGTAAAATCAGCAGTAGTATCACAATTACCCAGCAACTACAGCAT
The DNA here is from genome assembly GCA_030068395.1 of Apalone spinifera. Lineage (NCBI taxonomy): Eukaryota > Metazoa > Chordata > Testudines > Trionychidae > Apalone > Apalone spinifera. Next base: position 162,337,418 of record CM057847.1, read on the forward strand.
CCTTCACATACTGTTCATATTTCCTGTTATCTCTGCATGCATGTGTATGTGTCAATTATCAAGACTGTCCAAAAATTTATCAGAAATGCCCACAGTCATGCATTGCCTTATTTTATATTCTCCACTATACTAGTTGTGATGTCACACTGATAAGGGAGACTTCATGCCAAAGTAAAACAGTGCTGGCTCTGTAAGGGGATGAATTGGAGGGGAGGAAGAGAACCCTGCCTATCAGTTACCTAGGTTTTTGCACCTCCTTCACTATTGCACCTGGGGAGGTATTGAGTCCCATTTCACTGCTCTCTTCTTCCCACCCCGTTGCTATGGAAAGGAATTGGATGACACCACCTCACTAACAGGCACACACTGTTTTTTGTTTTCTTTTTTTGTCATCTGCTCAAGTGGGCACTTCTTCAGAAGAGCAATGCTACAAGTGTTCCGGTTGTGCTGCCATGGGAAACCACTCTGAATCCTCTCACACAACCTCCCCATCCAATCTACCTACTCCACCCTGTAACAGAGCACACACAATGAGTGAGTGAGCTAATTAGTGCCACAGTTGAAACTGATTGGGGTAATTAACTTATCAAGCTAGTGGGCTGCATGAGGTAAAAACTTAATTGGTCCCATCAGCCTACGGCTTGATTAAAAGAGGCACAGGAAGGAAATGCATGGAGAGGAGGAGGAACAAGGCTAGCTGTGGCTCATCACACACAGCGTTGAGAATTGGGAAACCTCTTTTCTCCTCACATCTTGCTGAGAGGTCCTAATGCTCAGGAAAGAGTAAATAGGCAGGCACACATGGACTGCAGTTATATTGGTGAAGGGGGATTGAAATAAAAGTTTCAATGAGTGCATATGCAGTGGAGGCAATGTAGTTTCTGCTGGGACGAAGATAGGGTGGAAATGGGCCTCTGTAATACACCCCTCACTATAGCTCCTCTTCCTCCTGCTCTTCCTCTCAGCTTAGGAGAGGAAAGATCCAGCTGGACCACAGTGTGAGGATTCTGAGGAATGCTGGCAGCAGCAGGGGCCTATACAAAGATAAGGAGTGGTAGTGGATATTTTAGAGAAGAAAGGGATGGCAGGAATTAACTTATTGTGGTAGGGAAGAAGACATTTCATGATTTTCTCAGGGAGAACTATGGGCTCCCCCCATATAACTGATTTGTTACCTCGCCTTCCAATAGCTCTCAAAAGTCTTCCGACTTCTGTAGGCTGGCTACAGCCCTGCCCAGGGTCGGCAGTGTGAAATTTGCCAGTGAGAAAATCTTTAATCATCTCTCTCACAGCAGAATGAGTAAGTGGGGCCATTTGTGTATAATAGAGATGTGGCTACTCAGGCTTGGTTGGGTCTTACAACTCAGGAGCAGAGGGCACCAAGAGGGGGGAAAACAAAGGTCTCTCATACATCTGCAGAAACTTGGCAGCTATGAATTATGGTCAGGAATCTTTCATGATAAGCCATACATGAGAAGTGACATTTTATTTAGGACACAAAGTTGGGTTTTCTCTAAGAAGTTTATATTTCATGAGCATCCCTGGTTTGGGATTATATCTCTAATATGGATAAATATGTCTCTAAACAGGGGGATAATGTCACCTATAAATAATGCATCAAAGAATCATTGGTTTAACCTCTTTCTAACTTAATCAGAGCTAACTCTTATTCTGGAGATGTGTGGGATACATTTTAAACAAATTCTCAGGACTTTGATTTATTAATACACTGGTTTTTAGGCATTTAGAATCACATCCCTATTTTAATTCCAACTAGAACCAATTTTTTAAAAGACAGCTAGAGAGAAAAAGGATGAATTAGATTTTTGTTTCGAAGCTATTAAAAGACCAGAGTTGAAGGCTAAAGGAGTGAATGGGATGTGGGAGATCATTGCATGACTAATCCAGATTCTGAATGGGATATGGTTTGAAGTGAAAGATGGGCATCTATAAAAAGTCAAAATCTAAAGATAGCAGATATGCAGTAAGTTGAATTTATCAGCATTAAAATATTAAGTGGAGGAATAAGAGCTAAAAATAACTACTTGTCATGTTTTATGGTATGGCAGGCTGCTCCGCTAGACTGGGCCTGCCGTGGTCAGGGTGCTGCTCTAGCCTGGGCAGACCATCAGTTAACCAAGCAAGGGTACTTATTGGTTAACCAGTTAACCACTGACATCCCAAGTAACCACTTAAGGGTAGTTCTGCCAAGCCCACATTTCTCTGGCTGTGACAAACAATCATGACTGTGTCAAACACCCTGCTGAATTCTAGATGTAAGTCCATATTATGTCCACCACATTCCTGAGATCCACCAAACTGGTTACTCGGATAATCCAGCAATGATGATTAGCAAAGATCGTCAGGAACATAAACCCATGTTCTAGAGTCCCTAAACTTTTTACGGCCAGAACCTGGTGTAGGAGAAAGGCGGAGCCTGAAGCATGGGCCTGGTGCTTGAACCAAAATAAGAGTTATACTATGAGAAATAGACAGGCCGAGTCAAAAGCAAATGTTTGCCTGCAAGTCAGTGTATCTCAGCAGTAGAACAGCTAGTGTGGATAGAAGCATAGGTAGTACATGCTACCAGGACAGTATAAGGACAACCAGCTGAGTACATAATAAAATGGTTTAAAACAACAAGAGTGAAAGCATAACAATGGAGAGTGAATGCTTTGGAGGAAATTACAAGGGAAGGTGCCAAACGTGTCATCAATACATAAGATGATATGTACGGTGTGTATCACAGATTGTTTATTACTGTCTATAAATGTTGGGGTACCTCACTTAACTCTTTGGCTGGCCTAGGGGGCAATAGTGAAATCCACGCTATCGACTGAGCCACGTCTATTATCCTGGGTACAAATACATAAAGGTTTGGAGGCTATTTGGCTACTGACAACTATTAATGTACTTTGTTTGACAATAAACCTGACTTGGGTGCTTTCATATCTTATCTGAGTCTGCGGTTTTTGGGGGCTCTCAAAGTCTATTATGCTAGCTACCTGAGCAGAGATGGCATGATATACTGTGGGAGCGTATAAAAACACATGCAGCCAAACGTTTATCATCACTGACGGAGCAAGAGACCTGTCAGGAAGGCACACAAGTGAACCTTGAATTAAACTGTATTGCTGTCCTAACAACTACATTGGTGACCCCGACCACTGATCTGGTAAGCAAGCGCTCTGCCCCTGTAGGAGTCGCAATCTAACATGACAGAAAATCATGAGTTAGGGAACCCCCTCATCCCCTCCCCTGAAAATCCCCACAGAGTTTGATGAAGCATGGATCCACTGGATTGACAGTAAAGGGGGTCCAGTTGAATTTAAAATAGAAAGTGGGGAAACATGGACTGGCATTTGTAAAGCAATGGTATAAACTAAAGCTCTAAAGAATAACTGTAGTAATAAAAGTAAAAAAGCTAGAACTCTGCAATTAATGTTTATGGCAGTAAAATGGCTTAAACAGCATTCCACTATACTAGCTTCCCAAATAAATAAAGAAAATAGAGGAAGCAACATAGGCTGTCAAGCATAGGCTGTCAAAGCTGCTCTTGCTGGCACGGCAACAGGCTGTCCAGGCATATGATTTGCTCAAACAAGTAAAGCAAGGAAAATAAGAAATTGGAAAAAGCTGTTGAAAGCCAGGGGAAAAAAGGAGCACCGCCCCCTGTTAAGTAACAGACTGCAAACACTTTCACAGTGCCTAAAAAATGGGGACAGAAATGTAAAAAGATGGCCCTGGCAAATTTAAAAGATGAGATGGGCTCCATTATATTGCAATCATGATCATATGAAGGTCAAGCCCAAAGGAACAAAGCTTAGTGTCTCTGTTCTAATCTTGTATAGTGTCTTAAGGGTACAAAACAAATAGAAGTAAAAATTACTATTAAAAACAAACTGGCACATCGGTGCAAAAATTTTTAAAAAAATTATAAAAAAGTAAACTATATATTTTAAAACAAATATTGCAAAAGTTTACATATAGCACATGGTCTAACAATGCCTTAGCTAATATTTATGCCACATGGAGCTTAAGAACAAACTGGGAAAATATTTATTGGTTTACAAACCCTTAACCTCAATCAAAAAAGATACTGCTGCAGTCTGGCTGTTATAAAAAGCCTATAATAAAAATATTTTTAAAATTAGCTAATTGCAAAAATAAAATAAAAAAATGTACCTAAGGAAAGAACCTAGGAGATGTAGGGGTCAGTTAAAAAGCCCACCCCTCTTGCTAAATTAGTAATGGACAAAGCCTGTGTCCCTTGAAAGGGGCCATTCAGCAGGGAAAGCAAAATCAGGCCCAAGCAAGCAAGCAGGTAAGTAAGATTGGAAAAGAGGTTCAAAACCCTAAGAGCATAGTGACAGGAATAAGGGAAAGCAGTAAGCACAAGCATTTAAAAAAATTAACCAAACCTAAAAATAAAAAAATTAACCCCAAGTAAAAAAAAAGTGTTTGCACAATGCTAAAATCTAAAAACAAACACAATAAGGGGTTTGCTTATATGCATAATACTCCTACATATAACATGAATGGATAGTACTGTAAGGTAACCAGTTAAAAGACAATTATATATAAAGGCCTGATTTGTAATATCACTACTCCAAATTTCTGTTTTACTTCTCATACACACACTCTTGTGGTACACACTGCAAACTATGTTTATCTCAGTACAGCAAAACACTCAGCCTCTAACTAATAATAACTGTAACAGCCCTAATAAAAGTGTGTTCCTACTGTGGCAATAAATTTAAAAGGGCCAGGCTACCCCATCATATTTTTTAAAAAATAAGGCCTTTATATATAATCATTTAGATGGATAAAAATTTAACATTAAAACACTTTTTCCCCACAGTAGCAATTCTGTACATGAATATGAAGGTTTAGGTTTTTGTCTGTTGCCTATTAATATAGTGCATTAATTCAACATTTCCCTAGAAGAAAAAGTGATGGAAATGAAAGATATGGACTATTCGAATGAAAGTTTTTATCAAAAGAGCTTAACCAAACTTGCAATTATTTTGTAAAAGACATTATATTTACCTTGGTGACAGCCTTTGAAGAAAATGTAATGTCATCAATGAAAGTGACAATATCTCCTGGGCAGAGTTTATCAAAATACTTTGCACATGTACCATATGCGCTTAACCATTCTGGGATTGTTTCTGGCATTTTTTTAATGAGCTGGTGATCACCATTCCAGAAGAGTTTCTGTAACCAGGTGGTGTAAACAGAGCTTGGTGAGAGCACAGTACCATCTCTCTCAGGAATTTTGGGAGCAAGTCTGGAAATGGATAAGACGTTCTGACTTGTAAGGATGGGCTGCAATACCCCTAGAGAGCTCACATTTTCATCTGTTAGTTTTTTGTAATTGAGATCTATTGGCAGAAAGAGAAAAAACAAAAGTGGTTATTAAAGTTGCATCTACTCAACAGCTATGAGTGTCATTGGAATCCTATGCACAAAAATCAAGGACTGAAAGAACACGGCCAGAACTATCATCTCCATATCTTTTCTAGACACAATCAATTCTAACTTAGGGTGGATGCATACTGACAGTGTGCAATGGGAGACCATGCAAAACTTGAGCTTGTGAAGGTACACATTGAGAACTCTCAGGTCTTAGATAGCCTTTGGGATTAGGAAATATCTGGAATAAAACCCACTGTTCCAATACTGGGGTGGAACTTCTTCCACCACCTCCAACCACAACTCCTGAGTCTCCTGTGCAAGAAGACTCTTATGAGAAGAGTCATAGAAAGGAACTGGCAGGTACAATCCTGGGAGATAGTGCTCACCCAACAATCCAAACTTATGGAAGCCAACGCCAGAAGGAAATGAGAAAGATGGTTTCCAAATGAGAGGGAAGAGGGAGATTCGATCCATATGGATCCCCTTGTCCCTTGGCTCAGGTGGTTTGAGCCTGAATGGGCTAGAGCTGATGACTAACTTGGCCAGTACTTGCAGCACTAGCTCTTCTTAGCAAGGGGCTCCTAGTAGGGCTGGCTACCCTGACTGGTGGGGTACAAAGGCTTGAACCACTTTTGAGTAGAAGTGGGAACATACAACCCCAGGGTTTTAAGCATACTTTGAGAATCCTTAAGCCCAGGTATCTTTGAATCTGTCTGTTCAGCAAACAGAGCATGGCCGTTGAATGAGAAGTCTTGTAGAGACTGTTGAACCTCTGAGCTTGTGAACAGGCACTGCTAACAGGGAGTTTGAAGAGGGAGTTTAGAGGGG
>CM057847.1:162356979-162373481 GCA_030068395.1 Apalone spinifera
TGTACATCAGCGTTACAGATGCACAGACACTGGGCTACTATATATATGATGACATCTTCAGCAATATAACACTCCCAGCACAATACTGTGACTTTAATACAGGCACTGAGGGAATAGTTCCACCCTCGCCCCCTCCCAGGACCATCAACACATTCTTGTATTATGTTCCATTTTTGCATGTGTGACAAGCCGAATCCTGACACCCCAAGGGGAGTACAGGGGCTTTGAACCCCCCAAAATAAGCAATTGAATCAATCAGAAGTATACAATGTTACTGTCAACTAAGGTCTTTTATGAAAGCTTATAATATTTTGAACTTGGTGGTCATAAGGGCTAAGTCTACACTGCAGGCTTCTTGTGCAAGACTGGCCGTTCTTGCGCAAAAACTTGCGGAGCATCTGCACTGCATGCGCATTCTTGCGCAAGTAAATTTACAGTAAAGCATCAGAACAGAGAGCTTTTTGCACCAGTGTTATTCCTCTCCACATGAGGAATGAGCCTTTTTGTGCAAGAAGGCAGTGTGGACAGGCAACAGGGGTTTCTTGCGCAATAAACCCCTATGGCTAAAATGGTCACCAGAGCTTTCTTGCGTAAGAGAGTGTCCATACTGCCATGAACGCTCTTGTGTAAAAGCACATGGCAGTGTGGACACGTTCTTGTTCTTGACCATTTGTGCAAGAATTCTTGCGCAAAACAGTTCTTGCTCAAAAAGCCTGCAGTACAGACATAGCCTTGAAGATTTTTTTCAGGTTATCATAATGAATATATGCTCTAGCTCAACCACAGCTACTGGAACGGGAAACAGGAATAAATAGAAAGTCCCATGGCCTGTACTATGCAGATGGTCAGAATAGATCACCACAATGACAACTACTGAATCCTGGAAAAAACATTTCTCAACTATGTATGTTTGCATAGAGCATTAATTATTACATGCATTATCCCTTCTCTTCCTGCACAGCCAATCTTCTTCTACACTCCCCAAAATGATTTCTTAAATAAACCGATACTGCTAGTTTAATACTTATTGACAATTCAACAACAAGGACACAGTGATGGATTTAAAAAAAAACAAAAAACAAAAAACACACACCATGTCAAGCTGTGTAGGGCTTAAAGAATGAATAAAAAGTAATTTAAAATTATGAAATGAATCTTTATAATATTCAGAATATACTAATATTTTTACTTTCACATAACACCTGTCTTCATTAAAATAGTGGGCAGTTAATTGTAAATACAAACACCATAATATCATTAAGTATAAACAAAAGCAACTAGCAAGGCTACAGAGCAGACTGCTTTCTACCATGCTCATGTAGTTAAAAATAGGGCCCTACCAAATTCATGGTATATTCTGGTCAAATTTGCAGTCAGAGGATATTAAAATTGTAAATGTCTTGATTTCAGCTATTTAAATTGAAAATTTAAAAGTGCTGTAATTGTAGAAGTCCTGACCCAAAAAGGAGTTGTGGGGAGGTCATAAGATTATTGTTGAGTGGGGAGGACGTGGTACCCTGCCCTTATTTCTGTGTTGCTGTTGTTTGCACTGCCTTCAGAGCTCGGCTGCCATCCAACAGTTGCCTCTCTCTGGTCACACAACTCTGAAGGCAGTGCAAAAATAAGAGTGGCAATACTACAATCCCTCCTAAAATAAACTTGCTATCCCCCTTCTCCTCCCTTTGGGTCAGGGACCCCAATTTGAGGAAACCTGTTCTCACCCTTGAAATCTGTATTGTATAGGGTAAAAGCAAACAAAAGACCAGATTTCATGGGGAGAGACCAAATTTCAGTCTGTGGTGCATTCTTCATAGCTGTGAATTTGATAGCGACCTATTACCTGTATAAGGCTCCTCAACATTGCTAAACAGTCAACAGGCTAGATAAGAAGTCTGATTCATTTGGTTCTTTCTAATGAAGTGTGTTAAAAATTGGCAAGTACATGACAATCTGTTGGCTTTTCAAGTTCTCTCAGACATTTAGAAATTGAGGCTACAAACCCAATTCCATTGCTTCCTTTTATCAGGTAAATCTTTGCTGATACTTTAAGACAGGTACTTGAACAATGTAGCTTTTCTCCACAGTTCCGCCATAGGCTTATCTAGTTTACAAAAATGTATATCATTTGAACAAAACAGAAAATAATAAAGTTAAATGTTATAGTGTTAGCCGTCAGAATGGGACAAATTAGGTTCAGTACTGTGTCACCTATAATAAATTATCATCATCATAAACCAGGATGGGGAACCTTTAGTGCACTGACACCACACAGCAAAACATGGCTCATCAAGGTTAGCCCCTGGCAGTCTGTCAAATACTTATTTACATGAGTGTCCATGGGCATGGCTCCCAGTGGCCGCGGTTCGCAGTTCCTAGCCAATGGGAACTGTGGAAACAGTTTTGGTCAGGCCACCACCTTTCTGCTGGGAACTGCAATCCACAGCCACTGGGAGCTGCAAGCAGCCGTGCCCATGGACACTAAGGTAAACAAACAAATTGTGTGATGGCTTACCAGCCCCTAACAAACCACATGCAGCCACAGGATAAAGGTCCTTCCTCTCCCCCGGTCATAAACTGTACTGCGGTAGCACCTAAAATTCGCAATCAGGGCCAAACTATACTAGTTGTCTTTACTGATATTTCTCCTTAACATAGTAAATACAATCCATTGATTCATGGCTGACTATTGGTGACTTCAAATCAGAATTTTCAGAAGCTTTCTTAATACTTCACTAGATTCAAGAATGCAACAGCTGAGCTCCCACTGATCTCCTGTACACCTTCCACAGATCTCCTTACTGATCATCCCCCACAACATTACCCACCACCATGCCTTCTACAGTTACTTCCATTTCCATGCCTGATATGACCAAAATATGCAAGTTTGCATTTCTCAGAGCTCTATTAACACGATAATAAAATGTACAGTGTTCCATTTGTTCCTCATTTTAAAGAACTTAAAATAAACGCAAAGCTTTTCTCTTTCTGCATCACTCTCACTTTTGTGTTCATTCAAGCGATGCACATTCATAGCAAAAAAGGGTGGGACATTATTCAATGATATTACAATGAGTGTCTCTTTAAAAAAACAAAAAAAAAACTCGCATATACAAGCCAGAACAAAGGGCTTGCAATTCTAACGATTTATGAAACTTAGATGTGCATAAAATCATGCTGTGTTTGACTTAATTTCTATACTGTCGACTGACAGCTCTACCACATTTTTATTTGTAACTCAATAGGATAAAGCTCGTGGAAATGCAGATGAAAACTGTAGATGCCAACCCCTGTAATTACCAACTTTAATAGTGGTATGTTGGGAAAGAGAGAACACAACTTTTTTACAATATCGCTAGAAGAAAAGATATGACAACTGAGTAATTTATTTTGACACAAAGTGAAGTTCATATTGTGCATAATCTTTTTTCCCCAAGGATGGAAAGACTATATACCAAATTGCTTTCAGATAGTTCAATTTTCTATTATTTTAATGTATTATTTTAATATACATTGGGATTTGATTTTTGAAAAGCCTGTGGGATTTTTTTGTTTGTATTTAATTGATGGTAATATGTGAAGTGTAGATTGCTGTTAGACTCATTGAATTTTGTACGAGTGCTATGGGCTACTTGCATTCAGCCCATATTAAGGGGCTGCTCCAGGATGCAAAATACTTGTGCTGACTAAAGAATGGGAGAGCTAGGCAGACATTTAAGGCAAGTTATGACTCTGTCTACTCGCTGCTCAGACGCTCTAGGAGTGGAGTTAACAGAAAAACTGGTATGCACCCTGATCTCGCAAGCATTGGGGATGTGGTTTGGGTAGCCTTTACTCTGCCATACAAGTGAATGAAGATTGGAAATATCTAGAAACCTCCTTTCAAAATTATATAAAGTAAATATCTACAGAAGTGATGCAAGGTGTAGGTTATGGGGAGATTCCTGAACAGATGTTAGGTCTGCACCATTGCTTACCACATGGTAGATTACTGGGGAAAACAAAGAGGAGGTGGTTTCTGAAACTCAGACTCCCACCTCTTGGCAAATGTACTTTGAGCCATACTGAAACTCAAGAAACTTCCTAGAACTTCCACACGCTAGGCTGAGAGAAAGCCACTTAGCCTGACCCAGACTTTCTCTGTGGATATGTAGCCAATATTCATGACACTAGCTTAGTGACTGATGTGATATAGTGGGGAATTGTGTTCACTGTTTGATTTCTTGCATTGTATGTGATTCTACTGTCCTGTGTAGTGACTCTGGGTGTTTGTGGGTACGCAGTGTGAGCAGGGAATGGGATCTTTGGGTGAGGACTCCTGAGCGAAGGCACATAGGGAATGGCCTAGGCCTCCTGTCACCTGATCCTAGGAATTAGCGATAGAGATAATACCTTTGGCCCAGAAGGTGTGGCAGCCTAAAGGGCTGAGACCAGTGGCTGGGTGTGAGAGTTAAGTTTTGGGCTGGTTTAGGGAGAAGGGAGCCTAGCTGGCTTGGGGAGGCCAGGAAGGGGTCCAGAGATCCCTAACCCCCCAAGATGGATTGTACTAAATGCTCCTAATGCCTGTAACAACAAGTCTGTGATACACTGTGTCCCTGTCAATGAATAAACCTCTTCTATTTGCTGGCTGAGAGTGACATCTGACTGCAGATGGGGTGCAGGGCCCGGTGACTTCCCCATACTCTGTGACACTGGCCTAATTGTTTTTCTTCTCCATAGTATGCAAGTATAGGTATTTATTTACAGAACCTTATACTGCATGATTTTATCTTTCAATAATTTGCCCCACAATCTGCACTTCAAAAAACAACAAAAACCCCACAAAAATCTGATTTAAGATACAGAAGTATGAAGTGGGGAAACTGTTATGGATATAATTTGGAGAAATGATTGATACTCTCTGACATAAGTGGAAGCAATCAAAACTTGGGCTATTCCCAGAATACCAAGTCAAAATCAGAAGCTATTCATAACTACAAAACAATATCACAACATTGTAAACCAGAGTGACATGGGGAAAGATGAACCTGAAGGGTACTATGGCTTGCTGCAAGAAGTGGCAGCAAATTCCCAAAATAGCTTTAGTGGAAAAAGGCGGAGAAAGAAAAACTGTTTTGCTCTGATCCATATTATATATTTTTTCAGGTTGCTAGATTTTATTATCCCTTTTCCATACAGCGGTTGCAGCCAAGTTTGTTCAGAGTTACATACTTTATCTTATCCATTAAGATGCACATCTGTAACCAGAAAAATGAATCGTGAAATTCCCACACTGACATCTGCAGATGCAGATACCTGGGGATATAAAGCAGATATATGCAAATTTGCAAGTTTCTACTAACAAAATTTATATCCACATCCATATCCGCAAAAATAAGCCACAAATGTCAGAAGATTTGTGGGGCTCTTGACATCCAGTTATTGAGGAATGTCAGTCTAGATGAAGTAAAGAGATGCAAGATAGATGTGTACATCATCCAAAGAGCTGTGTGAAATGGGTCATCTAATTCCACATGAAAAATTATTTGCATTTTAGACTAAAGTCATAGAGAAACAGAAAGTTATTCACCCTACAGAAAAAAGCAATAATCTGTTTCATAAGTGGTGTTCTTCAAGATGTGTTACTCATGTCCATTCCACATTAGATGTGTGTGCGCATGCCATATGCACCTGTGCCAAAAGTTTTTCCCCCAGCAGTATCCGCAAGGAACTCTGCTCTCGCACCCTCTGGAGGTACGCCTGCAGAGTGTGGTATAAGGAGCACCGCCAGCTCCCTTCACCTTCAGATCCTACACTGCCGGAACAGTGGGAAAGGAGGGCAGATTAAGATATGGAATGAGCAACACTTCTCAAACAACACCAATTACAAAACTTAACTCTTTTCGTCTTCAAATATTGCTCATGTCCATTCCACATTCAGCAACTTTAAGCAGTACCCATGGAGACAAGTAGTTCTTGGCTGTGTAGACTGAAGCACAGCTCTGTCAAACCCAGCATTGTCTCTGGCTTGGTTAGTTATGGAGTAATGAGATGTGAACATGTGTACTGATGACCACATTGTGACTCTACGTATGTCCTCGAATGGGATGTGTGCCAGGAAAGCTGTTGAAGACTCCTGTACTCTATTTGAATGGGCTCTGACAATTGGCAGTGGTGGAACCTTCAACAGCTCACAACAGGAGACTCAGCTGTCAATCCTCTGTGAAAAAAAACAGAAGGCCCATCATCCTATCTGTGGCAGTAATAAAAAACTGAGTTGATTTACAGAAAGGCCTGGTATGTGCCAAATAAAAAGTGAACGCCCTCCAAACGTCTAGCTCATATAGTCAGTGCTCCTCAGCCATTTTGTGCAGCTTGGGCCTGGCAAGAATACGTCCTGGTTCATATGGCAGGAAGGCCGGATGGGGTGGCAGCTGGACTTTAACTTCATTAAAAAACATGCAATGGTTCTGAGGTTAAGACCTTAATCCCCAAGACCCATCTTGTTGACATCACAGCCACAAAAAAAGTGACATTCCAGGAAAGGGAGCAGGAGCCTAGAAGCTCAAAGGGTTGGCCACTTAGTCTAGGGAGGACCAGATTAAAATTCCACAGCAGGACAGGGCCCATGGCTGCAGGTAAAGTCTCTAGAAGATTCTTATTAATCTAATCCTGGTCCAGCTGGTGAAATGTGAAGACAGTAAAGTGCACACTGATAGAAAAGTGCACTAGACCGTGGTTTCTGGGGTAGAGCAAGTTAGGGTTAGGGTTAGGCTCTGCTCCAGCTTTGGGCAGCCGCCATGCAGCCAGCCCAGGGAACAGTCGGGAAACCACTTTGTGGGCCTGAACACAGCTCCAGCCCTGGGCAAAGTCTGAAACTAGGAATGCAGAAGAGTAATTTAATAGTTGACTACATCCTTCCCCCTCCCCCCACCTGCTCTATATCAGAGGTGGAAAGGGGAGGGAACAGGAGCCGGTGCTGGGGGGAGCCTTCCCGAACTGATCCCAGCCCACTCGCCGCAACAGGTCCCAGCCTCCCACCACCACCATTCATCAGGCTCCAGTCCCCCTTACCGGAGCAGGTCCCGGCCACCTGCCATGTGGCTCCAGCTAGCCATTGAAGTGGTCCCGCTCACCAGAGCGGCTGCCTGTTGTACCACTGACCTTGCAAAAGGAAGGTGAGTGCTGCTGCATGGCTCTGCAAATGAGGTGGGTGGGTGGGTGGATGGAAATTTTTTTTGGGAACAGCCGCGCAGGCATGCATCTTCGCAGGAACTATGGAGGCAACCATGCTCTTGCAACAGCAGGTCCAGTTAGTTACAAAGAGACAACAGAGAGCTGCTGACAGGCTTATGAGCCTGCTGAACCAATGCTGACAAGACCATGCTGGGGCGATCATGGTGACCTGTGTTTTGTACCTTTTAATATTTATCATGACTTTTCTGATCAGAGTCAGCGGGGGAATGTGTACATCATGTGAACAACCTGGAGAAGGCACAGAGAAGAGCAACATGTCTAGAAAACAGGAGCTATGAGGGAAGACTGAAAGAATTGGGTTTGTTTAGTTTGGAAAAGAGAAAACTGAGAAGGATTCAAGGAGGAGGGAGAAAAAATATTCTCCTTAACCTCTGATGATAGGACACAAAGCAATGGGTATAAACTGCAGCAAGGGAGGTTTAGGTTGGACATTAGGAAAAACTTCCTATCAGGGGTGGTTCACAGGACTTTGCCCAGTGGACTGCTCTATGTTGTTTGATGTGTATACCTTTGGTTGCCCCTGCCTCTCTCTCTACCAGTAAGGAGTTATAGGCTGGGTGGGTGTAAAGATATGCATGGCCCTTTGAAGCTATAAAGTACTTCTGCTCAACACTTTTACAAAAAGGGGAACAAGGGTGAGGGAGTTTGCCAGAGAGCATTGGTGATTTTCAAAACCTCTTTGTGCAGAGGCAATGCCACCATAGTAGGTGCTGCAGAATTTGGCACATCAAACCGGTGCATCAAACATCCACCAATTCTCTGCCTCTACCACAAGCTTTCAAGAGCTCTTGGTGTGCCTTTGCATCATCTTATGGCACTAGATATGGGGACCTTATGATGCCTTTATCTGGTGATGATGAGGATGATGCCAGTGCCACCAACTCTGCACCTTCTTCCTGCAAGGGGGATCAGCTGGCCTCCTGACTCTGAGGGGTTTCTTCCTCAAGGGCTTGCACCTGCTTGGGGGGGGAGGGGTTCAGGATACCAAGGTGGAAGGGCTCTCTGATACCCCTGGAACCAAAGGAGCAGCCTGGAATGGCTGGGTAAAACCCCATGGGCTCCAGGAATACCAGGATATTGCCACTGTTCTTTTGGCCACAGAGGGAGGTGCAGTGCCAAAGACAGGGGTAGCACCATCAGTCAGAGCCTGTCCTGGTGGCAAGAAACCCTGCTCAGTGCCAATTTCAAAGGCCATATGCTCACTGCCCGAGGATCAGGAGCTGTAGGGCCTATGACTGCCTTGTGCACAATGGTGAGTACCTTGGTCCCTTAAGGCTCTATCTAAATGGGGGTGAGTCTCAGTGACAGGGCATCAGAGAGTATAGGGAATAGGTGGATCAGGGACAGGAAACTGGTGATCAATGCTCCAAATACTTGCTGGATGCCGAGACCTGGAACAGGACTCGGCCTATGATTCCTCCATAACGCGATGGAGAATCATATTCAAAAGGAGGTATATCAGAGGACAGAAAGAGCAACAGAGGAAAAAAAAACAAGAAAAGAGAGAACCAGAAGGGATGGCAAAGAGGGATTGAAAATGACAAATGAGAAGAGGTATCTAATTTATTTCTTTAGCGGTTCAGAGGCATCTGATTCATAAGGGAGGTGCAGAGTTAACTTTACCAGAATTTTGTCACTTCCTTTCAAGTACTATGCAAAGGTCAAACACAACACGCAATCAAAGAAAGGCCAGGAAATTATCTTTATATATCACCTTCATCCTTTAAAAATCAAAATCAATTTTAATTCTTGAAAAATATATCTTTATATTAAATGAAGACGCTGTTTGTTTGCTTGTTTTGTTTTAAAGATTTTTCTCCCAACTACAGATAGCTTCACCATACCACACTGTGTATTTTGTTACAACCATCTGAATTTTCATTCATCACTAACTTTTCATTAATCCTTTATTTTGTGGAAATATATCCGAGATACCTCCTGCAAAAGCTAAAAATAGATTTCCAGACATGGAAGTTGCACAGTCTATCAAAACACTGCAATCTGTCTGAATTATTTTATCCTGTCTCAGAACTACAAACTGAGGTACTGAGAGCTGCACAAAGACTATGATTAGAAACCAGGGGAACAATTGATAGTCAAGTCAAATCCAAACCTTTAAGTATAATGATACATTCAAACAGCTGAAGCTATTTTCTATTTCTATTTTCTGCCGTCATAGTCCATTCTAAACTTTTGTCATATTTTGTCAACTTTTGAAGTACTATTTTAGGAACTATAACAATTTCTAAATGTATCCATTCCCAGGCCCATCACCAGGTACTGTACAGAGATTCTACAAACAAATCATTGTATGTTCTACCTTAACATGGTAGTAGGCTCTCTACTTCTATATACTCTCCTTCTCACCACCAATTTGACTAATTAATCTTGTCTTATGAAACTAACTGGCTATTCTGTAACCTGCTTAGTAGGATAAATCCTGTGCAAGGAGAGAGGTCTTGTGCAGTGATTTAAAATTAACAAGACTAATCTTTAGATGGGCAGGTGATTGTATAGTTCAGTGATGTCATAAGGAAAACCTGAATAATAACCTGGGTCATGCCCTAGAACAGTGGTCACCAACCAAGAGATCAGGGTCTACTGGTAGATCTTGGAGCCTCTGACAGGTGATCCTGACTGGTTTGGCCAAGACGCTATCAAGTGCAGGCACTTCAACCACCTCTCCCCCTACTGCTGTGCATCTCCTATCCTTGGCCTTGGAGCTGCCTCTCCCCACCCCCAGGAGCCTCCTGCTTGCTGTTCAGGGTAGGGGAGAGAGAAGAGGAACATTGATATAAAGATGCCCCCTCTCCAACCCTGTATCCTATCTCCACAGAGCAGAGAGGGGGAACAACAGGGCTTGGGATGGAGGGAGTTTGATGGCTGCTTTTGGGAGTGGAGTAGGGCAGGGATGAGCCTGCCTTAGCCCCACTGCACCACCACCCAGGAGCAGCCTGAGATAAGCAGTGCCCAGTTGGAGCTCACATCCTGAAACCCTACCCTAGTCATGAACCTCCTCCTGCACCCCAAGAACCTGCCCCGAGCCCCTTTGCATCCAAACACCCTCTCAGAGCTGGCACCTAGAACCCCGTCTGGCACCCTAACGGCCTGCCCCAAACTCAGCTCACAGCCCCCCTCGCACTCCAAATCCCTTAATCCACGACCAGAGCCATCACCCAACCCTCTGCCCCAACTTGGTGAAAGTGAGGGAGGATGGGGGAGGGAGGGAGGATGGAGTGAGTAGGGGTGAGGCCTCGGAAAAGGGGGCAGGGTATTTGGGTTTGAGGTAGATCTTGGATTGCACTTAAATTCAAAAAGTGATCTACTGCTTAAAAAGGTTGGAGGCTACAGCCCTAGGAAGTATCAAGGTGGCTGTGGAGAAGCAAAATTAATTTGTTGCGTGACTTAAGAGGATGTGAGAGAGATCCCATTCCCAAGCCATTCTTATTACGTGACAAATCTGAGGAAATTGTCCTGGTGGAGGTGTCAGTAGCAGAGGTTTTTTCAATAAATTGATAAACTGAAAGTGACCAGAATGAAAGGATATTCACCCACAAGTTCTGAAATTTCAGAAATAGCAGCATGTGGTTCATAACCTATTACTTATCAATCTCTGTATCAAATGCCTGGACATTATCGAAGGTAACTTTTTTTTTTTTTAAATAAAGTAAAAGCCTCAAGAGAAGATCCTGGCAATTTCAGGCCAGTATGCCTAACTTCAGTACCCTGAAAATTAGTTGAAACTATAGTAAAGAATATATTTGTCAGACACAGATAAATGCAGTATATTTGAAAGAGTCAGCACAGCTTTTGTAAAGGATATTTATGGCCTCACTAAGCTATTATAATTCTTTGAAGGCATATACAATCACGTGGAAAACAGTGATCCAGTTCATATAGTGTACCCCAACTTTCAGAAAGTCTAGGTCAAGGTCCTTCACTAAAGAGTCTTAAGCAAAATAAACAGTCATTGGATAACAGAGAAAGTCCTAATCAAAGTTCTCTGTAAGCTGTGCGCATGCGGATGGACAGCCTTGTTCCGAGCCCCACACAGAGGTTCAGAGCTCCCAGCGCAGGCAGGGAGCTCAGCTGATCGGCTCAGGAAGGGAGGGTGGGGCACTCGCGCTCTGGCTGTGGAGGAGCAGAAGCAGAAGCAGCAGCAGCAGCAGCTACTGCTGTCTGCTATACAGGCTCCAGACTCTACTCCGGTTCTCCCCCTGCCCCTCCCTATCTCCCTGGAGGGTCTGTACTTGTTGGGGGTGAGCAAGTTCTCCAATCAGGGAACAGGAAGTACTTGGGGGACCATGTGACCCAGATTGTGGTGAAGGGAAGCTGAAGGGAAGGAGGGATCAGTGCTCTATTGCCTGCCACCCACCATATGGAAAAAACTGGGTAAGTTACAGGTGCTGCCAGATCGGATCAACTACTCTGCTTCAGTCCCAAATCCTCCCCTGCCCTTTGAACTACTAACAAAACTGCAGCCTCCCCACTTCCCGCTTCTCCCTCAGCTTTCCCATTGGGGAATTGGATGGTCTGAGATCCTGTGTCCACTCCCCGTGCTGATCTCAGACTCCATGCAGAGCTGCCACTTTGAAACACTGCATAGAGTCTGGCACTGGGGCTTTGAAATGCTGTGGGGAGCACAGGGCCAGCATGGGAGTGCTGCTGGCCCTGTGCTCCATGCAGCACTTTTACCTTTGAAGTGTAGCAACAGCCCTGGAGCAGCCTGTGTTGGTTGTCTGGCCGCTCCCAGAGTGGGCGGAGGGGGGAAGGAACTTGAACCCCCAACCCTGGGGCTGTTACACTTTAAAGGCAGAGACGCCCTTATTGACTAATTAAATAGTCGATGCAAATTTTATCGACTATTCGATTAGTCAATTAATCAAAATTTTACATCCTAGAAAAGTGACAAAATTTGCAGACTACACAAAACTACTCCAGATAATAAAGTCTAAAGCTGATCATGAAGAGTTACAAAGGAACTTCATTAAACTGACAACATTATGGCAGATGAAATTTAGTGCTGATAAATGCAAAGTAATGCACATTAGAAAACAATCTTAACTATACATACAAAATGATGGGGTTTAAATTAACTATTACCACTTTAAGAAGGCTTCTGGAGTCATTGTAGATTGGGAGTGGGCAATAATTTTTAATGGGGGGGGCACTCCAAGATTTTGGCAAGTGCTCAAGGGCCACGTTTCTACCAAGGGAGGCTAGAGTCTGGAACAGAGGTTGGTTGCAGAAGGGAGCTTTGGGTAGGAGACTGAGGTGCAGGAGGGGGTATGGCATCTGAAAGGGAGCTTGGGTGAAGGAAGGGGTTGTGATTTGGGGCAGAGACTTGGAGTGCAGAGTCCAGGAGGGGTTATGGGTGCAGGAGAGGATTCTGGTCTGAGGGAGGGGCTCTGGAGGGGGTGCAGAGTTTGGGAGCGAGTTGTGACCTGGGTGAAGGGGGTGCACAGCATTTGGATGATGGTTTGGGGCAGGGGAATGGAGTGCAGAGTCAGGGAAGGGGTAAGGGAGGATTCTGGCCTAGGTGAAGGGTGTAGGAGAGGGTGCAGGTCTGGGAAGGAGTTGTGACCTGGGGGAAAGGTGTACAGAGAGTTTGGATGGTGGCTTGGGGCTGGTAGTTGGGAGGGAGGGAAGAGAGTGGGGGGTGACAGAGGCAGGCTCTGGCTGGGAGGCACTTACCTAGGCAGCTTCCAGCCAGCAGCCCTGTAGGAACCTGAAGGCTGCAGTCGCAAGCTGCTCCACATGGCTCTCCTCCAGGCAGGGTGAAGGACTGGGAGGGAGGAGGCTTCATTGGCTGCTCCTGCCACCGGCAACATATCTCAGCTGCTATTGGCCAGAAACTGGACAAATGAGAGCTGAAAGATTTTGCTGAGGGGCAGGGCAGAGCACAAAGCCTCCCTCCTTGCTCCCAGAATAGAGCAGCCACTTTTAAAATGGTTGCTGCTGCGCTTAAGGGTCCCAGCGAGGCAGCTGTGGGCCAGTCCAGTGGTTTGGCGGGCCACATCCAGCCCACTGGCAACCTCTTGCCCACTCCTATTGTAGATGGTTCTCAGGAAACATCCTCCCAATGTACAGTGGGAGTCTCCGCAAAAAGCTAACAGCATGTTAGGTGGGAACCACGATGAAATGGATAAATAAGAACACAAAAAATTAGATTTTCTAAAGACACAGATCAGGGAAACAAAAGTAATTAGATTTATGGAACAATTTCCGTATGAGGTATTAAAAAGATTGACTATTCAGCTTCGAAAAATGATAACGAAAGGGGGATATAACAGAATTTAAAGAAGGCATGATGATATGGAGAAAATGAAAGTGATATTTACCCTTTCCCGTTACACAAGTAGGAGTCATCCAAAAATTAATCCACTTTACTCATCTGAGGATATATATATAAAGAACAACAAGTAGTCCTGTAGCACGTTAGAGGTATATATAAGGAGATGCCAGAAAAGCAATAAACCAACTTGTCTCCGGCTTGGTAGCTGGAATGTGCAGACAATGTGTCCTGGACTTGAACCTGATCATGATCTTACAAACATGGACTCAATATGTAAAACAGCAGTCAGAGACCAACAGTTATATAAATTGAATGCTAACATTGCTGCTCTCCAGGAGACCAGGCTGGCAGATGCTAGATTAGTAAAAGAAACCAACTACACCTTCTTCTGGAAGGGTTTGAGTTCAGAGAAACGCCGTCTTTACGGAGTTGGCTTTGCTGTTCGAAACAATCTAATGAACTTTAACAGTACACCCATAGCTGAATCAGAATGTGTTATATCCCTAAAGCTCAGCACCAAGTCAGGATATGTTAACATCATAAGTACTTATGCACCCACACTAACGTGCACTGAAGACAAGGACCGCTTCTATGGTAATCTTCAGAAAGTTGTCAATTCCTGTTCATCCGGTGAACAATTGTACATCCTTGGTGATTTTAATGCAAGAGTGCAACGCGATCACCAGTCCGTGCCCATTTGCCTAAGTCATCATGGCACTGGGAAAATTAATGAAAATGGTCAAAGGCTTCTTGAATTCAGTTCTCAGAATCATCTCTCCATCACTAATACTTTTTTCAACTTAAAAGACTGTCACAAGGTCTTATGGCGCCACCCCAGATCCAGTCACTGCCATCAACTCAAACTTGTACTGGTCCGCAGAAAACATCTCAACTCCATTAAATTTACACATGCGTATTGTGACAGTGATCACTCATTGATTATCAGTAGAGTGAAAATTGCTCCTAAGAAACTCCATACATCAAAGGACTGCAGAAAACCAAAGATACTAGTATCCTCAGTACTAGAGATGCACTGAAATGCTGTCTTTGTGGAAGAATTCACTTGCAAAATGGAAGACAAACCTGTCCAGCAGTCTGTTGACGAGACATGCTCCATGCTGAGTGCTGCAGTATATGAATGTGCCATACATGCCTTTGGAACACAGAAATTTTCCATCAAAGACTGGATTGATGAAAACGTTGACATTCTCAGGCCTCTTCTTGAAGAAAAAAACAAGGCTTTTCTGAACAACATAAAGAATCCATCTCAAAGTTCAAGAGATCAGCTCTGCCATACAAGATCTGTTCTTCAGAGAGAATCCAGGCGGTGTGCAAACAAATATTGGGCCGATCTGTGTTCTGAAATTCAAAAAGCGTTTGATACGGGTGACCTGAAAACCATGTACGATGGACTGAAGAAAGCACTTGGACCAAACGTTACCAAAGTTGCTCCATTGAAACATCTAAATGGACAGGTGATTACAGATAAAAAGCAACACATGTCCTGATGGATGGAACACTAGTCAAGTCTTTACTCCCATGAATGTACAATACATCCTGAACTTGATAACCTCATTCCAACTATTCCAAAAATGTTAGAGCTAGATGTAGAGCCTACAGTGGAAGAGCCTTCCCAAGTACTTGATGCTCTCTCCAGTGGAAAAGCGCCAGTAACGATGGGATTCCAACTGAAGTCCTGAAGGCTAACAAGGCTGTCCTCATCCCCTTCCTCTATGACTTACTTATAAAATGTTGGCGAGTGGGAGTGGTCCCTCATGATACGAGGGACGCAAACATCATTATTCTCTATAAAAACAAAGGTGATAAGGGGGACTGTAACAACTACAGAGGCATCTCTTTGCTAAGCATTACAGGTAAAGCATTTGCCTATGTCATTTTTAATTGCCTGCAAAAACTCACAGATCGAGTCTATCCAGAAACACAGTGTGGCTTCAGGCTGGCAGGTCAACAATGGACATGATTTTTTCTCTTTGACAACTACAAGAAAAATGCAGAGAGCAAGGAAAGCGCTGTTTATAGCATTTGTGGACTTAGCAAAGGCATTCGATACAGTCAGTAGATCAGGACTGTACAAAGTGTTAACTAAGTATACGTCTAGACTACAGGCTTTTGTTGACAGAGGCTTTGTCGACAGATACTGTCAACAAAGAGTGTCTAGACTACATCCAGTTCTGTCGACAAAGCAAACCGCTTTGTGACATGACAGTGTAGATGCAAAGGACAGTGTAGATGCAATAACGCCTTCTGTCGACAGAACTCTGTTGACAAAAGGCGTTATTCCTCATAGAATGAGGTTTACCGCCATCAAAAAAACTGCCGAGTTCTGTAGTAAACTCGGCTGTAGTGTAGCCGCAGGTATAGTTTTGTTGACAAAAGTCCACTTTTGTTGACAAAACCCTGTAGTCTAGACACGCCCTAAGATTGACTGTCCACCAACTCTACTCAAGATCATAATAGGTTTTCATGAAGATATGAAAGCAACAGTGTACTATGATGGATCTACATCTGAACCCTTTGTGGTGAAGAGTGGAGTCAAACAGGGATGTGTCCTTCCTCCTATCCTCTTTGTTATATTCTTCTCAGTCCTATTAAATTGTGCATTTCTAAACCCACACAGTGATGTATTTCTCCATACAAGGTTAGATGGCTCTCTTTACAGGCTAACATGACTCAAGGCTAAAACGAAGGTCAAGAAAGTCCTATTCGCAGATGATACAGCGCTTGTCGCACATAATGAAGACACGCTACAGGCACTGATGGATTCTCTGTCCAGACTTAGTAAACTGTTCTCTCTCGACATAAGCGTGAAGCAAACTGTTGTTTGCTCAAGGTGTATCTCAACCACCCAAGGTCATTCTGAATGACAGTCCATTAGAGATGGTTCAACAATTCTGTTACTTTGGGTCTACTGTCACCACAAATCTCTCCATGGACGAAGAACTGAACATCAGAA
>CM057847.1:162373581-162385190 GCA_030068395.1 Apalone spinifera
TCACAGAATCATGAATATTAAGTGGCAAGACAAAGTTTCAAATGCAGATGTCCTTTCAAGAGCTGGCATACCCAGCCTCACAGCAATCCTTAATAACAGAAGACTCTGATGGCTTGGCCATGTGAGAAGAATGAGTGATAAATGCATTCCCAAAGAAATCCTCTTTGGTGAATTAACAAGTGGAGCAAGGGCAAGAAGAAGGCCAAAGTTAAGATTAAAGGATATATGTAAAAACACTATGAAAAGGTTTAACATCAATCCAGGCTCTTGGGAATCTACATCATCAGATCACAATACCTGGCGATAAATTACTACAACAGGACACATCATTTTTCAATAGGACCTGTGCAAGTAATGCAAAAGAATT
Organism: Apalone spinifera; assembly: GCA_030068395.1. Lineage (NCBI taxonomy): Eukaryota > Metazoa > Chordata > Testudines > Trionychidae > Apalone > Apalone spinifera. Next base: position 162,373,949 of record CM057847.1, read on the forward strand.
CCCCCTCAGAAGGAAAAAGTCTCAGACTCATGGAAACCGAAATAGACTAGTATGTAGCTACTGTAATTGACTATACAAATCCAATATTGGAGGCATAAGCCATGAAAGTAGTTGCAGATCCAAGCACAACTCATAGATTGTCACTGCCGCTGCTTACCACTGTCTCTCGAGACGAATGGGCCATATATATATATTATAGAACTACTCGTTGTTTCAAAAAATTAATAGACATCAAATTTAAAACAAAGGAAGCAATACCATGAACCTTAATAACTACTCAAGTGCTTAGTGGAAACCTTATGAAATCTCAGAACTCAAATTTGGCCATTAGCTTTCCAGTATTAACAAATATCACACATCTGTGGCTACAATCTAAAAGGCAGGGACCTAAACCATATGTCATCTGATGCAAAGTGCACACAGTATATATAACTTCATCTAAGAAAACAAGAGATTTTTAGTCTGACCTCCTGTCAGACGAAGGGGCATAAAACTTTCTTAAAATAATTCCCAGTGCATGTACTTTAGAAAAAGTATCCAATCATGATTTAAATAAATTGTCAGTGATGGAGAATGCATCATGACCTTTGTTAATTTGTTCCAATGGTGATTTATCTCGTCAAAAATGTACATCTTACTGTCAGTCTGAATTTGTTTCACCTTAAGATAACTTACGCATAAAACAAACAAGCACTCACATTCCCACTAGAAAAAATGAACTGTGTGAAGAACCCTAGAATGGTTAAGAGACTATATAATAGTTTCAAAATAGAAGTATAAAAAAGAGTTGATTTTTCTATTTGGAAACAGAGAAGTTTTGTGTATTCCTAGTAACAAATTCTTATTTAAGTTTTCTAAGAGTGGACCAGACTGACACTCCAGAGACTGCACACTGTGCCAACACATACAGATCTCAGTGTGGGTAATTAACTGGATCTGTCAGGGACTAAAAACGACAGAGAACAGTGCTATGATGTGTTGCCTGGAGGATTTGGTGTGAGTAGAGAGAGGATAAAATAGATAGGATCTTAAGAGCCTCTTTTTTCATTAAATGAATAAAAAATGCTGCCCCGGGTGCTGGGGCCAGAGAGCTAGGCTGTTTACTTTTGAACTGGGAACGAGCTTTTGACAGAACACAGAACTACACAGAGAAAGCTATTAACTACTATTTGTATTGTGTTATAGCCCAAGGGATTCTATCAAGATTGTTGTAGGCACTCCACAATCAAAATATAGAAAAACATGATCCATGCCGTAAAGAATTTAAAGCTAATTTAAATCTTTCAAAAGTAGCAAATTTAGATACTAGGCCTATTAGAGTGTCCAGGGAGGGAAGGGGAATTGACAAATATTTAATACAATTTAAAGACTATATAGTCTGCTTTCCATCTGAGTATTTATAACAATGAAATTTAAGTACTGGATAAAGAAATGGACTATAACAAGCTATCCAAAGTATTTTTAAAACAAAAGGAAAAACTCAAGGTCAGACTAACACGGCTACCTCTCTATTACTATTCAAAGTATTTCTACAATGCCTAGTACTGATCTCTATATACCATTCTAATAATGTGTCCTGTATTTGTAACTGAAGATATGGTATGTCGTTAAGTTCCCCTTGGAGTTAAAAGATTAAATCTAGCTAGCAAAGCAAGGTGTGTTCTTTTAGAAGCCAGCCTACAGAGCTAAATTTGCTATGAGTCTTGCAGAAAGCCCCAGGTGCTGAAGTTTAAATCAGCACAGCTCCCAACATGGAAGCCAGTGTAGCAGAAACCAGTATATTACAGTTGTCACCCCCCTCCAAAAAAGACATACCAGTTGCTAGCACTGTTGCATTAAATGACTTGTGCCTCGAGTTGAATGGCTTGCCCAAGTGCTGTGTTTTAAAATGTGTGTTTGCTCGTTTCTTTGTTTGAAAACTGCCATTTAAGCAAAACGGAAATAAACTGTTCCCAGTTCAAAAGGTTTTATTTTATTTATTTGTTTGCTTTTTCCCATTTGATTCACCCTGGAGTAAGTTATTGAAGAATCGGCTTCAAGAAGGAAACAATCTCATCGCTTTCTTCCTACTGAATCTGAAAGTTATATCAGTATAATTAAAACAAGTTTCACAAAAGCATAAAGAATCAAATGCAATGCAGACCTTGAAAAAATGATGTTTTTATTCCATTAAAAGAACCAGTATGTAATACGCAAACATTTTGATTGAAGCTGTTACTTAAGAAAATGGTAAGCTGAGAAGCAAAACCAGAAAATCCATAATAATAATTGCACACTTAAAAGTGGGCCCACAGCCCATTTTGAGAAACACTGATCTAAACTCAGATGAATAACCTTCTGCTTCTCTCGCCTGAGCTGATCTGCATTGTAGATATTCAGTCTAAATCATGTTGTCTGTAAGGTCAATATAGCTCACAGCTCTAAATTGAGATATAGTCAAGAAAGCAGAACAGTGTTTGTTCAGAGAAGCAAATGATAGTAAAATTGAATTCTGTACTAAAAGGAACACCACTAATGCATTCATTTTACAGTCTATTTCCACAATACAAAATTACTTTAGACTATTAAATCCTTCATTGTAAGTTAAAAAAAAATTCACCTTCCCATGCCTATCATAGCCAACCCTGATTACAGAATAAGCAGAATCAATGCAAATATGTAGTGTAAGTAGGAAAGTCCAGGAAACTGTGGCTATGCTTGCAGGGAGGAAGAAGGCTCCAACAGGGCAGTGAATCAGCAGGGCTGAAGGCATCAGCAGGGAAGGCCTGCAGAGAAGTTTTCATATAACTATGTGACTGGGCAACAAAATGGCAGATACATTTTAATGTTGATTAATAAATTGGCTAGTATCACTCAAGAGAGTGAGATAGAAATGTAGCCGTGTTAGTCTGGTGTAGCTGAAACAAAACACAGGACTATGTAGCACTTTAAAGACTAACAAGATGGCTTATTAGATGATGAGCTTTCGTGGGCCAGACCCACTTCCTCAGATCAAATAGTGGAAGAAAATAGTCACAACCGTATATACCAAATATTTGTATCCTTTGGTATATACGGTTGTGACTATTTTCTTCCACTATTTGATCTGAGGAAGTGGGTCTGGCCCACGAATGCTCATCATCTAATAAGCCATCTTGTTAGTCTTTAAAGTGCTACATAGTCCTGTGTTTTGTTTCAAGAGAGTGAGATCTTGTAGTCATCGTGGCTAATTCCCTGAAAACAGCCACTCAATGTGCAGCCAGTGTCAAAAAAGCAGTCTTAGGAATCATTAAAAAAGGATAGCAAATAAGTCAGAGAACATGTACTGCCTCTATATAAATCCATGATACACCCACATCTTGAATACTTCATGCAAATATGGTTGCCTAATCACAAAAAAGTTATCCTGGCATTGGAAAAAGTTCAGAACAGGGCAACAAAAATGTTTGGGGTATGAAACGGCTGTCATACGACGAGAGGTAAAAAGACTGAGACTTTTCACCTTGGAAAGAGATGACTAAGGGGGGATCTGATAGAGGTCTATAAAACCATGACTGGCATGGAAACAGTGAATAAAGAAGTTATTTACTCCTTTCCATAACACAAGAACTGGAGTGTCACCAAATGAAATTAATAGGTAGCAGGTTTAAAAAAAAAGGAAGCACTTATAAACACAATGCACAGTCAACCTGTGGAACTCCTTGCCAGAGGATGTTGTGAAGTCCAAGACTATAACAGCATTCAAAAAAGATCTAGATAAATTCATGGAAGATAGGTCTATCAATGGCTATTAGCCAAGGGTGGGCAAAATCCGGCCCGGGGACTGGATCCAGCCCACCAAGCATTTCTCTCCAGCCTGCCCAGGAGATTAGCATAGCATGCATACTTACAGCATGTGTTCAGATATCCCTCCCACACCTTGTTCTATTCAGCAGCTGAGCTGCTTCCAGAATTTTCCTGCTAGCTGTGTTGGGGGAGAGGAGGAGGGGAAGAATAGAGGGGATAGGGGAGTTGCTTACGTCAGGCTGTCCTTTTGTCCCATTACACCATCTCTACAAAGTAGGGGCTGGAAACAGGGAGACACACACTCCAATCTGAAGTGCGGATGGTAAGTGATTCAGAGGAATGCAGAGTAGGGGCAGAGGGAGACAACAGAGGACAGATTTCTCTTAAACAGACGGAGCGTGGCTTCTCTCAGAAACTTACTCAGCAGCAGCCAGTACACGTACACTCTGTCATTTTCACACACACACAGTCTGTACCACACACACAGTCACTGTTACATACACACTGCCACACACAATCTATGTCAAAGTCTGTCTCACACACACACACACACACACACACTCACTCTCTCTCTCTCTCTCTCTCTCTCTCGCCTCAGCCTTGCTCCTTCTGAGGGGCCCAGAGAGAGCCCACAATCATCTACCAAAATTCGTGAAGTCATCCCTCTGTGAAAATTACTGCCCACCCCTCCCTTAGCCTCTATTTTTCAGAAGCTGAGACTGGGCAGCAGAGGAAAGATCACGTAATGATTACCTATTCTGTTCATTCCCTTTGGGGCACCTGGCATTTGGCTACTGTCTGAAGACTGGATACTGGGCTAGATGGACCTTTAGTCTGAACCAGTATTGCTGCTCTTATGAAGGATAAACACCAGGTGGGAGGTGCAGAAAGGCAAAGAGAGAGACATAACTTCAGGTTGGAGGGACCATTCCTTGCTGAACCCAAGATGAGGAATGTGTGAGTATGTATTCTGTTTTGGAAGATTTTGGATTATTATGAAACAGTAACTGAACTGTGGTGGGGACTGGAAGACCAGTGGACCTGGGTACTGCATAAATGGAACCCTATGTGGGGAAGCAGAAGTTATTAATCTTTGTTACAAGAGATATTTCAAGATATTTGGGTGCTCTGATATTTCAAGATATTCCATGCATCTAGAACCAGACAATTTTGAAGGCATTGTCTGTTGGTTCTTGTGGGTGCCGTTGCTTCCCTTGAGCCTCCAAGTAGATAAAGGAGGCATCATGCCAACTATCTCTTCAATTCCTTCTCTACCATAAATCAAAAGATGATCTGAAGAAGGAGGAAAGGAAAGAGGATCGTAGAATTCAGATAGAAACCATATCTCTTGAATCAACTCCAGTTTTGAAGGTAAGTAACCTCCTCTTCTTTTGCTGGTTCCTATGATACTCTGCTCTGAATGACTGAGGAGGAGAGTATGATGATGGAGAAAGCAGGGTCAAATGAAGGGCTACTATATCAAAGGACACATCAGCACAGGAGTCCTGGACCAAAACACCATGTTTCACTAATGTGTGGATAGAACTCTACATAGCTGTTTCTCAAATATCAACTCTTTTAGAGATGTTACAGTTTTTGCTTGTGCTCTCGTAAAATGAGCTCTTATCCCAGAAAGGAAGGCAAACTGATAGAGTCATATACAGACACAGAGCTACTTTGAGATTCTTCAACAGGCTAGAGTATGACAAGAACTCACTCAACTATGGCAATAAACAGTTGGGAAATTTTCTGTCTGGTTTTGTTCTTTGTAGGTAAAAGGCTCCAAACTGTTTGCTGAAGGAATGAAACGGTTAAATGACTGGTTCAGATGAAACTCAAATTGCTTTAGAGGTGAATTTGGGGCACAAACACATTGAAATCTTGTCTTTTGGGAATATGATGTAAGGAGGATTCACCATCTATGCTGCTGGCTAAGGCAATGGCTATCAGGAATGAAAACTTCATGGATAGGAGACAGATGTGTCATGAAGCTAATGGTACAAAGGGAGACTAGTGAGCACCAGGAAAACAAGTTTCAGGTTTCATTGAGGAGTAGACTTTTTTACTGGATTCTTTTCCAGAATCTATTAGTCCATGGGTGATTGAAGATCAAATGCCCCTGTGCAGGTGGCTAGCACATACTCAATACTGCCAACTCGACACACAAAGAACTATTGGAAAAAAACATGTTTTTAGGGAAAGAAGATGGTCCAAAATCAATACACAATCTTATGCTCTTTCCTGCTAATGCACCAGTTCTATGCACATTACACATTACAAGAGTGATGGCCATTCGCCTCAGGGACAAATCCTCTGCATCTATCACTGACTGAGGAGTGGTCTTTGCAATTACCTTGCACTTCTGTGAAATCTGGAGATTGAAGACTGTCCTGATGTGGAAGCTTGTTAGTAAAGTCTGAAAATTTGGAATAATTCACGTATCAGAGAGGTAGCCGTGTTAGTCTGAATCTGCAAAAGTGGTGAGGAGTCCTGTGGTACCTTATAGACTAACCGACGTGTTGGTCTATAAGTGTTGAATAATTCAAATATTCATATTTAACCACAAGTCCTTGGTATCCTGAACTGAAGGCAAGTAGAAGAGACTTTCCTTCTCAGCACTTTGAGGCATCCATCATCTTTGTCAGCTGGAGTAGGCAATGGGTGTTCCTGTCTAAATAGGTCTTGTCACAGCCTGAACAATCAGGAGCAAAATGGGAAAAAAATAAATTCCACCCTTTTTGTTGAACAAAACAATGGCTTTCTGCCCTTGGATATGCCAGACTGCTCTCTAGCTGACTTCTAGGTCACTTTGTTCACAGAAAGTGCTATTCAGCTGGAACCAGAAGACTGAAAGCTGTATTAGGGATTATGTTGAGAACTGTGAACTTTCTGAAGAAAAATTGTTAACCACCCTGCGATTCTGTATAATAGTACCTGAAACTGCTTATGGCCATCATGAGCTACTGTTTCATCTGGAGAAAAACAACAATCTTATCAATTCTGCCTGACCCACTCGATCCAGTGCACACTCCTCTTGAATAGATTAAATGGAAGCTCTGTTACTGTCTTCAGGGGAGAGAAGGAGATGGGAAAGGGTGGAGGTACAGGAGGAGGAGTGGAATGATTCCCATGCTGATTGAACCAACACTTTAGAATGTTACTGGTCCCACCAACTCAAGAATGCCTATTCAGATGAACTAAATGGAGGTCCCCATGGCATATAGTACCAAACACTGAGGTACATATTTAGATGAGGTTGGTCCCAAACTGGCCCAGCTGTCATGTCTGGGAAGGTATGCCATGAAGGGGAAAACACTGGTTCACTGCATGATTCAGAATTTTGAAAGCAGTGTCCACTGGTACATGCATACTCCCTTGCTCTCCTCTGCCTCCCCAGAAAGAAAAAGGTGATTCTAGAGTCTTAACTGGAAGATTGAATGGGAGAGAGGCTCCTCCAATAAATCACATCTGCCAGTAGAGTCAGGACTTCCAAATGAGGGAGAAGGATATGTTGCACCCAGGAGAGCAAAAATCTCCTCAGTAGGAGTGAAGCATTCAACTCTTCCCAGAGTGTTAAGGTTCCTGATAGATTCAATATGGATGGTAGCTGTGGCACTCCATGATTGCCTTTGATTGATGCAGGAGGATCTTGGATTTTATGTTTGGATAATATCAGAAACACTGTTGTCCTCAATTAGTGATCCAGTATGAATCAAGCCCAAGGTTTGTTAGCTTTCTTCTCATGCCCCTGAGACTTAAGTTGTTCTCGTTTCTCTTGGGACAAGCTAGAAGACTTGCTTGATCTAGGAAGGGCTGTATCCAACTCCAGTGTGGTTTTGCAAAAGGATTTGCTCTTGTATTTATGAGACTGTCCTCAGTCTTCAGGGCAAAAGCCTGATAAGGGATTTGTGGAGGCAGAATCCTCAAGGCAGGAGGCATGCACTTCGCACATATGCAGTGGGAGGGGGTCTCCATGAGGTGCTTCTTCAGACCAAGTTCCCACCCTTCATAAGCACAACTGGGAAACAAGTGGCAAATATAGAAGAACCTTGCCATGATATGGGCTTCCTGAGGCAATACAGACAACACTAATGGTTACTGCAGATCAAGAAGTTTTGAAGGCTTAACCGCCAGGTATAGATAGAGGACCGAGCTCTCCAGCGAACTATAACTATACTCCAAATAAAAATAATCAGCTAAAACTCAAACTTCTAAAAACTATTTACAAATATATGCATATGTATTGCAGACAAACTGATACAGAAAGCAAAGCTCTGAACCCTTGAGTTTCTGACCCAGGCAATGAAATAGTAAGAAGGAACTGAAGAGGTATGTCCCACAATTTAACTCCATGTCGAAGAAACAAGGAGAACACGGGAACGTGTATGTACCAACAGATTGAAATTCTCTGGATTCAGCACATGGATTAAATGACTCATCCACAACAGAATACACGTAGGAAGCAGCACTCAAACATTAATGCTTATTTTCCTTCAGACTGTGTAGAATGTAAGAAGTCTTGAAGAAGCGAAAAACAGAGCCGGGGCACTACAGGGCCCTCTTATCCATAAGGAGGTGTGCTGGAGGAGTTATCCCTATTACACTCACTTATTACCTCAAGATTTAGGGGAGGAAGAAAGTAAGAGCCCAGTTTAGCCTTGGACAGGTGGAACCAAGAAAATTATCAAAGTCGTTATCCTTTCCAAATAATACTTTTTTTAAAAAATGTATTTGTGTTGAGTTTTTTGTTTTGTTTTGTGATTTAGCAAAACAAGGGGCCTGATCTGCTGCAGAGCAATCACTGAAACCAAGATCTAAGCCAAAGGAAATGACATAAAGAAACAATTATTAATTACTTCTATTGTAGTAGTGACAAGAGGCTTCAGGAAAGGTTGAAGCTCCATTATGGTATGTGCTGTTTAAACACAAATAAATGAGAAACCTTTAATCTGTGCTCTATCTGAACCAAATACGGTTTAGCTCTAGAAACATGCTCATCACAGTCTGAATACAAGAGTACAAGTGGCTGAGTTGTAACAATTTGAGGGGTCACCTTGAACAATGGACAAAAGCCATGACATTATTGATTGCAAGATCAGGAGAACGTGGGTTTCACATGGCCTTACAAGAAGAACAGTATTTTTGGAACTTTCAAACATATTTGCTCATTTTTCTCTTGTTTCAGTATCTAGAAATTTAAAACTGCATTACTAATTGAGAAAGCCTGGTTATTCAGGGAAATTAAAATGAGAAGAGCTTGGGAAATTTTGAATGTGAACTTAAAAGTTGTGCAATATCCCATTTGCAAGATAGATGAAAATGGAATTTTGGTGAGATTTTTAGTAACAGCAAGGCTGACACATGCTAATTCTGCACACAGATTATTGATCCCTCATACCACTGTCAGTGATGAACATATAATAAAAAACTAAACAGAACAGAATGGGCAAAAATCTACGTGGTTAGCGAACCAAGTGAACAATGAGAATACAAGTTGTACCTCCAAAACCCAGCACTCTCTGGACCAGCAAACCCGGGAGCCTATGGGCAGGAGGGCCAGCTGAGCGGAGCATCACGGTTTGCAGCCCGGCTGGGGAGAGCACGGGACGGGGGCCAAAGCCCCGCAGCAGTTTTGAGTAGCCCTTGGGAGCGTAGGACTGAGCCTGGAGCCCCAGGGCAGCACAGGGCAGGAGTCACCACAGCAACCCCCAGCTACGCGGAGCCAGAGCTCCACAGCTGCACCTGGCTGCACATGGCTGGATCCCCATGGCAGAAGCTGGAGTCTGTGCCTCCAAGGGAGCCAGCAGCAGCTGGGCAAGGAGCCTAGCCAGGTTGGGGGGGGGAGGGAAGAGAGGAGGAAGGCAAAGCACAGCTACCAGCAGCGGGCAATGGGCTTGTAGGCTGGTGGCAGCAGATCTCTCCTAGTCCGACAAATTCTCTTGTTTCAGATCAGTCAGGTCCCGATGATGCCAGACCCGGGAGGTCCAACTTGTATGGGAAATTTCTAATGTGAGCTTGTCATTACAGATTTTCCTTTAAATGAGACATACTTTTAGTAATTGACCATTTTTAAATTAACGCAGTTTTAACCCACTGGAGAAATCAACAAGAATGGGAAGATGTTGCAAACAAAAGGATACGTGTAAACTGGAATTAAAAGCTCATTGAATCTCCACATTTGCTAACTCTGACTAAGTGGCTATTTTTAACTGATTCTATCCTGACCCCAAATGTCTTTATTGTTTATTAGTGCATACCATGCAGACTGTATACTTTAGTGCACACACTACCTGACCATGTGGACCCTGCTAGACACTAATTAAAAGTTCCCTAGTGTGCACTGATGTAGTCCCATGATGTAGTACTGTATAGGTAAGGGCTACCTTCTCAAATTCCTTGTCAAGTCCCACTTTTTCCAGGATGCCTAGAAAACTGCTTACTAAAATCACCTGATCATTTTATCTAGCTTTAAAAACAAAACCTTTAATCCATCATTCTGTGCACTAGACTCCACTGAGTAAAGCCTTGACCTTCCAAAGATCTATGCACATGTTTAATTTCATGCAATGGGATTAATCTCAGAATGTAAAATTAAGTATGTAAGTTTTTCAGTTTCTCCAAAGGGACAGCCAGGAGCCATAGAGTGGATGCTAAACTTGGATACCTAACTTTAATATTGTTTTGCAAGTTGCCATAAAGACAAAGTGTTTATATGGTTACGCCCTAAGCTTGCAACCTTTTAAAATTTAATTTATGTCTTTGCTCTCTTATCCATCTCTAATGTATGTTACTCTTTTCATTGAATCACCTTAGATTACTTTATTAGTTCCTCAAGGCAAGGAACACATCTTTTTAATCTGTATTGGGAGGCACCTGACACTCTTGGGTGCTTTTAATAATCATAATAAAAAATTAAATAGTTTTGGATGTTTCAGTTCATCAGGTTCTGAAGTAAATGTAAGCAGGGGTTTTTTGTTGTTGTTGTTGTTGTTTTTATTAACTGCCTTTGTTGAAGAAGTGGCATTCATTAGCCCTGAGCTAAAGTTACCACTTTAAAAAAATATATAATTTTCTGCTGTGGAACTTAAGTGATGTTTTTGGAGGCAATACATCTGCTCCTTCTGTCTTTGAGGAATGTCTTCCCTTACTCAGATACCAATCGCTTTATGTCCTGAAGTGTGAGGATAAATAACACTTGCATTTTTTCTTAAATTTGTATTTAAAAATTATAGTTATTAATATAAGTACATAGGAATATTTATTTGTTTTGTGCTTTTTTCAGTATTTACTACATTACTCTCATTTTCTATTTTATCCTGCAGCACTTGAGCTTATTATGCATTCCTTTAAAAAGGTTGTATATAAAATGATAGATCCCAATTTCCATGTACAGTAAACTTCCGATAATACGGCACCATTAGGACCCAGGGGGTGCTGGATTATCAGATATGCCAGACTATTGGAAAGGGGGGGGGGG
>CM057847.1:162407605-162418179 GCA_030068395.1 Apalone spinifera
CTGCCCCCATCCAGCCCTGCTTCCAGAGGGTGGTTCTCCAGTCCTCCTCCTCCCGATCTCCCCCAGCCAGGTTCCCTCCGCCCCCCGTTCAGCCTTGCTTCCGCCGTCCACCCACCCGGATCTCCGCAGGACAGCCCTGCTGCCCCCAACCTGGCGGACGGTTTCCCCCACACACACATACCTCCTCCCAGCCCACCCCATTTTGCTCCCCTCCCGGCAGACACGCTGAGGCCTGGTATTTTTTTCCTGCGGTCCGCGGCCCATAGTTTGGGAAACACTGGTGTAAATGATGTTTTTCCCAAACAAATGAATGTAGATTTACTTGTCTGCCTGTATCTCTGATGTAATGCAAGCATTGTGTTACTTGACACAAAGCAAGAATGTTAAGTCAACATGGAAATGAGAGAAACAATATAGCATCAACAAAGAACAAATAGCAGGAAAGAATAATTTTGTCCATTTCCAAGGGATATATTTCAAAGGTTTTCTGGATTATAAGGAGGAAAGGGAGCCCTTAGCGATCCATTTCACTGAAGAACACTAGTGTCAGAGGAGAGTGATTTAAGAAAAATCTGGATCCTGATTTGAATCAATAAACTGCGAAAAGTCAGTGGGTGAGAAAACTGCTTTAGGCAAAGGACGGTAGCATGCTACTTATGTTTTGGTTCTTATAAGATGTTATGCTTTTGTTTTATTTGTAGCCAATTCTTATTCTACCTTTACTCAATATGAGTTAAAACTCCATCTTCACTAATAAACTTCTTTTTGTTTTACCATAAGTACATCTGAGTAGTATTAATATTGATAAGCATGATATGAATTCTTAGTTGAGCTCTTTGGAGATAGTGGACTTGGTAATCACAGTAAGCATCCAGTGATGGAGGTTGGATATTCCAAGGGAACACTCTTCCAGGAGAGTTGGGTTGCATTAAGGTAAAGTTGGGTTGCTACAAGGTAAAGGCTGGCAGAATCCTGAAAAGTTTGCTTGGTGTTGCTAGCAGTGTGTTCAGGAGCTGTCACTAAGTTTAGTGCCATTAAATAGCTCTCGCTCACACTCACTGTGTCAGGGGGGTTACAAGGTTACCCACAGTTCTGAGCTCCTCAAGCAAGTGCCACAATCTCTTAAAGAATTTTAAAAACTTACTTCTGCAACATATGGATTAACAATTAGAGACTCATAAAAGGGATGACAGCCCTGCTTTTCCAATGCAGCATTTGCTTCGGAACTGCTTTTTAATACATCTCCAAATTCTTGGCCCTGAAAGGAATAAGAAGAGTTAAGCCTGGTGTCATGTTAGCCAACCAGGTGTCAGCTCATGCCAAAGCCCTAGGCCAGTTCACTTGTATATTAGTAGAGATTAAAGTGCTTGCAAATGTGTAAGAATGTATCTGGAGTTAAAACTTAATGGACAGTAATGGGATGTTACATGCATTGTTTTTTATTTATCTGTATATCATCTTGTTTGCTTATTACATGATATTTACATTGTGTATCTAAATAATCCATCGAAGGAGAAAGAAGACTCCTGGAATACCAGGGAAGAATTTTAACAGGAAAGTGCTAATTTCAAAGCAAGTGGTCATTACGTGTGATGGAGAGCGAGAAATGACATTCAATCATCAAAACAAAAGACCACGGTCAGTTTGCTCCTGTCATCTGAATAAGTGGGTTGTGCCCATGAAAGCACATGATACATGTTTTGTTAGTCTTTAAGGTGCTACTAGACTATTTGTTGTTTTTTAAGTTTTTTCCTGTTACAGATTAACTCAGCTACCCCTCTGAAGTTTATTTTCTGTGAGACGAAGCTGGAAGTATGGGTTCAAGGAAACATTATTTATCTCTGGACTGCCTGGACTCACTAGGGTGCTACACAGAGATCCCTCAGAGGCTATCTGGTTATCCTGAAAAAACGGGAAACTGGCAGCTTATCATATCATTGTCACCATTTGGAACTGCAATCTGACTTACCTGCACATATATTTTACCTGCTTAAATCTCTCAATACTCTGATTTCTTTTTCTAATCAACCTTTAGTTAGGTTTGGATAGAATTATCTACCAGCATCATCTTTGGCGTAAAATCTAAAGTAAGTGACTGGTCTCGGACAGGAAGCAACAGAAATGTGATGTGATTTTTGATATAAAAATCTTTTTATCACAAAGTCCACTTTGCCTAGGTGGCAAGATAGACTAAAGAGTCTAAGGGAACTGTTTGTGACATCATGGTAAAAAAGACATAGTAATCTATGAGTTCACATTTGCAACTGGCTTGCAGTGTTCTTAATTCAATTTCACCACTAGTTTGGGGGGTATCTGCCTGTTTTCTGACAGTCTGGGGTATGAACTCCTGGTTTTGACCCATTCCAGATAGTGTGATACCTAGTAGTAATGAAATCTTGTTTTAAGGCAGGGCTACTCAATACACAGGCTGCTTACAGCCCGCAACCCGTTTGTTTGCGGCCCATGGTGCGGTTTGGGTTTATGTAGGGCTCAACACGCAGCCTGCAGATGGGAGCCAAAACAAAAAAGTAGTCAATATAATGGTCTTCTGTTGACATGCGTTTTTGTAGTTAAATTCCTGGACTGTCATTGCTCATTAAAAGTGCTGTCATATGGATGGAAATCAGGTAAATATTGCATTTTATTAATTATCAGCAGAACTAACTTAAATGGGGCCTACATGTTGTGTAGTCTTGTCTTAATCTTTGTATTCACATCTCTAAGTGTGAAAGAAGCTATTTGCATATATATTTGTATGTACATGCAGCCACACACAAGTTGCAGACCTTGGCATGTGCTGTGAGTATCATTGCGGCCCCCAGGGCTTCCAAAGTTGAGTAGCCCTGATATTCAGATGGGAGGAGTTCCTGCAATCATCTCTGTGCATGGAACCTATGCAGAACCTGCTGAAGTCAATGGGGATCAACCGATATGGAAAGAAAAGTGAGAATGGGAACTGAAAAAGAATAGGAAGGTAAAGAGATTGTTTATATTTTAATAGAAAGTGAGACACTATGTATTAATGGTGCTTCAATTGCTTATAGCTCCCACAACAAACTTCCTGAAATTTTAAAAGCGTTGGCTTGTGCTTGCTCTCCTTTAATGACACAACTTTGTTGCTAATAAAATAAGAGCAACAACAGTATGTATTTTGCAAAAATAAAGTGGTAACAAAATATACAAAAACACTGTAAATCATCCATGGGCCTTTTTTCATGTTAGCATGACTGCCCGTGGTTCTAGTGGTTCAAGGAGCAGAGCTGCAGATTTTTCTAGGCGAAGAGATGGCCAGTGACTGACTGTGTACTGCCCTCTCCTCCCCCCAGGACTGCCTGTGCAGTTCTTATTGCCCAGGAACTGAAGCCAATAGAAACTACAGAGGCAGCATGGGTGGGCCCAGGAAGCACTCACTGCACAGATCCTCTTGGCTGCAACTTGTCCTAGGGACCAGTCATGCTGGCTGCTTCTGGGAGCAGCACAGAGTGAGGCCAGGCAGCGAACCTGCTTTAGCCCAGCTGTGCCCCCTCCAGCACCTCAACCGCTTCCCCCCCCCCAACTACCAGCCCCAGCCCAGAGGCCTGCCTTGAACCCTAAACCCCTCATTTCTTGCCCCAACCCAGAGACTCCATGTCCAGCTGGAGCCCAAGCTCTTGCCCCAGCCTAATGAAAGTGAAGGTAGGAGAGGGAGAACAATGGAGGGAAAGGAGATGGAATGAGTGTGGGGGAGGGCTGAGAAAAGAGGTGGGTCAGTTGGCAGGACATCAGGAAACGAGGCAGGGCAAGGGTGTTCAGTTTTGCACAATTAGGAAGCTGACAACCCTATGTTTATCCATTAGCAAGACAATACAGCATAGCAGAGACTTTTAGTGACTTCTTACATGTAATGGACGAAGATAAGTTAATGACCTCTTCCACCACTGTCCATCACTGACTGCATGCAGCATTGCTTTTGTCGTTGTAGTTGTATTAGTCAGAACTTTCATGGTTTTAGCGGTGGTCCAGTACAACAAGTCAGCAGACTGGCTAGAAGAAATGCTGATATCTTCCTGTGAGTTTATGCAACAATACACAACAACTAATATTAGCTATAACCTCAGCATTATCACTGCAATGAGTTAATAAAGCCAAATGCCTAGAATGAACACACAATGGCATAAAGACATACTGATAACAGTTTTGTTAATGAGTTAAATTACCAGTCTCATTAAGCAGCCAGCTAAACACAAGCAGAGTTACAAATAATGTTGCACTTTTTAATCTAATACCTGATTTTTTGATTAATAGAACACTCTTTTTCTCATTAAATTCTAATCTCATAATATTGTGGATAACAGCCATTTACATTTTGAAGGTTATGAAGGTGTTTATTTTGCTCAACTAGTCCCACAGTTCTGTTGATATACTGAAGTTTACAGAAAAGGGGAGGTTGGGCATATTGGCCATTCTTCAACATCTTATGAACAGTCTTAACATACAAAGTCAGGATTGTGTGGATTTCCAAGGAGCACAACTAAGCCATCCAGCTTCTCGGTAGGAGACTTTTGTCTTTACACCCTTCACTGGTGAGAAACAATCTTTTTTTTTTCCCCTTGGAGCCACCCAAAATAGAGTTCTCACCCGCTTTCCCATTCCATGTTCCAGATCTGCGCTATCTGCATTGATGGAAAAATACTGGCAAGCTATATGAATGCTCACAGATTTGAAATTCAGCATGTGGTACTTTCTGAGGCATTGACCAAATAAAGCAATTCTCATAAGCTGCAAACAGATCTTGTCAGATATCTGCATATTCTGATTTCCCACTCTTCCCACACTGACACATGTTTAAGGCAGACATCTGCATCCACACTCAATAAAGTCAGGTTCAGGTCTGGTGTTTCAAAATTTAGGGTATGGGTTTTGCACATTTGAATTACAGGATCAGACCTCCCTGAAACAACAGGTTTAAATTAATACTTGGTATATCTGCAGTGATTTCTGTTACTAACTCCCGAAAGCTCTGTGCCAATTCTTTCCATATTTTACACAACATATATATTAGAATATAAAAGATTTCAGTATGCCGTAAATAATGTAATTATATTCCACTGATAATCACACACATGTACACTTTTATACATATATTTTGCTCATGATGTAATGGCTAATAAGTTATGATGGTTATTTCCCTACAAATTATACTACATTAATAACTATCAAAAGAAAATCACTTCTGTAAATTTATGCTGGTAGGAGAATATGAGCTGCCAGTTTTCAGCTCAGCAACTTGAGACAGAATTTTAGACACTGAACAGGGACTGACAACTAAAATGACATGGGTGAAGTTCTGAAGTTAATACTTCAATGGGATAGGATTACACCTCTAATCTATTTTATTCTCTAGCATCTTTAAATATAGTACTGTATAAATTATCTTTTATAATTATCTTTTATAAATTTTATAAATTATCTTTTATAAATTATTACTGATTATCAGACTGGCAAACTGATAATCAAAGTGACATAGTAAGATTATTTCCCTTAGTTTAGGATCCAATTTCCAATGTTTTATACTGGAAGCCAATATGTAACCATGTAGGTTAACTGATGAACCCAGACTCACTGGTTAACCATGTAGATGGTTATACTTTCACATCCCTATCAAGAGCAGCAAATTATTTTTTACTTTAGGCTGCTCTAATATGCCTCATTATTTTAGTTTTTTTTTTAAATGTACAAAAAAAAAGAAGACATTTATCACCAAATCTACCATCATCATTAAAAAGGCATCAACAACTGTACTGCCACAACATTTGTAAATGTGAGCACTCCCTGGCTGATTTTGCACGCCTGTTAGCTCTACAGACTCTATATAGCTAAGAAAATATATTCAGAAGTCTATTCCTTCTTACAAAGTCCAATGAACATGGAATCCCATGATACCATTTTTTCTAGTTACTCAAATCTAGAACTGTACTCAGTCAAGATAAACAAAATGTGTTGCAGCCCCACCAATGGATTAACTTGATGGGCTGCATGACAAAGGTTGCCAACACATAATCTAGCAAAACAAAATACTAAACTACAGCTAGTAGAAGTTTTGAGTCCTTTAAACAGCAATAATGCAAAATGCAGATCTGTAATTTTTACAGGATGTTTGCAAATTATGCATCCTCTAAAATTTACCAATAAACACCTTGCTTCCAATGATAGCACCAATATTCTTGACATTGCAAGTTTCTCTTGTGCTAAAGTGCCACTGCATCGTAATTACATTTCCATATTACTTAAAATAATTATTTTATTTATATATCTAACAGCAGATGTAATGCATGTTTTAAGTATTAAGCAGATTTAGTATAAAGTCAGCCCTCGTTTATGAGGCATTACTTACTGTGGTTATTATCTCTCCTGTTTACGCGTAACACAGCATTTTGTGGTTAAGCACTGTACTTTAATCTAATCATACTAACTATAATAATCAGAAATATTCTTCTTTAATCAAGGCCCTAATTTGCTCTTTGAGATTTTTTGTCTTTGAGCACTACTAAATTAGACATTGAGGTAATTACAGCATACCACAAGAATGCAAAGGGGAACAGGAGCTTAATAACTAAGGTAATTGTGGAGGAATTCCTTTCCTTCCTGAACATAGCTCTTCCTGAGCTGAAAACCAACTACGTTAATTAGATTATCTAGTCCAGCCTAACACCAATGAGGGATTCCTCACAATATTTATTGTAATGCTTCGTCAGTCGAGTGCTATTTTTAAATGCATAAACAATGGTGTTTACAAAGGAGCCATAAGATCATGTTCCCACCTATGTCATCCTAACATACCCTGAGAAGAGGGAAAAAATGCTTCTAGTCCTCTTTTCAATTCACTGTGGGAGGATTAAAAAAAAATAGTTACCTGTTCTGTAACTGGTGTTCTTCGAGATGTATTGCTTGTGTCTATTCAACATAGGTGTGCGTGCCTGTGACATGCATCACTGCCACAAGTTTTTCCCTAAACAGTACTGTAGGGGCGAGGGACCCCAGCACTCCCCAGAGTAGCCATATAGGGCACGCTATATAGGGCATCCCAGACCCCTCCCTCCTAAGTTCCTTCTTGCCGGAACTATGACAGAAGAGAGAAAGGAGGGTGGGAGATTGAATGGACATGAGGAACACTTCTTAAAGAATACCAGTTACAGAACAGATAACTGTCTTTTCTTCTTCAAGTGCTTGCTTGTGTCCATTCAACATAGGTGACTATAAAGAGAGGGGGAAATGGACAGAAGGCATAGAGGAGACCTGACCACCAGTGCAGACAGGCATCCATTAAAGAACCCCACTCAAGGACAAACTGGGAGAAAAACCAGCTGCACTTTGTGTTCTCTCTCGTTGCAAATAGGTCCACTAGGGGACAGCCCCAGTTGCGGAACAGGGAGTCAGTCACCTCAGGGTGGAGAGCCCACTCCTGGTGAAAGATGAACTCTTTGCTGAGATGATCTCTGATCACATTCTGAACCACTGGAAGGTGATGGGCTTCTAGCACAATGCTGTGCAGGACGCAAAACTCCCAGAGTCTCATAGCCTTCTTGCAGAGCTCTGGGGAACCTGCTCCTCCTTGCCTGTTTATGTAGTACATCGTGGCAGTGTTGTCTGTGAGGATGTGCACCACTCTGCCTATGAAGTGAGAGAGAAACATTGCACACTTGTTCCTGATTATTCTTAGCTTTTATGTTTGTGTGGAGCAATTTCTCGTGATCCAACCACATGCCCAATTACAGTCTGAAGTGTCGACTACTAGCTCTCTCAAGTGCAGTTGAGGATGGTATAGTATGCTCAACATGACTCAGTCTGGGCTCATCCATCAGGACAGGGCTGACAGAACTTGAGGTGGGACCGTTACCACCCTTCCTAGAAAGTGCTTTACTGGTACATACACCAAGACCAGCCACATTTGGAGGGGCCTCATTCTGAGCCCGACCAGAGGCACAACATACATGCAAGCAGCCATATGAAATGCGCCAGAATCTGCAGACACACTCATGCTGTGGTCATAGGGGCATCAGCGAGTTGCCAAATGAGGGCCAGCAAGGCCTTGAATCTCTCGAGGGAGCGGTGCTCTGGCCAGGGTCAAGCCCAAAACCACTCCTATGAACTCTATCCTCTGAGTTGGTACCAAGAAGAACTTTTTCTTGTTTATCAGCAGGCCAAGCCAGCGGCATGTGTCCAGGAGGAGACACATGTTGCAATGGACCTTTTGCCTCCACGGGCCCTTAACGAGCCAGTCATCCAGGTAAGGGTACAGCTATACACCTTGACCCTTCAAGTATGCCAAAACTGCTAACATGCATTTGGCGAAAACCCTGGGAGCCGTAGATAGGCCCAAGGACAGGACAGTGAATTGGTAGTGGGTCTCCCAACTATGCATCTCAGGAAGCGCTTGTGACCTTCAAAGATGGCAATATGGAATTATGCATCCTTGAGGTTGAGAGGTGCCGCCAGCAACATGGAGGACCCTTCTTCTATCAGGGCCTTATAACTCATAGAGGGAAGCTATCAGCAAGGAGGTCTCAAATCTGGCCAGCACCTGTTTCAGACCTGGCAAACAAGACCTGGTGGTTCGCCACCCTTAACTGAAAGCTGGCTGAAGATTAAATATTTCTACCAAACAAGTCCAACCATTTGGAGTCTTTATTCTTGCAGACAAGGGCTGGCTGGCTCTGGTGCTCCCTGTGGTTAACGGATTCCACACAAGGGAATTGGGTGGCAGGTGAGTGTAAAGGTAGTCATGATCCCCTACCCGGACAAAATACTTCCACTCAGCACTCTTGTCTATAGGCAGGATGGAGGAGGGAGTCTGCAGGATGGAGGAGGGAGTCTGCCATAGTATCTTGGTGACTGCCTCATGCAGAGCCAAGGCCACCCTGACAGGCCCTGCAACCCAGAACCCCGAAAAACGAGTCGGAGCTCTCTTGCACCTCCTCAGCCTGGAGGTCCAAACTGTTAGCCACTCTTCTCAGGAGGTCATGGTGGGCTCCTGAGTCCTCCTGGGGCACTGCCAGGGGAGAAGCCACAAGAGCCTCATCCAGCAACAAAGAGGAGGCAGCCAGGGCTAGTTGGCCTTCCTCATGAGATGGGGGCTGACCACTCACCCCAGCTGTCTGTTGAGGGGGGGGCTGGTGTCCCCGTGCCCCCTTGAGGCCTATAAGATCCTGGCAACATTGAAGAGGCCTGGGATGCTCCAGTTACTGAGCTGGTAAGCTGAGGCTGTACTGGAAAGCCCCAGGGAGTCCATGGGGACCATTGTACCTGCCACTGGGAAGGTGGTGACGGCATGCCCTGGGATGGCACCAGCAGTGCTGATGTCAACGGTACTGAGGATGTTCCAAGCACCATCAGTGAAACTAAAAAGGAACTGAGGAAAGGGCCAGAGGCACCCTATATAGTGTGGCATGAGTGTGCCATCCAGGGGGGTACTGGTCAGGAAAAAACTTCCGGCACCGGTGCATGTGGCAGGAACACACCCCTATGTTGAATGGACATGAGTAAGCACTCCAAGGAATTAAAATTAGCAAAATGTGTGAATAATCTTTTATTGGAATCCTAGAGATTGTAAAACATGATGGAGCTATGCCCATCTAGTGATAGTTTTATCAACTTTATCCAAATAATAGTTAAAACAAAAAGTGTTAGCTGATATGTTGCCGCATTCAATGGCAACGTCCCCAGATGGTCTCCCCAACAAGTATATAGTGGATACTAATTAGCTCATCTCTGGAATCAATTGGATTTTTGTCTGAATAAACCTTAGACAGTAAAATCTGCAATACACGTGTATTTGTATAAGATTAATTACCAAGATAAGAGAGAATAAATAAAATCCAAGTTAGCAAAAACTTATTCTTTCAAAAGAACATTCAACCAATCTTCTAACTCAGCTCTTCAAAGAACTCTGCTCAAGACATTTTCACCTCCTTGATATTTAGGTGGTTCCTAGTCTTTCATTTTAGGGGACGCAAGTGCTCACATTCTATTGTGCTATTGTTGAAGTTATGTTGAAGCTGTAAGCGTGAAAGTGAAGAGAGGGGTAACATTCCTTTTTTCTAAATGGCATTTTAAGTGAAAAATCTTAAGTTACAGAAACTAGTGTGAACTTCACCGATTATGAACTTCAAAATCCATTACACCAAATGGATAAGCAAATATAAATGATACTGTATATAAACTGAAACAAAAGTCAGTTTTAAGTAAGAGCAAGTATTTCTATCAAGTATTACACACTTCACTTCTCTACAGAGGAAAAAGGACTGTAAGCTGTCTAAACTCCTACCTGCCACATGGAGCCACAATAGTGGTACCCTTAACTCACCAAGCAATATCATCAATCTAGCCAACTACACACTCAGCCTGTCAGAAAAGTCTTTTGGGGACTCTCTTTTTGCCCCATCACTGCTACAAACATGATACAGTTCTGCGGTGATCTGAAAGCCTACTTTCGCTGTCTCCGACTCAAGGAATACTTTCAACACAACAATGAACAGTGCACAGACACACAGATACCCTCCCACCAACAGCACAAGAAGAAGAACTCTACATGGACT
>CM057847.1:162420593-162442350 GCA_030068395.1 Apalone spinifera
ATACCGAAAACCTACCGACTGCTATGCCTACCTTCATGCCTCCAGCTTCCATCCTGGATACATCACAGGATCCACTGTCTACAGCCAAGCACTGAGGTACAACTGCATTTTCTCCAACTTCTCAGACAGAGACAGACAAACACCTACAAGATCTTCACCAAACATTCTACAAACTACGATACCTGCCTGAGGAAGTGAGGAAACAGATCAACAGGGCCAGAGTTGTACCCAGAAGCCTCCTACTACAAGACAAGCCCAACAAAGAAAGCAACAGAACACCACTGGCCATCACCTACACTCCTCAGCTAAAACCTCTCCAACGCGTCATCAGTGATCTACAACCCATCCTGGACAATGATCCCTCGCTTTCACAGACCTTGGGGGGCAGACCAGTCCTCGCCCACAGACAACCCGCCATCCTGAACCAAATTCTCACCAGCAACTATACACCGCACCACAGTAACTCTAACTCTGGAACCAATCCATGCAACAAACCTCGGTGCCAACTCTGCCCACATATCTACACCAGCGACACCATCACAGGACCTAACCAGATCAGCCACACCATCACGTGTTCATTCACCTGCACATCTACCAATGTAATATACTCTACTGTGTTCCAGCAATGTCCTTCTGCTATATACATCAGCCAAACTGGATAGTTCCTACGTAAAAGAATAAACCGACACAAATCAGATATCAGGATTGGTAATATACAGAAACTTGTAGGAGAACACTTCAATGTCCCTGGACACACAGTAGCAGATTTAAAGGTAGCCATTCTGCAGCAAAAAAAACCCTTAAAGAACAGACTTCAAAGAGAAACTGCTGAGCTATAGTTCATCTGCAAATTTGACACCATCAATTTAGGATTAAACAAAGACTGTCAATGGCTAGCCAACTACAAAAGCAGTTTCTCCTCTCTTGGTGTTCACCTCCACATCAGCTGCCAGAAATGGGCCTCATCCTTCCTGACTGAATTGACCTCGTTATCTCCAGCCTTACTCTTGATCAGAACTCTTTTCTTATGCCTGTATATTTATACCTGCCTCTGGAGATTTCCACTACATGCATCTGAGGAAGTGGGTCTTTGCCCACGAAAGCTTATATTCCAATAAATCTGTTAGTCTATAAGGTGCCACAGGGCTCCTCGTCGTTTTTATCAAGATAGAGTGCTTCTGAAAAATATATATAATATCAACTACAGGTTGAACCTCTCTAGTCTGACATCCTCGGAACCTGACCAGTGCCAAACCAGAGAATTTGCCGAACCACAGGGGGTTGAAACTGTCTATAGCATTACCAACACTTCCACTGCTTGCTAGGCTTTTAGAAGACATCTAGGGATAAACACAACAAATGGTCTGGTAGCACTTAATAGACTAACAAAACATGTAGATGGTTTTGTTAGTCTATAAAGTGCTACCAGACCATTTGTTGTGTTTTTCTATTACAGACTAACGTGGCTATCCCCTGAAGCATCTAGGGACAAAGCAGAGATAAATAACAGTACAGAATACTGAAAGCCAGTACCGGTAGCTGCAAACAAATTTTATAGGAAACTTGGCCACACTCATGGTAAATGGACATCTGGCTAACTAAAATCATGCTGGACCATGGATTTTACCAGACCAGAGTGTACCGAACTAGAGTGATTCAACGCATAGATGTTATGGGGTTAGTATATGAAAGGCTTGATTCAATTCTATAGGCAGAAGTAAGCATGAAGTCAGACTAAATAATGGTTTCTTAAGCCTCAAAAAAACCCCAAACAAACAAACAAACCTGTGAAAGTATGTAAATATAAAATATGTAAGCAATTATGATTTGGGAAAGAAAAAAAGTCCATATGGGAATAATATGCAGATAGATAAAAGGATAAATTCAAATATGTTATATAATTTATTTTTCAGTATTGTTTTGCAGCATACTATAAGGCTAACATCAACATTAATAATTATTTTTATATTTTATGTTAGGTTTTTCGTCTTATTTTCCACTTTTCCTGACTTTGTATTGATTTATGTTCTCAATTATTTTGTTTACAACACTGAGACCCCAGTGGACAAAGATGCCCAAGACTACATTTGGAGTGTATATTACAAAGAAAACTTATTAATATTTTATCTATTTGTTTATTTCCTTAGGTTATTTGCTAGTGCTAAGCACAAAATATAAAACAGGGAAATACTTCAAGTTTGCTATCCTGTACTACAGGTTGAAACTCTCTTAACTGGGATTCTCTGGTCTAGCAACATCCACGGTCCGGCATGGATGTTGCAAGACTGGAGAATCCCAGTGCAGTGCCAGCACAAAGGACTCCTGCGGGCCACCCAGCGTATGGCAGCGGGGCTGTCCAGCGGGTTGCAGGGCCACGGCATGTGGTTGCCTGGTGGGGTTAGGAGCCATGGCAGTGGTGGCTGCCCACTTTCAGTAGAAAGTGGGGAGCTGGCCGGGAGGCTAGGGAGCCGGGCCAAGGGGGCCAGTGGGTAGGGGGTCCATAAATGACCTACCCTGGCCCAGTAAAATCCCTCATCCAAGATCAGTCAGGTCCCCGGGGTGCCAGTCAAGGAAGGTCGAACCTGTAGTTGAAATCTTTTAAATCTGTTTCTCCTTATGATACAGAATAAAAAATAATGGAATGGTGACCATTTTACAGTCTCACTTTAAAACTTACCTGAGGAGTCTCCTTAGTGATCAGCGAAGAAGTTCCTGAGACATTTGTATTTTCCCCCGCTTCTGAGGGACGTAACTGGTAATTCACTGCTTGATACAGAATCTGAAAAGAATGGGTACACCTTATTTCTGCTATCATGAAACAACACAATCATTCAAGCTACCTAGTGTCATGAGAAAGCAAGGACATCAGATGGTAAAACTTGCAGGAGAATCACGGTTCAACCCTGCTGAACTACTGATACAAATTACATAAGTGTCCACACAAAACCACTTTCCCTCAGTACTGTAAATGTTGTTATATAATTCTTAGCTCTTAAGAGCAAAAACTACACTACCCTGTGTGTTTGTACTGCAACATCACAATTCTGAGTGGAACTGTGGCGCTCAATATTAATTACTATTAATAAATTACTGTGTTTAATTAATTTAGATTACAATAATAAAATGACACTTATGTGAGGTTCTATGCACCATAGAGCAATTAATAATTAAAAAAATAGTCTGCTACAAGGAAACGATCATTGAAATAGGAACTCTGCCAACCAGTCAGCCACCTACAAAAACATCTCTTTTCCATTTCTTCATCATTTTGGGAAGCACAGCGCACTCCAACAGCCCTATCCAACCCCTATTTTTGCACTGTTCCTGGTTACCAATTTGATTGGTTCAAATCCCAAAGAGAAACAAGTTCCAGAATCTCTGAGTCATCACAGACAATGTCCTGCTGGCTTCCCCTCTGGTTTTATAATATGGGGGATCGAGATTGAGCTGTTCTGCTGACTACAAGGCAGTATGGAATGGGTAGAGATGAAAAAAACAGTTACTTACCTCTCGTAACTGTTGTTCTTCGAGAGGTGTTGCTCATGTCCATTCCATCTAGGTGCGCGTGCATGCATCATTGGAAGTTTTTCCCTTAGCTGTACCCATTGGGCCAGCAGGGGAGCCCCCTGGAGTAGCGCTCTATATCGTCTATTATATACCCGATGGCTCTCCATCCCCTCAGTTCCATCTTACTGGACTACTCCGAAGAAGAGAAGGAGGGTGGGATTTGGAATGGACATGAGCAACACATATCAAAAAACAACAGTTACAATAGGTAAGTAACTGTTTTTTCTTCGAGTGATTGCTCATGTCCATTCCATGTAGGTGACTCCAAAATAGAAACCTCAGGTGGCAGGGTCAGAGTTCTAATCTTCTACTAAGTGGATGACAATCCTACCAAGAGTTGCATCCTCTGTAGTCTGGTGAGCCAGCATGTAGTGGTTGGCAAAGGTGTGGATTGAAGACCACATGGCAGCCCTACAGATATCCAGAATAGGGACCTGAGCCACAAAAGCTGTAGTGGAGGCCTGTGCCGCAGTAGAGTGGGCTGTGAGAGGCGGGGCTGGAACCCCAGCCATATCATAAAACTCTTTGATGCAGGTTATTCATGAAGAAATCCTCTGAGCAGAGATCAGCTGGCCCTTCAGCCTCTCCAGGATTGCCACAAACTGTGGGGACCTATGAAAGGGTGTTATCCTGTCTAAATAAAAGGCCAGTGCTCTCCTAACATCTAGAGTATGTAAAACCTGTTCTTTACCAGAGGCATGCACCTTTGGCAGGAATGCGGGATGAGGGCATAGCCTAAACTTTGTCCTCGAAGAAGACTGTGTAAGGGGGGGGTCTACGGTAAGGGCCCTTAACTCTGACACACGCCTGGCAGATGTGATAGCCACTAAGAACAACACATTCCAGGAGAACTGTAGCAGCAAACATGGTGCCAGAGGCCTGAAGGGAAAGGGGAGGGGCAGGTGAATCTGGTCATGACCAGGTTAAGGTCCCACTGAGGAACAGGTTGTCGGACATGAACGTAAAGCCTGTCCAACCCCTTCAGAAATCAATGGACCATGGAGTCTGCAAAGAGCTTCTTTCCCTGGGAGCCCAGGTGAAAAGCAGCAATAGCTGCTAGGTATACCCTAATTGACAAGAAGGATAGCCCTTGGACCCTGATATCCAGGAAATAATCCAGGACCAGCAGGATCTGGGAATCCATAGAAATTCCCTTCTGGGTAGCCCAGATATAGAAACACTTCCATTTAGCCACATAGGTGGACCTAGTAAACAGCTTCTTACTCCCTATCAGGACCTCCTGCACCCACTCCAAGCACTGCAACTCTGCTGCTGTCGTCATGGAGCTTCCAGGCCATTAAGTGTAAAGACTGCAGGTTCGGATATCAAAACCTGCCGTAGTCCTGCATTATGACATCTGGATACAGTGGGAAGGTATTGGTCTCTCGCAGGAGAGGCTCAGCAGGGACGTGAGCCAGCACTATATGGGCCACTCTGGCACTATGAGAATGAGGGAAGCTCTGAACTCCTGAGCCTTCAGGAGCACCTTGCATACCAGTTGGAGCAGGGGAATGCAGAAAGCAGACCAGGGGATGAGGAGTGCATCTCCCAGGGATCGGCGACCCAGCCCCTTCCTGTACTGGTGGGTCACAAACAGGTTCAAGAGGGGAAACTCCCACATATGGAAGACTTGGAGGGCCACATACCCCGCCTCCCAAGAAACCACTTGTGGCTAGCGAAGGACCTGCTCAGCTGGTCCATCAGAGTGTTCTGAGTCCCAGAAGGTAGGAGGCAATTGGGTGATTACCCACCCCAATACACAGCTCCCAGAGCTACAGGGCTTCCCAGCACAGAGGAGGGAAATGAGTCCCACCCTGCCTGTTTATATAGGAAAACGCAGTCATGTTGTCGAACAGGATGAGAAGCATCCTGCCCCTGAGTCAGGGGAGAAAAACTTGACGCACGAGATGGACAGACAGCAACTCCCTGACATTGATAAGCAGAGAGAATTCCTCCCACGTCCACAGACTTTGGGTCCACGTCACTGACATGAGCTCCTCAATCGTTGTCAGACGCGTCCATTACTTACAGAAGGGTCAGAAGAGGCTTGGAGAACAGAAGTTTTTCCTGTAGCAGCTCGTGAGTGGCTAAGTGCCTCACGCACCAAAACCGGTGCGCTCTGGGTCACTAGTGCTGGATCTGATGCTGGTGCTAGATGAAGACCTGCCTCCATGAGAATGATCTTCAAATGCGACTCTTTCCCGCTTGGTATGCAGCTTGAAGCCCCTGCAGATCTTAGACGACTTGGACAGATGGGCTTCTCAAAGGCACTTGAAGCAGGCCACCATAGGGCACAGGCTTCTGGCACTTCATGCAGGGTTTGAAGCCTTGGGGCCCGGGCATGCCCCATCACACACTGGAGACACGAAGCGAGCCCAGCGCCGAAGTAACTTAACAACGATTTACAACAAGATAAGAGTAAACAACTAGAAAAACACACTCACTAAAAGTACAAAAACAGGTTAGAACTGCTAAGCGGAGCTCGCAGAGCAAGAGCTTAGTGTTACAACAGTCACTGGTAAGAAGGAAGTGAGCAGGTAGAGGGCCAGCAGGGGTAAATATCAGCCAATATACTGGTGCCACTTCAGGGGCCTCTCCTGCTAACCCAACAAATACTGCAAAGGGAAAAACTTCCAATGATGTGTGCATGCAGTGCGCACATACCTACATGGAATGGACATGAGCAATCACTCAAAGAAGAATAAACTCAGACAACATAATTTTTACAGAGTGACATTTCAGAGCACAAATTCAATTTCCTTTAATGCACCCTATGGCAAAGCAATTCAGAAAAACTGAGCACATGGGCAAAAACAGGGTCAAACACAATGGAAACACAGGTTTTTTTCTTACATGTAGCATTTATTCTCAACTTCTCAAATACATATATTAGTAGCCTTCTCAAGTACATATAATGAGAAATCTGAATATTACAGATTATACATGCATAAGGAATTTGATATTTAGGGCCCTGATTCTATGGAGAGCTAATAGCATGATTGGGCCCTAAATCCTCATTAATAATAACTAGATGATTTACCTGGCATTGTTCAAGCTCATAATTCAAGTAAGTTTTGTTTTCCCTTCATTTAAATCATTGTTCTGAGGTGGCGCTGGGAATGAGGGGTTCAATATACAGACTGCTCTGGAGAGAGAAGACAACTCCAGCATTCTCTCACCGCAGCAGCCTGGAGCCAAGTAAGAAGCACCTGTCCATGGCACTGCAGCTGAAGTGGGCACAGCCAACGGAGGGGTTCAGTTTTCCCAGTTGGGGGACAGACAGACAGACACACAAGCGCTCTGAAATATATAGTATATAGCTGTCCCTTTCTCCACCGCGGCCCATGCTGGCCCAGTGGGGTTATATCTGTCCTGATCCCAATCCTTTCCTACCAGACCCCTCCCTTTCCATTTTATGAGAAACAATCAAATTTCAGGTACAGCCCATTGTCCTGGTACAGACAAACCCTTACCTTGCTTTAAGTTATGATAAGAGGAAGCTGCATATCAAATGTGGCAGACCTAGTTCTTACCATTTAGGAAGAGCTCTTGAACAAACATTTATTTAATGTTTATTTTAGTAATAGTGTAACCACAAATTTTTGTTTTATTAGGGACAGGGCCAGTAGCCAGTGCACTGACAGCTCCATTTCCAGGGAGCACCCTAAGACTGGGCTTATTGGTTAATGGTTTAAGTGACTTTACGCTAACTTCCCTAACTCACAGAAGGAGAGACGGACAGACACACACGCACACACACACACACATAGGTGAAATCATGGTCTCACTGAAGTCAATGGAAATAGTGTCATTTATTTCAACCGAGCCAGGATTTCACTCTGTTTGGCAGAACATGCAGAAAACTTGGGACAGGCAGTGGACGTATAAATAGACTGTGTACAAATAACATTGTGTCTAATGTACAAAATCCTTATAATAGAAGCTCAAGAATTCAAAGCAAAATTACATGCACATTGTACATCCCAATCAAATGGTTAATTAGACACTAAGTATTACAGAGCTGGAAAAGAGTGTTCTGTCTACAATATGACAGACTATACCGCCACTCTCCAAGTTACGAATAAGTTACGGACCAACACTTGGTCCGTAACTCGAACTGTTCGTAACTCGGACCCCATTGAGTTACACGCGACCGCGCTGTTCGTAAGCGCGGGTCGCGTTCGTAACTCGGGGACCGCCTTTACGACCGCTCCATGGGAGCTTTGGACTTAAGTGCAAAACGGTCGTAACTCGACCATTCGCAATTCGGGAAGCGGCTGTACTTCATTTTAGAAACCCTCTGAGGCTTTAGCACCTATCCAGCAGTGCTAATATAACAGAAAAGAAACAGCAAGCTTATTGATTACAGAAAATGTATTATAAAACAATATTTAACTATTCAGAAGGGAAGGTAAAAAAAAATACAGAAAAATAGATTAAACAGATTGTCACGCACTTAGGGGAAAACACACAAAACAGTTACTTCCTGTTTCAGAAAACAAGTATTCAGTTTATATTAGGAAATTTTTACAGAAATGCATTTCACCTGAGTCTGCAAAGAACTGCTTGCTGCCAGCAGTGACTCTATGGAACTTGGAGGGCAATGTGTCAGAGCAAAGGCAGTGAGCTCCCGCCGAGCACCCAAGTCTTGGTAGCCTTCTGATTGCCCTAATTGGCTGCATACCTCCCAGCTTTTAGAATAGCCTGCAAAGGGAACAAAAATATTTCCAAACATAGTCACATATAATTAATAATTTAATTGTGGGAGGTGCTGGAAAAAGAAGAGAAACACAGGAGCAGATTATGTTCTGTAATTCCATACCTGAATCTCCATTTACACGTTCCTCCACTAATAAGCCATATTAGACTTGCAAGAATTAAAATAGGATTTGGACAGACAAGGAGAAACAAAGTCTCATCATTTCTATTAGCTAGCCTATGGATTGGATGTGGGTGATGGGAACAAAAGAAGAACCACACTTCTCTAAAATATACACAATCTCCTCTGGTGACTAAGAGTCCAATGGCCCCAGATCAAACAAGAAACATGTAATACAGACGATGGCGTAAATGTTTGCAAATGCGCACAAAAAGCACAAATAGCTGGAAACCACTTTTTATATTGTAGGAGGGGTAAGAGGACATGCCAACCACTTCCACCATCACACACACATACTTTACTTAATATTAGTTATCATGGAGATGCCACAGATCATCATCATGTTACAAACTCTTTGGTCCAATCCTTGGACTTTCCCTGTGTATAACTGACAGGGGTAGTCTTAATCATGGAAGAGCATTCAAATACAAAAAGGCACATGTAACTGAACCTAACCAAGGGACAAAAGGACTGAGCTCTTAGTTCCACAGTTTGTGTGTGTGTTCGTTGAAGAAGAAAGAACAGTATCTATTGCTAGAGTACCTACGGCCCGATTAATAAAAGTGACTGAAGCACCTACCTTGCACTTTTGGGACCAAAGACATTCATAAAATTCTCACTCAGTTGAAGCTTAACTCTGCAGGTGTATAAAATCCCCAGATAACTAAATCTCCATAAGTGGGCATGAGCAATGCCATGTAAATCCAGATGCCACCAAACTACTAAGCCCTTAGTTCACACCTAAGTCCAGTGGGTTTCACAAACAAGGTACTCTGTGGTCTCTCTCATCTCAGCAGACCTAACCCCCGCAAAAGACACAGGAAGTGGTATTGGTGACATGCCTTCTGCACAATTGTCTAGTAGCTGAAGTTCTCACTTGCAATGTTGGAGATCTGGATTCAAATCCCTATTCTACCCAATTCAGAGCAGTGTTTTGATTCCAGCACTTACAACTGACAGGCAAGCACACTAACAACTGGCCTATGAGTAACACTCGCATTCTGGCGGAATTAATATTTAAGTATTTCACACAAAGTGGAGCAGGAGAGATTGAGGGACACATTCTAAAACATACCACAGCCTGGTGGTTAGGGTACTCACATGAGAGGTGAGAGACCTGGGTAGAAGACCTTGCTCTGAAACAAGCAGAGCAGGAATGTGATCCCAGCTCTCCCAGTCCTCCAGGGAGTGGTCTAATCACTGGGCTGTTGGGTATAATTTAAGCAAGAGACCCACCACCTTTCTTGAGAAAGGGCTGACCCAGATTAGGCACCTAAAAAAGATTCACAACTATGAATCCTGAGCAGAGGGAATCATAATCCTCCAGCCTGTAGTTCAGAATCTAACTCCACCAAATTCAGGGTGAAGGATAGCTCCCTGTTCAGAGTGCTGGCTTCTGTAAATCCTTTTCTCAGTATCTAATTATGTCCACTCAGGCTATGTCTAGACTGGCATGATTTTCCGTAAATGCTTTTAACGGAAAAGTTTTTCTGTTGAAAGTATTTGCTGAAAAGAGCGTCTAGATTGGCACGGATGCTTTTGCACAAAAGCACTTTTTGCGGAAAAGCATCCGTGCCACTCTAGACGCGGTTTTGCGCAAGAAAGCCCCGATCGCCGTTTTAGCCATCGGGGCTTTTTTGCGCAAAACACTTTTTAGCTGTCTACACTGGCCCTCTTGCGCGAATACATTTGCACAAGCGGGCTTTTGCCCGAACGGGAGCGTCATTGTATTTGCGCAAGAAGCACTGATTTTGTACATTACAAAGTCAGTGCTCTTGCGCAAATTCAAGCAGCCAGCGTAGACAGCTGGCAAGTTTTTCCACAAAAGCAGCCGCTTTTGCGGAAAAACTTGCCAGTCTAGGCACAGCCACATTGTATAAGGAATCCCTTGTGAATATAGTCCCTAACCTTATGAAAGGCATGAAAAACATTCTCAGAGTACTATTACAGCACTCCTAACAACTTTATAACCAATAACTTCATTCCTCACTATTTGATTACTGTTATAAGTTAATAGCGCAATAAGTTATATAGGCCTTTCATTATACCGTGAAGCTTCTAAATTAATTTAACTTTTTTAGGTTGAAACCAGATCCTAGCATAGCTTCATGAAGTAATGTGCTTGTGTTATGTTGAAGAATTTACATACAAAATTATTTAAAAATGAATGGCCCCAGTAGGTCTTCACAAAATGTAAATGAATGAACTTACCACTAGGATCTATAGGGGACTTTCTATTTTAATAGTATTTCAATGAATATGCATTAAATAACAACATTTCTAATTTATCACACATGGGGATTCATAAAAGATAAATTAAAAAAAAACAATTTCTTCACTCCTCCCTCCATAGGAATAATTTGGAAATAAACCACTGTGGAAACAATTAAAACCAAATCCAGCTGGGACAGATTTAAGAGACACTGCCATGAAAATAAAGGATATCTGAATTAAAATACATAATTCCTGCAGACAGATCACACAGAATTAATCTAACTAAAATCCTGCATTCTTTCAGGTGACTTAAATGTTTTGTAGTTCATGTGATTTATGTAGGCAACATGGCATTCTACACTTTCTGTATTCTAAAAAACTATATTCTAATTTCTACAAAAAAATGTTATTGATTTACCAATTAAGTTAGTCTGGGATAACATATTTTATATAATGTCAGAAAATTCATGAGAGGACTTTTTTTTTTTTTTAAGGTGGTTAACTTCACCTGTGGCCATAAGCTCTTGGCAGTGCATACTAGCAGCTTTGTAGTCCTGGAAATGGAGAGCTTGTTCCACTAAAAGGATCAAAACCTGGCCTTTTCTCTCTGTCTGGTCATCTCCTGTAAGTAGAGCAAAAAAGTTATACCAATTATTTCAAAAGTCAATAGTAAATTAAGTATTAGCACAGTATTTCACAGGAATATTTCTGCATATTTTGAAAGAAAGCCATTTTCATTCACAACACACCAATTGATGGTTTGGATGCTATAAATACGCATCTACCTCTTCCTGATAGAACCAAGACATTGTGTATTCAATTACTGAAATTGGCAACGGTCTGCTCAAACCCTGTATTTATATATTGCTAGAGGAACTCACCTCAGTATGCATTATGTATATAACAAGGAGAAAAACACTTTTTTTGAAAAAATAAATACAATCTAGTTAATTACCATTTTATATGTTACCCAAGATCTTCAAACAGGGGGTTTAAAATTATGCTCCAATTATCAAAATGATCACCAATTAAGTCTCTAGATATGGATTTATTTTTAACTGGAGCTGCTGCATGCTTCAATGTTAGCTCAGCCTCCTCACTTGTTCATTCCTTAGCCTCTCCACTAAGAAAAACTGCCATACTGTATTAACAATGATTTACCATCATGTTTTTTGTGATATGATCTTTTGCCCATTGGGAGCTGGAATGCTACAAAACTCCTCTCATCCAGACTACTGCCCAGTAATCAAATGGAAACAACTTTTGGTCATTTTTAACTAGGATAAAGTTGAACCAGAATCCTAGAAATGAAATGTTTCTAGATAACTGCCAGAAATCCAGTGCCTGCCCCGTGCCATTGACACCTTCCTAATACATTATACCTATACAGGGAGATGCCATCTCAGCAGCACACAAAAAGAAGGAATAACCTAAGTGCAGTAAATGGATCTATTCTTGTTACTCAGAAATCGCTTTGATCACTAGTCAATTGAAATTTATTATTGTTTAAAATCAGTAGGAGAACAATTGGAGCTATTCTTCTCTTAATTGATCTTAAGTGGTCATATGGATTAGAGATTTTTTTCCCAATTTAGGACAATTTATTTTAAAGCCAAGATCTCTCCCTCTGTGTGTCTTACAAGAGTGCAAATGCACTATGTTCGCATCATTCTCTCTTATCTTACAATTCTTTGTATCATATATCAATGTGCCTCTGATTTAAACTCCCATTATCTTGATGCACACTTGTTATAACAAAGGGTAACAACAAAAACATGACTAGCAAACCTCCTGCAATGCCAAGCTAGAACATTTTTCATGTGGCTTTTGCTGACTCAGTGTAGCCACTTAGACCTGGAAATCACCGCCACTGCTTAGTATCAAGTCTTAAAGAAATGTCTTTTAATGTCTAGCCCCTCATCCCTTGCAATAATGACAAGGCATTCAAGATTTTTCTTTAAAACCTTTGGTAAGATAAATGTCATCACAGAATAAGTGACTTAATTTATTCAATTATTTTACTGTATTATTCCTATCTGCTAGTGTTGTAGACATCCAGCGGATTGAATAGCAAAGACATTTTAAAATCAGGAACTGGAAATGCTGTACTACAATTATTTCTACAGCACTGTCTGTATATACAGCATGTGTTTAGAAACCACCACAGGACTATTCCCTAGCATAAGGACTTGTATGCTTTGATTTTTGTGACTACAAAGAGTCACTCTACTAAGTATTTACAGAATTCTTAAAGGATGTCATGCATCTTATCTTATGGCAAACATCATAAATACAGTCTGGTTTTGAAGGTTTTTTTGCTCAATATGGCAACTTTCAAGTCTGCTACAGTGTGTCCAGGGAAGTTAAAGTGCTCTCCTTCTGGTTTTTGTATGTTACTGTTCTTGATAACTGATTTCTGTCCATTTATTCTTTGGCACAGAGACAGTCCAGCTTGTCCAGTGTACATGGCAGATGAGCACTGCTGGTATATATCACATTATTAAGTATGCAGATGAACGAGCCCCTGGTGCGATGGCTGATGTGGTTAGGTCCTATGGTGGTGAAATTCCCGAGCTGGAATTCATACCACCTTCTGCAGCAGAGAGCCCCAGCCGGCTGGCTTCTCCTTACTGGAGTAGTGCACCAAGGCACATCAGCTTGTTTTCAGTTCTGGTTCAGTTTCTTTCAAATTTTGCTGAGTTATGTTAGTTTTGAGGACTGTACTTGATTTTATGATTCTGTCCCTTTTCTGTGTGGTTTTATGAGAAGCAATTCCATTCTAGGCACATCCTATTTTCTTGGCACAACAAAATGCCATACATTGCTTCAAGTTATGATAAAAGGAAGCTGTATACCAAATTTGGTGTTCCTAGCTCTTACCTTTTAGGAGTTGTTAATCAGACAGACAAACTCTCTAAAATATATAGCAGATACTGACTCTTAAAGGACATCAGAGTCTCTATTTACACACTATATTTAAGGGCTGAATCAGTATTTCCATTTCAATTCCTGTTTTGCAAGAGTTTATTAATGTGATCATAACAATCGACTGACTTTAAACTTGGCGTGAGGTGCTGGATGAAGAGCAAATGTCAGTTGCTATAGGGCTGTTATGATCATGTACAAAAAATCTTCACCATGTAAATGTTATATGAACTCAACAGTGCAAAAGAGCGTTCAGCTTATTCTGAAAAAGTGATACAGAGCCCTACCAAGGACATACAACTTTCATTCAAGTGAATGCTGCCATATCTAGGCATGTCAAAGTTAATGAATGGCAGATTTAAATACAAACAGTGTGTAATCAGATTGTGGAACTCACCACCACATCATAACATAAAGATCAAGAAGAATTTAACAAGTTTTTTTTACAAAAAGGCGTATTCATTGTATGGATAATATCCAATTACAAAAAAGAACATTAACAAAAATTCTCAATGGATACAAAATAACTTGAAGTCTCAAGATTTAAAATTTACACTAGTGTCTAATTATTAGGGATTAGGATGGACCTTTGCTGGGGGGGGGGGGAGGATGGGGAGCAGATTTTTTTTTTCATCTGGACTATTTTCTTGTACCTTGGGCCAAAGCATTTTGCGCTGGTTCCTGTTCAAGACCAGATAGATTAGGGGTCT
The DNA here is from genome assembly GCA_030068395.1 of Apalone spinifera. Lineage (NCBI taxonomy): Eukaryota > Metazoa > Chordata > Testudines > Trionychidae > Apalone > Apalone spinifera. The sequence goes on from CM057847.1 coordinate 162,434,889, forward strand.
GACATGCTATGGTAATTTATATATTCCTGCAAATGGCCTATTCTTTGTGAGTCATTCAGATCTTAATTTGTAAATTTTCTAATTCCAACAACTGAGTGTTTAAAGACATAAATAGCATAATAAAGCCATCTGAAACAGCACTGATATTTAAGCTCTAAATGTAATGCCCCAAAATAGTTCAGAACTGTTAACATGGAACACTGTTTATTGCTAAACAGAGCAATAAAGCCTGATCAAGGTTGCTGGTTTTGTTTGTTTGTTTGCAATTAATGCTCCTTTCTAATGAGGTAGTTCCTCAAGAAAGAAAAGATGTTAATCCATGTTTTTGTTTGGGGTTTTTTTTTTTATACAGGCAAGTCTCATGTTTTAGAGCATACATGACCAAATCCCAACTCCCATAAGGAATAGGAATGAATATGCATTAATAATTATGGCATTAATTGTAGGCAAGGTATGCATTCAGTACAAAAACCAACTAAAGGCTTACAAGAAAGAGTATATCTATTATTGCAGTAAGACCTGACAGTCTGGCATGCTATAGGCTTCCATTGGCAGTACAAATATAAAGCTATACGCAGAGTGATTTTATACATAAAATAATTACTCCATTACTTTGAAGTGTTTTGTTGCTATTATAAAGTGGCACTATTGCTGACAACATCGGAACACAATTCTTTACATTTATTTAGCCTAGAGACCACAAAAATATTAGCACCTGTTAAAACACTATGTTTTGCTCAATGAGATAGCCTCTTGAAACACACTAATTTCCATGAAATTCCATATTTATCTTGGGAGTGACTATTACCATTATATCTGAGATTTTATTTCTGAAAAGAGCTGCCTGCTGTGCTAGGAAAACTATTATTATTGCACAAAGAATCCCACTATTGGTTGAAATCTCCACTATATTTTTTTATCTTTATCTAAATTCCTTGGGTTGGTTCTCCTTCCTCTTATCATTCAGATTACCAATTAGAAAAAAAACCCCACTATAATTAGCCTGACCACCATCACCTCTAGAAGAAAGAAGGGCAACACAAGGAGCTCAAACATAAGACAACGCACTTTTCAGCCTGTTCAGTTTAATTGAGATTCCTTTAAAAAAAACCTGCCGAAACATTGCCTTGAGAGTGAGCAAGTTATTTAATTTTATCTGCATAATTTACTGGAATGAGCTACGGAATGGTTATTACTTATTTATATTCGTGAGTCATATGTATCAAATTATTTTATTATATATATTTATATGACCCTAACTTATCATTATATAACATTATTGCTAAGCAAACTGAAGAGGCAGGACAGTACTATTACTCCTTCTCTACCTCCCTTAGGAAGTACACTCCCACTCAAGCATCCATAACTCTCAGTTGCCCGCAATCTCTTCCTTAATACCATGCTCCTTGTTGCATGTCAATATTCAAGAAATTATTTTACATTATAAATGTTTACAAGTATGACAGAAGGAGCATTTAATAAGATAATGAGGTTGGTGCCATCAGATTCTCATGCTTCATGACTGATGCACTGCCACTCCAGCTTCTGAAGGAGTGGGGTCTGTCCACAAAAGCTCATATTTTGTTCATCTCTATGGTGCTACAGGATTACTTGTGGTAAAACATAGTATTTTATTTTCATTTATTCTTTCAAAAGGCGATGAAGACAACAAGATTCATGACACTATGAAAGCCAAATCAGAACACATGCTGATCACACTCTTCAGATCCCAAGTCTAGGGAAAATATGTTTTATGCACACCAATATGCTTGTAAACATTAAAAGAAATGAAACAAGAATTTAGCATAAGCAATATGCAAGAGGTAACACATAAAAAAGCAAGCCGGTGATTTGGTGTAGGTGGTGGGAAGTAAGGCTACATCTAGACTGCATCCCTCCCTCTGCCAAGAGAGGGATGCAAATCAAGCACTTTGGAAGTGCAAATGAAGCCCGGGATTTAAAAATCCCGGGCTTCATTTGCATGCTCACGTTCCAACGCTGTGCCAATCATGCTCATTGTCAAAAGTGAAAGTAAAGTGTAACCACGGCTCTGCCGATAGTGGGGAGCTTTTTCGACAGCTCCTGTACTCCTCAAAAAATGAGCCTAAGATGTACAAGAGAGCCACACAGAAAGGCTAGTTTCCCCAACCAACACCCAAAACTTTCACACAGTCCTAATCGTATAATCTCTAGTAAAGCCTCCAAAATACCACTAACAGCAATTATATTGAGCTATGGTAGAAAAGAGTCATATATAAATACTAGATATTAATAGCATTACACATAATTTGGGTGTTGAACATACTTCAGCAGATAGATCTGAAGAAACATGCCCAATTCACTTGCCTTCCTTTTCTGCAATAACAGAAAATTCAATATGGAAGAGCTATTGTATTGCAAGTCTGTCATGACCATCAGAGTTAGGCAGCAGCCTGGGGATTAAGGGGTTAACTGTACTTAAGCCAGGTAGCAGTCAGCCAATAAAAATGCAGATAGGAATTTCGAATTAGGACAAAGGAATTTTTGGGTTTTTCCCTCCTTTGTCTCTGGGCAGTTTCTCTCCAAATAGTGAGGGAGACACACATCTCTCTCTCTCTCTCTCTCTCTCTCTCTCTCTCTCTCCAAGAAAAGACTCTTCACTATCTGTAAGTAGGGTAAAGTTTTATGTAAATCTGTTAGGTTTTATTGTTTTATGGTTTGGGAATCTGATAGCATGGGAATCTGATGTCTGTGCATTTAAAAATGGGTTTTTCTCTCCTTTGTAACTAAGCTCTTGGCCATGGAAGGTCCCCATATGAGTATATTAATTGGTGACTTTTCCATCTAGTCATTATGCTTGTAACAGGAGTATTGCGGTGATAATAAAAGTTCTTTCTCTTTCTTTTTTATTAACTTGTGCAGTCCCCCACTTCTGCATTTATCATGCCGGAGTGGGGAAAAAGCCTTGACAAAGTCCAAACCTGAAAGATGTTCAAAACCTTAAATAAGCTTTCAGCCCAAATATGTAACCTTCAGCATAAAAATATGCTAAATAAACTATATACAAATCATACTGCACTGAAGTTTATGTGAAACATAACTTTTCTTCTGTTACATGAACAGGACTGTTTGATCAATCAAACTAGCATACTTGATTAGGTTTAAAAAATATTGGAATTTTAAAAGTAACATTTGATTCTACAGGCTAAAACATTCTAAGTCGCTACTGAGCAGGGATGAGCAATAATTTTTGATGGGGGGCCACTCCAAGATTCTGGTAAGGGGTCAAGAACTGTTCTTTTCTGTGGAGGGAGTGCAGAGTCCAGGATGGAGGCTGGGTGCAGAAGGGCACATGGGGAAAGGGAATGGGGCTCAGGAGACAGTTTGGGGTCTGAGCAGGTGTTTGGGTGAAAGAAGGGATTGTGAACTGGGGCAAGGGGGATGCAGAGGGTTTGGAAGGTGACCTGGGGGAGGGAGTTGGGATGTAGGAAGGGCAGGGATGCCAGAGATGCTTACCTAAGAATCTGCCAGCCTGCAGCATCCCCAAGGCAGGCTGGGCTCCCTGCCTGCTGCAGCCCCAGACTGCTTGAAAATACCAGCTGTTCCCTCCACATGGCTCACAGCTCCTTGTGGGGGAAAGAGGCTTTCCCTCATCTCCCAGGACAATCTTTCAGCTCTGATTGGCTGGTTGTTTCTGGCCAATAGGAGCTGAGCATTGAGCTGAAGGTGAGGAGATCACATGAAGATTTCCCCTCTTCCTGCAGAATAGAGAAACACAGCTTTAAACTGCTGGCAGCTCTGTGTCTGAGGGTGCCGGCAGGGTGGTTCTCATGCTGGATCTGGTAGCTTGGAGGGCCAGATCAAGGTCCCAGGCCATATTTTGCTCAGCCCTGCCCTTGAGCATAACATATGCCTTGCATTGCAGTTTAACATTTACACCAGTTTACCTGCAACTCTCAGTAAATCTGCAAGTCCCATGATCTTGGCAGACTGTTTGTAGTTTGTAGGCAACTGAGAAATACAATCCTTGATGAGGCTGAGTCGATCAGAACATAAACGTACTGTTTAAAACAAATATGGTATGTTAAAGGGAGATTATATGGGCAAATTTTCTCTAGTTTAGCTGGAACTGTTGATTAAAGTGCAAGCACACACACTTATACTGCATAAACAATTACATTACAGTTTAATGAGGACTACAGATACAGAGGGTCCTTCACAAACACATAAAATACATTTCCCCTATCCTGAAAAGTCTGCAATTTGCATTAGCACTTTAGAGGCATATTTTAACAATAGTCGCAATTACCTACATTTCATATTGTAATATTGATAATCTATAAAGTGTTTAACACAGTAATTTTGTATGATTTACGTAAAACAATATACTAAAGTTTATATTTTACACCAGTATTGAACTTCATAATTTTAGGCAAGCCTCCCACTCCAAAAAATGAGTCCTCTTCATGTTACTAGACAACTTTGAATAGAACATACAGAGTACTAGCCATCAAAACTTTCTATTTAATACTCAAATGAACAGGAAATGAATTTAGGTAGGGAAAAACACGAATATTGGCATATTATATCTATATTAGAAAAATCTCTATTAAGCAGATATATCAATAAGACCAACATAAAAATAACCATGTATTGCAAATTTTATAAAGGGCCTCTGGAAATCAAATGGTAAGCTACCAAAAGGCAAGCAGAGTAAAGATTTAAGACAAGAAACATAACAAAAGTACAGATTTCTGAGTAGGTTCTGTAACACTACATATTAGCAAGAACCATTAAATCTTTGTAATTTACTGATTGCAGCAGTTAAATTTATCAAGTATATCTCATCCTAATTAAAACATAAGACAGGTTCTTCACTGAGCACACGGTCAACCTGTGGAACTCCTTGCCAGAGAATGTGATGAAGGCTAGAACTTTAACAGGGTTCAAAAAAGAGCTAGATAGATTCATGGTGGTTAGGTCTATCAATGGCTATTAGCCAGGATGGGTAGGAATGGTGTCCCTCGCCTCTGTTTCTCTGGAAGTAGGTGACCGGGGAGGAATCACATGAGAATTACCTGTTGTGATCCCTCCGTCTGGGGCATCTGATATTGGCCACTGCTGGCAGACAGGACACTGGACTAGATGGACCTTTGGTCTGACCCAGTATGGCCATTCTTATGTTCTTAATATTGTGGTTTCATAAATATCAAAGATGGGGATTTTCAGAAGTATTCACTATTGACCTAACTTTGGAGTTTAACGCTGACTTCAGTACAATTAGACCAATGCTGACCACTTTGATAAAATCATATCCCCAAATTTTAATTTCACTTCCTGAGCCTGTACACAAGTACAAATTGCGACAAATTCAGCTTGCTTTACAATATTGCACTGACGTAACTGAACTGAATTTAGCTCAGAATGTGGAGGTAAAAACTAACATTATATGGGCAATAATATACAATAGTTCTACAGTGGTGTATCCCTATTGACTTCAGTAATTACCCATGATGTACAGTAGTATGATTGAAAAAAAGATCAGAGCCGTAAATTAAATGGAAACATCAAAAAGTTTAAAAGATATAAGGAATCCCATTTTAAGATTTGATGATTTGATTTTTGTGTCCTGGAGGGTCTGCCTGTCTGTGTGTATCTGCATGCCTCACACTGAGAAGTCAGCTTGTTTTTTTTCTTTTCTTTTTTCAAGCTCTTTTAGGGCAAAAGAGCTTGGGGTACCCCAGGGATGGGTTCAAGTGCTGACCCCTTTTTTTTAGGGGTAAAAATCACTTGATGGCAGTAGTCATCCCCCAAAATCCATGTATCTGTGATTCTGGGGGGAAGTTTTTGTAACCAGTGTCTACAGAGGCAAAGGGATTGGGGTTTTTTTTGGGGGGGGAGGGGTTGAGCTTTGCGGGTCCCCATCGTCTGCACTCAGATTGTCAGTGTGAAACAGCCCTGACATTGACAATAAAAACAGAAGATAAAGTAAACTGACTAGGTCCAGAAAAAAGCAATATTTGTGGATAAAAGCTAATGGAGCCATTAGCTGAAGAATATCTGATATAAATTATGGAGAGAGGAAATAAAACGTGACAGACTATTTGAGGAGTAAGATATCCAGAAATATAGATATTATCACCTCTCTCTCTCGCTCTCTCTCTGTTATATCTGTAACACACTGCAAGTTTCGTATATATTTGGCAGTTAGCTAAAGATTACTATTCTGTTTGTCGCAAAAAAAAATAAAACCTGGGGTCAGAGGGAACATAAGAGCAGGACTTACATAAGAACATAACATAAGAATGGCCATACTGGGTCAGACCAAAGGTCCATCTAGCTCAATATCCTGTCTTCTAACAGTGGCCAATGCTAGGTGCCCCAAAAGGAATGAACAGAACACGTCAAGTGAACCATACCCTGTTGCCAATTCCCAGCTTCTGACAAACAGAGGCTAAAGACACCCTTCTTGCCCATTCTCGCAGAGCTATTGATGGACCTAACCTCCATGAATTTATCTAGGTTTTTTTTAATCCTCCTCAAAGTCTTGGTCTTCACAACACCTTCTGGCAAAGTTAAGATAAAAAGTTAAGATAAAGAAAAGTGAAGCTAATTAAATTAAGACTCATATCCTCACATAAACCAGAGAAAAGTTTTGAGACCATCCTAACATCTTAGTGAGCAAGATAATACTGCACAGATAAGTCAGGAGAGGGGAAAAGACATATGCACGTGCACATATATTTGTTCCTCTCTCCACTGTTCTGAAATATTCTGATAAAATGCACTGCAAAACTCAAGCACAAAGTGCACTAAAAATACGAACCCACAACTTTAATTTTCTTCCTTTCATGCACTAAATAGTGTCTCACTCTTAATGTTATTTTAATGTCATCTTTAATATATTTAAATTATTGTATGATAATGTCTAGCTTGGATAAATGTCTTGCAGCTATATGAAAACTTTAAAAGTGATTTTATTCTTTTACAAGATTAATTTATCTGAAAGATTTTGAAGAGAGAAGAATGCAACAGTACCATTGAAAGTGACAGGCTTCATATCACATACAATAGCTATGGTATATTGGATATGCTACAGGAACTATTAAAACTATACACTCTTAAACTATACCTTGTAATGGCAAGATTGTCACACCAAATTCATCCAGATAATTAAGAGCACGAATGAGGTCTAGTTCCTCTTGGACAGCACTGGGGCAGTCAACAATAAGTTGTAAGCAGCACCTAAATAAATAGGAAAAGAACATTACACACTTCTGTAAAAAGCTCAGACAAGTTACTCTTTTTAGATACAGAAATTATAACTTCCTATAGTTGACTCTGAAAAGTGATTGCAAAACAACAATGATTTATTATATTTTTTGGTTTGTCAAACTTAACAGAAACTGCATCATGTGACTTAAGTTTTACATGGTGACCCAGTTAAAATATGAATGACCTAAATAAATATACTGAACACCTA
>CM057847.1:162447312-162487664 GCA_030068395.1 Apalone spinifera
ATCCTCTGCTTGTTTTCACCTGCACCCAGTGTGTCCAATAAATTATTCCCTACATAAAGTTTTAAAGCTGCATTCAATTAATGTTCAGTGGTAAACTTCTGAAAGATCATCATCAAATTCAGCGTTACAAACATTTCAGAACTGTGAATAGCCTCCATTTCCGAAGCGTTCATAATTATGAAGTTCTACTGTATGGTCTAGCTACAAGAAAATATGCATACTAGTCAGTCAAATGGCTAGTACAACTCTAAATTATATAATACATTATTTAATGGAATGAGGAATATCTTCTGAAATACTGTGCTTTGTTAACATGGTTTTAAAAAGTATAACTGTAGAAAGAACAGACATATTTTTAGTTCTACTTTAAGTCCCATATGCCTTCTTGTCTTTAATTCCTTCAAAACTATTCAAATTTGCTTTCAGAGTTTCTCCCAAGAGCAGTAGAAACTGGCAGCTATATGCAATTAATTCTGTAAACTGTAGTAAAAAAAAGCTTACAATGATATTAAACTTTGAAAAGATGTCAAGATAAGTGAGCTTATGTATAGTATAATCTAAATGCAGAACCATAATGTATTGAAGTGAATATGCAAATAAACAGCACATATGAAAATAACTTCCACTTCAGTGTAACAACAGCCCTTCACAAATTCTAATGACAACCATATCCTGGGTTTATACGTATGCAGATCATTTTCTGTCAAAATTGAATTTCACATTTCAATTTAAATGAGAAGAAAATATTTACACAGTCCTGTATGTACTCTGGATGACATTAAGAGATTTGGCTGAATATAAAGTACATGTTTAATAAAAATGTAATATTTAACCAAAATATAATTTATCTTTAAATTGCTTTTATTAGTAATTACTGCCAAGCAGACTAATTAAGATATGTTTGGATCAAAAATTGTAGATCTTATAACTTTTTATTCCTCAAGCAGTTCAATTTTTTAAATTTAAATAAATATAACCTCATCCTGAGGGACTGACAGGATACTATACCTCCTTTTGATTAAATGTATCAAAGGAACTCACTAACAGAAAATTCAGCTACATTAGTTTCAAATGTAGAATTCATAGACAGCCGAGAGGTAATATTTAAGTACAGTGTATGAGGATATTTGTGTCTCAATTCTGAAGATGCAAATGAGAAGAGCAGTATAAACTGGAACAATTTATTGTGATATGGTTTGCAGAATAAAAATAGAGGAGGGGTAGAAATCACCTCATAGCAGGTATCTGGCTCTAAGCACGTGTACACATTCTGCTGCATATCCAACATATCCTGTAGTAACCCTTTCCAGTGCATCTCACTGACGGGTGGCTGCCTAAATAAATAGGAAAAAATCAATATTTATCATCCTCTAACTGGAATTTTAGATAAAAAAAGAACAAGGAGAGGATGCTACCTCTGACCCAACATATCACAGTTTTGGTTATTTTTAAGTAAGTATCCCCAAAATCCTCCAGTGGGGAGAGAGTGAGTTATATTTGTTGAACACCACAAAAAGATGGGTAATTGCTATTCTGAGATACTAATATTGGATTATTGCAATAAATTGACTGCAATCTTTCAAAAGGCCTAATATATTGACTGCTACCCATGGAGACATCATTATCTTTATTGATGGGAGGAATTTAGAAGGCAGTATTTTATTAAGCTATTGGTTCACTGTCTCCCCCACTGCTTTTTGATTGTCAAGTGACACTGACATTAGTATTTTCTCTATATTCTTTATAATGAAGTATTTAACTAAGCATCTCACCCTAATAGGTAAGTTAGTAAAATATGAGGGCTCAAGAGCCAAGGAGCTGTACAAATGGGAGGTACTTTTCTTCAAAAGAACCTTCTTACTTTAGGTGGGACACTGATTTGATCTTTTCAAGCTATTTAAAAACTCTGAAGAGGGCTTTCAGCATGCATCAGCAATATTCTAGCCATCAAAGCTGATGAAGTTTTTCTTAACAAGAGAAGCAGTAACTACAACACAAAAATAGCTGCTTTTCTCAAGACTTCAACTGTCTGATTTCTCTATTCTCAATGCAAGTTGTGCAATAACTCAGGTACAGTAAAATGGAACAAGAAAGAAGTATTTTCAAAATAAAATATTATTAAAAGAAATAGAAGACACAATTATTGTTAAACTGTTTTACAAATACTGATACAAAAGCTCATAAGAAAATCATGTGAAGCAAAAAAATCTAAAATCTTCTATTTCATAAACTCTGCACTTTTTGTAAAATATCATTTGTTTTAAAATAATTGATTTACAGTGCATTAGTTTTATTGTTTATTTAAAAAATACATATACATCTGGAAGTATTTTTCTCTGCCAATATGCCTCTTAAGCTTGCTTAACTGAACAAAAACACAACCATGCTGAAATCAGTCAAACAATTCTAGCAAGAGGTATTATTTTTAATAACTACAAAAATCAGTGAGGCACTGGAAGTCAATGCTCACTTTCATGTTAACAAGTTTGTTTTATGGATATTGTGTTAAGACTGAGAGGAAAAAAGTACCACCATATTGGTGCACAAATTGTGAATATGCACATCCTCTGAACATGACCATTCTAAGCTGACTAACATGGTCAATACTCACTTGCGTCCTGTGTGCCTCGTCAACCTAATCATAAGCTTGTGTGCTTGTTCCAGGCTGCTCTGCGTATCTTTTACAAATGATACAGATTTCTGAAGTCCATGCTTCTCCAAAATTTCTGATACACTATAAATATACAGAATAAATCATTTAGCATCTTGCCATTTGTACCGCATTTGATCATTACTTTCATTTAAATAATGCCTCGAGTATCTCTCAACCTTTTTGATATTTAGGACCAGGGTTTGCTGCCTTCCTGAACTGTGTCAGAGCGCTCTCAGGGACCAGCACCAGTTCTCAGACAGTCACTAAGAAAGAATGGCCTAGAGGCTTCAAACAACATCAGAGTTCTATTGTGCAGTGAGAGTCTCTCTCCCCTGAAGAGCTTACAACTTCAACAAACAAGTTAGACAAAGTGTGGGAGGAAGGAAATATTAGTAGGAACTAGGGATGTTAGCAGCTAGTCGGCTAACAGTTTAACTGATAAGCAATTGCTTATCAGTTAACAGTCCCAAGTTAACCAAAATACCCTCCCTGCCCCCGCGCCACGTGCTCTGCACTTAAACCTTGGATCAGCAAGCTGGCTCAGTCCTAGTCCACCTGTCCAAGTATAAATAGAGAGCATGCAGGGGACCCACCTCTGATACAGAAGCAGCAGCATAGGGTGGCAGGCAGGATCTGGTCCGTGCAGGGAGCCAGTTTAAAAATCAGCTCCCGCCTGTCACCTTGTGCTGCTGCCTCTGATACAGAGGTAGCAGCGTGGGATAGCAGAGGATTCCCCAGGTAGGGTTGCCAGGTGTCCGATATTCATCCGGACAGTCCGGTATATTTGGCTCCTGTCCGGTAAAAAAATTCAGAGAATAAAAATTCACGTACAATTCATGTAAAATGTCCGGTATTTTCTGAAATTTTCCCCGGCCAGGAGGCGAAAATGCTGGGCACCTGGCAACACTCAGCACCCGACCTCCCCACCTACCCCACCAGCCCCCAACACTCCCAGCCCCCATGCTTACCTGGTTCCCCAAGGCTGCCAGCACAAAATGGCTGCCAGCCAAAAGACCTAGGGGAAGCAATGCTTCCTCTGTGTCTTAGTGCTCAACCTCTCCCCTGTTCCTAACCTTGCACTCAATCTTAAAGGAGACATGCTGTTTTATTTCATTTTTTTCTGCTTAAGTCCTTGGAATCCTTTTTTTTTTTTTTTTTTTTTGGCTCAACAACTTTGGTCTCTCCCCCAACCCTTTTCTCCCCCCCCTTCAATAGAATTTTTTCCCGGTGTTTTGTTGGTGGTGGGTTTTTTTTTGGGGGGGGAGGGGACAGGTTTAGTATTTTTGTTTCAACCATCTGGCAACCCCAAGGACAGGGGTCGGGAATGCACTGGCTGTCAGTCCCACCCACGATGGGAGCATTTTAATAATTGTGTAACCGCTAAGAATCGTTGCAGTTACATGATTACTAAAATGGACTTCTAACACTCCTAGGAACCTTACAGAGGGGGAGCTGATTGGAGGCTGAGAGAGTACACAACTTTGCCGAAGTCATACATAAAATCTGTGGCAGAACCAGAAACCGAACTCACATCTCCCAAATCACAAAGTAGCACCATAACTACATGAGTATTGTCCTTCCTTCAAACAAAAAATATTGTCAGTACATATACCACATTGGCAGCTAACAGCAATATTTTCAGCAAGTCCCTTCCGAAACGAACAAAAGCTATTTTCAATATATATTAAAAAAAGTCACTCTCTAATCACCAGGTATTTTATCAAAGAAGCCAACCAAAGATTTGAATCTTATTTCAAGAAAGAATGTTGTAACCATCTTGTTAACACAATTTTTTTTGAATTTTATAGAAGATACAACCATTACAAATTTGACGGTTGATTATCAGAACATATAAAGTTTTGCTAAACTATAAGGAACTGGCATTACAACAATACCATTAGAAACAAAAGAAAACTCCCCTCATTACTTCCTTTCTTAGACTAACCTCTCCTAGTCATTGTTGTTCCTCTTTTCTTCCAACAAACACTTAAGGCATTTGAAACTTGCTCAGAGAGGTCTCCACGCTGTGCGGTTTGCCCCCCATACCTCCCATGGGGTCGGATAAGAATATTCACAGAGACACAGTGGGGGCCCAGGCCAACCCCCACAGAGGGTGGGGAGGGAGCGCCACCTAGCTCTGCTCCTAGTGCAAGCTGTGGGCCCTATGGCAGCGATACTGACTGCCAACTCAACACACAGGGTTCCACTTCTAGCCAGGGCCGCCAACCCCATGCCCAGCAGCTTCGCACCCAGGAATCCCACTTCTGGCTAAGACTCTGCTCCCTGCCAAGCCTCTGTCCCTTTCCCTACTGTGTCCTCAACCTTTGCTCCCTTATCTCTGTCCATGTCCCCACTCCTGGCCCTGCCTCCAAAGGGTGATGGCAGCAGACAGGATAATGGGGGCACAAGGTAAAAAGTCTGGGGACTGCTGGCTTAGAGACTTTTGTCCACAAATACCATAGCAGTTCAGCACTCCATTCTCATCCTTTCAATTTTAGCTTTGATATTTACTTTGGGGCAATAATCGTTGAAATATGTTTTGTAGGGAAAAAATTACAACCCAAATATTGTAGAAGAATTTAAGATTCAGTAAGTAATTTTCCACTAGATTTGTAGTGAAGGGTTTAGATAGGACCTAATTTCATGTGTCATGGTAATCTGCATGTTCTTGTACTACTCCTCCAATAAAACAATCAACTGTTGATATGGTAAATTGTTTTTACCTGAGAATTTTTTCCAGTTCATCTACCCTGTCGTGAAGCATTTTAGTTATGTCTGTTTCAGGGCTGTGAAGGTTTAAAAAAACAAAACACTGTTGAATCCAGTTATTGCTGGCATACCACATTATTGACAAGGAAATAAACACCAACAGGTTGGATATTCATCCTAGAACCTTTAAAAACCAAAGGATGGTGCAGCTTGACAAGGAAGGAGCAATACTGTTGGCTTTTAGTAAAAGGCAGGCCAAGAACTTGTGGGTAATACTAGACAACACTGAACCTACCTCCAGAAATATAGGCATGCTTCTCACTTGACACTTTCCCATTCAACCTATGCCCATTCAACCTCCCTCCCTTCCACCTATGCCCATTTTTTCAAGTGTGATCTTCCCAAGTGTGGAGATTGGCAATGGACCCAGAACAGAAGAAAGCAGCTCAAGGCTACTCCTGTTATTCAGACTTTCATCCATTTTCTCCAGAAATGTTGGTCATAGAGTAATTTCTCTGTAGGAGGGCCTGCTTCAAACTGTCATGAATGCCTATAACTGTCAATGTTGTATGTAGTAGAAATATTAAAATGTTTTTAAGTAAACATGTAACCGCTGAAATTTTCAATGGTTACCCAGTCACACTGAGGCAGAGGGGAGGCTACCCGGAAATAGGTGCGCGCAGGGAGCCATCTCTTAAAATGCTGGTACAGAAGCAGCAGCATAGTAGTGGGGAGAGCAGGTGGCACACAGGAAGCCAGCTTTTAACACAGCTCCCCATGCACACTGGAAGCCTGTGTGTAACCATGAAGGTTAAATGATGAGCTCAGGTTCATCAGTTAACCATGTACACAGTTACACTTCCACATCCCTAGTACGTAGCTGTCTCAATAAAGAGACAAGGTGGGTGAAATTTTTTTTATTGGACCAACTTCTGGTGTTGAAAGAGACAAGCTTTCCAGCTTACTCAGAGCTCTTCTTTAAGTCTGGGACATATAATCAGAGGATATGTCCACAATACAATTAATGATTTGAGCTTGCACAGCTTAAGCTAAGGGGCTGTTTAATTGTAGTAAAGATGTTTGGACTTGGGCTGCCTGAGCTTGGGTATCCTCCCACCTCTGTCTGATATATAAAGTAGGGATGTGAAAGGTTAACTTTTCAATGGTTACAGTTATCTATTTAACCAACTTTTTACATCCCTAATACAAAGTGCGGGTGAATAGGCCTGACCTGAACACCCTAATGTTAACCTTTCGATTTAGATAATTTTTTTTTGTTTAACATATATGCCATATAAGCTCAAAAAGTTCAATTAACGAAAGTCATTACATAATTACGTTACATACTCTAGCAATTAATTTATTTTAATTATTTCCCCAGGAGAAAAAGCATATCATGTCAGGAAATATTTTAGGTAATTCAGAACAATATTTAATGTGTCCTAAAACATCTGCAGATAACCACTAACATATGCTCACCCATATCCTCTTTGTGGAAGGCATTCCAAAATATCATAACAGAGGGACAACTGGTCATCTCGTTCACAATTATAGATACATTCCAGTGCCATACTCATCAGCTGGTCCTGATCAGGAATTATTTTTTGCTGACACTGTCAGAAACAGAATTAAGTTTGCTGTATGTTGGAACATTTTTTCCATTTATAATCAGTTTTCCCATACTCCAATGCTATTGTCAATACAATCTTAGTGTAATTATAACTGTAAAACCAATTTAATGATTCCTTTTTAATTAGAGGCTCTCTGAATCTTTAATAATTCTTGTGAAATATCTTTTGTAAGTACAGAAAATGCAACAGAAGTTAATCTGTATCTTCTTTGTACTGCAACTGGCTGAAACAGCAAGATACCTGCAACTGAATCCTGTTTAATTTTGAAAAAGAAAATATTTTAAATAAGCAAATTATTAAATAAAAATGTTTGAGACTTGAAACCATTACTTACATCCATTAAAGCACTTTATATTATTTGCATATTAATAGCATCCATACTCACTAAAATGCTAGTTATTGTGTATGACCCATCCGTCATACAAACCACCGTTGTATGCAGCAGAAAAATTAGGTGCTTCTATTATACCAATTTATGATTCAAGGATTTCAAATTGCAATTGAAACTGGACAGACACACTACACTAGACAGCTGCAGATAAGATGCTGAAATGCAGCATTATATTGCCAGAGTATATTGCATTTTACTGAAAATCCTTTAGCAGTTTGTAATTCCATGTTTACAGAAAGACCATTCACTTTTGTAAAAGCACTCCACTCCCCCTCTAAGAATGCTTGGTGTTATTTTTTCTCTGTATTGGGGCCATGTTTTGTGGATACCTTCAACGTAGATCAAACGCCAATGTTTTTCAATCATGTAAACTTGCATTGTTCAGACCAGGTCTAGAGGAGACACTGGTAAAAACACTGGATGTCAATCCACACTAGATCTGCTGTAAATGCAGGACATGATATGCAGAAGAGTAATGCAAGGGCGTATTATAGGAAAAATCAGTTACTTTGCAATAGTGTGTCTTTCAGTAAGGATGTAATTACTTACAAATGATCAATGGTAGAGTCCTTCTGCCAGACTCTGAGGAAAAAAGTGATGGTTTACAAGTCTGTCACAACAGATGACTATGCAATAATGAGAAAAATCTTGCTATTGTTTTATTGGAATAGTCATAAATTGGCAGAGATTACAACTGTACTGAATATGCCTTCATCACAATAGAGAAGAATATTAAGCATTTAGTGTGGAATTTTCAAAAATATTTTGGTGTCAGCTTAACCCTGATCCTATTGAAGTCAACAAAGTCAGCCAACACTGAAAAAGATTTTCCAAGTAGTATATCCCTTTCTTCTTTCCTTCTCATGTACCACCACCAATAACAAAATTTCTGCAGACCAAATTCTGTCCTCACTTGCACTGTGCAAATGTCTCCAGTGAGGCTGTGTGGGAGTAAGCAAATGGAAATGAATAAACAATCCCAATGATGATGCACAAGGAGGATCATCATCTAGATTTCTCACAACTAACTAGCAGGGAAGACACTGACAAGCAGTAAAAAGTTAGTTGTATCTGTTAAACAAGAAGATATGTCTGAAGATAGACAAGAAACAGATCTACTAAGAAGTCATTTTTAGCAACACTTTTGCAGAGTAGAACCACACTTCAAAAGTAGATAGAGTAGTTAGATAATGATCAGTTGAGGAGAGAAAGCCAAAACTTGTGTTTATTTGGCCAGTATATGAAATACAACTTCAAATTCCAATTTTAATTGGCTCTTAAATGCACAGTTAATTCATTTTCAGGACTATTTTCCAAATATGTTTTGTGAGATGTAAGAAGTGACTGTTGAATGCCCTCTTTTGAAAAAAGAGGAAGTAACAAATATTCATCTCATCCAATATAAGACTAAACATCTATTAGAAGCAACATAAAATCTGTATCTGAATGTAAGAAAGAGTTAGCTGTATCAATATTTTGTATTATAGCAATTATATTAGTTTATTCCATTTTCTATATCATTAATGAAGATTTCACAGAGCAGTGGCCCAAGAAACAATATCGGTGGTATCCAACTCTAACTGAGGACATTGCCGTCTTTCACTGTCTCTTGCTTTTCCATTTTAGCCAAAGGTCAATTCACACTCAAAACATCTAAGGCAACATTAATGTTCCAATTAAGGTTTCATGACATAGTATTTAGTATTTTACTAGAGCCCAAATCATTACTGTGGTTTCTTGTTCTGCTAATTTTGTGCTTTTATGAAAAAGCCATCAGGCATGTCTGTCTAACAAGATTTATAAAATCGTGTTACTACACATAGTTCAGTTGCCCTCTAGATATTTAGTGATTTATTAGCTCTCAATATTTGTTCCATTAGTTTACTCTGAATCAGGTCTTGATTAAATCAACATTGCACAGCATGACATCGGACTCCCATGGTTTTATCCCTATGGACCTGTGCCCCACCATCCATTTGAAGCAGAGGCAGCCGAGGAGCTTCTCCCGTTACAGAAGAATCAGGGAGAGTCCTTCTATTTTCAGAAGCAATAGAGGTGTCCTTCTCCATACTACGAGGAGAGGTATAGGGGAGAGAACTTCCCTTGGCAGCCAGATTGTGCCTATGCAGGAAGTGGGTATGTTGGTATAGTTACTGATTGTGCACTTAAAACACAGGAAGGGAAGCTCAGGATTTAAGATGGACTTTTCTGCTATGTATGTTTTACATGTAAATAATTACACAAATCAACTTTGCATGAACTGACGAGGGTTGTGGGATGAATGTAAATTAAAATATCCAGCGACACAGATTTCAATCTGGCTACTGAGAAAAGGTAGTTTAAATAATTATGAATATTTCCTTTAATTAATGAGGCAAATAAATACTTCTTACCAGAACTCTTAGAGACAAAAAAATGAAAGCTGGTAAAATTCTTCAGGCAAAGGCATCACACAGAAGTCCTCAAAAAATTATTTTAAGAGGCTTCAAACAAACTGCCAAAATATTCAGCCATCTTCAAAATACGTAGTTCAATGCAATACCACCACCCCCAATAAAAAGATATTCAGAAGAATTCACACTAACTTTGACTCTGCTGGGTATTCCTGCTAGAGATTAATTATTAACATAACTTCTGAAATTGTGTTTAAACCTTGTTTAGGGAATTTATTTTCATATTTGCATGACAACTGTTCAGTGAAAAAGGAAATAAAACAACAGAGTCAACCTCCAAACTGATCGGGAAACAAATAAAGCTTACCTATGAATCCAACTCTTCTGGATAAATTATAGTTTTCAAATAAAACAATAAATAAAACAAATATGAATCAGTACTTACATCTGGTTTTGAATTTTGAAAGATCTTGAGAGGGAATTTCAGGTCTTCCTTTGCTAAGGTTACTAAATACTCTCTAAAAAGTGTGTTTGCAAGACCAGGGGACTGATTTTCACAGCGATGTAGAAATGGGACCATCCACTGATAAATGTTCTTCACGTATTTTTCATCAGAAGACTAGAAAGTGTAAGGAGTTAAACAAAACCAACAAACAAAAGGAACCAGTTTTCATTCATGAAAAAATAGTAAAAACAAATATTTTGTGTAACAATAAATTATGCTAACTATGCATTATCTGCACCATTCAAACCCCGAGCTTGAAGCATTGCAGCATAGACTCCTACTGTAGTAAGATGAAGGCCTGAAACATAAGCCCATGTAGCACAGCTTTGGTCTAAGGCATGAGGCCTAGCTAACAATGGACAAAACATGGCTAACAAAGCAAAGCTAAGCTGTGACCAAGAGGCTGGCCCCTGCCCACAGAACTTGGCATGAACAAGGCTGAGAGTGCAAAACACTAACTAATAACAGGCCCAGGTGTAGAACAGAAATCAGTACTATGTACCGATTGTAAAACAGTAATTGGTACTGGTCAAAACTTGAAAGCACATGACAATACCAGCTCATTAAAAAAGACCTTGGTACCCATACTCCCCACAGACACCCGCCCAAGTTCAGGAAAGGGTCTAATGACAGCATGATGGATAGACATGATCTAATCAAACCATGAGATATGGGGTGATGGGTGGTATCTAAGTAGCATCAAAGGGTGGCAAACTGACACATCAGGAGTGATGTGTAACTTGTTTGTACCTATATATAAAGTGGTGTCTTTGGGGGAGTCATTCCACTGTTACAGAGTAAATATGCGTAGTGGTTCAATAGAGTCTACTAGCAACTCTGTCTGTACTTTGCTTAACAATAAACCTGGCCAGGAACCTTCGATCCTTACTTGATTTGTGTTCTTTGGGAGCTCTCTTCAAGTCTGCTGTGTTAATTAACATGTAAATCAACATGGCACACATACAAGCAACCTTCTGGTTATCATCATAGAGGGAGCTAGAGACCTTTCAGGAACTCATCAGGAGGACCCCGCCTTACTGACATCACCTACCACTTTAACTACAGAATTAGCTAAACTGGAGCAGAACACTATCATCCAACATGGGAGGGATGGTCTATTGTGTCTAAGGGAATCTTATAAGAAAGCCCAGCTCTCTCAATTTCCTCAGCTCCTCAATTTGACTACAGCTGACCTGGTCACTACCAGGCATTCCCAGTATAACGTCCCATCTCACTGCTCCTTTGGTGGTAGCATAAGCCTAGTCTTAACATAATAATATTAAGTTATTTTGGAATACTGCCAAAAGCTTCCCAAGCAATGCAAGCAAGAGAAATAAATACTGATTTTCAACAATGTATGTCTCAGCAAAACTTGAACAGAATTTCATGGGACAAAGAAAAGGCACACTCTCTTGCCTAAGGGTGTTCCCTCTGCTGAATTTCAAAGATTTGATGCATACCTTGAAGGTGTTTCAAAAGAAAAAAAAAATCACTAGAAATCTTTTCTAATGGCAAGTGTTAGGCAAATTGTGCCCTCCCCAAATCAGCACACGCGCTTCCCTGCGAGCCGGATCTGGTGCAGACCCTCAGGGTTTCCTCTTCTCCCCACTCCCCCGCAGGAAGCCAGAGCTGGTGCACTAATCTTATGGAGAGGCAGGGGCATGAGTCTGGAGTGCCTGGCCCAAGGCAGCCAGAGGTGGTGACTGTTCCACAATGGGTCCTGGAGTGTTGGGGCCCCAAGCACAGTGAGGAGCCGTTGCTGCCTCCGCCTGCTGGCTCGACCCCAGCCCTCCTCTAGCGGCCAGGGGGAGGGGAGGGAAGGGCTGAGAGGCCAGGGGGAAGACCGGGGCTGGCTGCGGCCGTGAGCAGGGGAAGAAGTAGGTTGGCCGAGAGGCCAGGGCTGCGACCGGGTAGGGTATGGTGAGGGCAAGGCTGGCTGCGGGAGGAGGGAAGGAGGGGAAAAAGGCTGGGGCTGGCGCGGCCCTCCCCTCCCTGGTGGCGGAGGCTAATAGGCCAGGGTTGGCTATGGCGGGGGAGGGGGGAGTGATGTGCCGAGAGGACAGGGCTGCCGCAGCCCCCAGCCCTCCTCTCCCCAGCACCCAGGGTTGGTGTGGCCTTCCCCTCCCAGGCAGCTGAGTGGAGATCTGGGCTTGTCTACCTCCAGGGACAGAGGGCTGGCAAACATAGCAAGCAGGGGGCATAGTCCCCTAGTGTTGTTTTAATTTTTAATAATGAGCAAAAATGGTCCCACTGTTTTCCAAAAATACTATTTCTACATTACTAAAAAAGGAAACAAATCTAGTGCCAACCGTGTTTAGGATATGAATGGGAAATAAGTGGAATTGTGACAGGGAAACACCTCTGGCTGAAGAGCATTGTTATATTATGTATCCCGGGGGGTCTATATAAGCATGGAAATTATTTAGGCTCAACTACCTACTCAATACATTTTCAAAAATACATACATTCATCATTAGCAATCTTAGTTTTTCACTATCTTTCATCTCCTGCAGATCTTTCAAGGTTAGGGTTAGATCACATCCAGTCTCATAAATCAGCATCTCCAGAGTAACCAGGTTATCACAAAGCACCTGCAGACCAGGAATGTTCCTCTCCATGCCAAGCCGAACCAAAGACAGAGCACAGTCCACCTAAGCACAAGAAAAAAACAGCATTGTTACCCAATTGCTTCTTTTTGATAATCAGCGTGTGAAATAGTCCTAACTAGTCCTTCGGATATTGTTGTTACAATAATTTTTCCAAGTAGGATATATGGCTGTTTGAAAACTCATTTGTATTACTGAAGAATAAGTTAAGGTAAAGAAGTTGAATACAGGGAAAAAAAAGTTCAACAAACAGTAATAACACAGAATTTTATTTTAATACACCCTCATATTTTCTGAATATTAATCCAAATTCATATATTTTTCTGATATTATCCAAATCTGTTGCCTTTGGAAATACTTACTGGACTATACACAAACTTCAAAAAATCAATTACATTACCAACACATTATATGAAACTGTGTGTCAGTGTAACACAGAGAGCTGTATAGCACATGAAAACCTCACTATATATACATCAACCAACACAATATTTTTGAAGGCCAACGTAAATGATTTCCAAAGGCATTTTTGAAACAAAGGAAAAATATTCCCTATTTCTTACATTTCTTAATACAGGGGAAGATCAATCTTTTTATCAGTTAAGAATTTTAATTCTGTAGTCAACTAGAATGGATAAATAACCATTATCTTTATGGTTATTTTAGTAATTAAAAGAAAGGGTCTACAATGAGAGTATCTTCAAAGATAAGCACTTTATGCAACATCTATGAAACTTAATTGATCCTCTAAGTCACGAATATAAAGAAATAAGGGCTCGAAATAAGGGTTGATCTATAAAAGGAAGTACCTAAAATTATTAATTAATAGACACAGAAGTATTTTTAAACATCTCAATTTTGTTAAAACATAAGTGAACTGCAATTATCTGTGACATTCCATGACGGATTCTCAAACGTTACCGAGTCAGGGAAAGAGCATGTAATAACATTAATAGGAACACCTTTCATTCTCATGGTAGCATTCAGTCAAGGATAAGAAAGTGCTTTACACATTTTAAAGATGTAGGGAAACTGGAGTACAGACAGGATGTAGGACTTGCCCAGATTCACATAGTAAACGTGCCTGACATCACAAGTGAGTTTCCCAATTAAGCTACTCTACATGCAGCACTCCTTTCTTTATGTAACATGAACATAAAATATGTTGCAGAAGGGAAAATGCACTTCACGGCTGGGAAAGCTGTGCTATTTTCCAGAGCCCACGTACATAAAGGTCGAAGGAAATTTACTGGCTTCTTCCCCACACCCATATGAATCAGTCACTGTTCAGCTCAGTAAACTTAAAACAGGACTGAATTCAGGAAACACTCTAAAATAATACTTAAATTGAGAGAGCAATTTGGGGTTATATAATATTATTATTTGGCGGAAAAACAGTTTTCTTTCCTTATGTATATGAAAAATAAAAATTTGTATATCCACACTTAATAAAAATAGAATTAAATCCTGGCTCTACTGAAGTCCATGGCAAACTCCCTAATTACTAGGGATGTAAAATCCCATTCAATCAGATTAAGGGGGATCCCAGGAGAGGGACTACTCCAGCCAGGCTCCATCTCCCAGCATCACCAGATCCGTGCAGGGTTGTCAGCCCTGCAGGGTTGGCTCCTGTCCTGGCCCATGGCATGGTGGGCCCAGTGGGGCTGGGACAGCCCTCCACCCACAGTGGGTTGCAGGGCTGATCCCAGTTAACTGTTACTGGTTAATCAGTTACCCGTTCACATCCCTACTAATGACCATTAGTGTCTGAAATCACTGCCAATACTCAATTCAGACAGTTCGATATAGCCTACTTTTGACACAGCATGCATAGCTTGAAAAGTAATAAAATAGTAGCATCTGTACCAACAATTATTATATTGTACTTCTGTTCTTACCTGCATAGCATATTTCTCAATTTCCTGTGCCCTGTTCCAATACCAGTCAGAAACCAGGTCTATTGAAAGCTTAGCAGTCCTGTATTTTAATAACTCAGGTTGTGCTTCATACAAGAATTCTGCTTCATCTTGAAGAACTGGTTCAAACAACATTCTGAGAAATGCAGACAAAAAGGTACAAAGGTATATACAGATGGACCAAGACTGACACCAATAACAGCTATATGTGTTCATGCAATGCTCTGGATAGGACTTAGCAGTACTAAGCAGTTGTACTAAACAGAGAAGTAAGCTGTAAGAACTTTAAAAAACAGCAAATACATAGATAAAAAGCCATTTTTTAAATAATCACTTCTTCCCCCCATCCCCAACTTGTTCACCCAGACTGATGGAAATGGTGCAACTTACACAAATCAAAATCACAGTGGAAAAATTTGGAAAGCCTGTCTATGTACTACTTACGAATTCTGTTTGATATGATTTCAAACTATAAAATCCATTTTGCTAAGTGAGCACCACCTTTGAACCTGCAGCCTTCAAGTGACAGAGGGTGGATCACTTGATCATTACACGTTCTGTTCATTCCTTTTAGGGGCACCTGGCATTGGCCACTGTCCAAAGACAGGATACTGGGTTAGATGGACCTTTGGTCTGAACCAGTATGGTGATTTTTATATTCTATACTGAGCTGGAATACCCAGAAGAAATTATTGCATCTAGCACAGAGCTAACAATTAAACCTTGGTGACTGTCCATGAAAATGGAAGTACCCTTAGACAAAGAGCTAGCTCCAGCCATACAGAAACCAATTTTTTCAAGTCTGGCTCTAGCTGGCTAACCAACAAGCAAGAAAACTATCACCTTGCAGGGGTTTTGAACCCAGCCACAGTCCCCATGACAAAGGGACTGGAAATCTATTTTAAAAAGAGTTGTGTCTGAGCCATTTTAAAGAAGAGGAAAAGTCCGGAATCATAATGTGAATCCTAAGAATGTTCAAGAGTAGAGGGAAAAGTGCCACAGGGAATTTTGCACAGATTTCTTTGTTTCACATGGGTCAGTATATCTGTTGGACCTCCCTGAGGAGGTCAAGTATAAACTAAAGAGTTCACTATGGTAGAACTCTGCAAAGGGCATTCTAACAGCTAAAGCCAGAGATATCCTGGATAGGGGCTAACACTGGTTCTGAGGCAGCTAGGCTACAGGGTCCCACTTCAAAAAGAAATAGAGGATTGGATTTCTGCACTTAGTAAGTGGCCTAAAGATGCCAGAGCCAAAGACTGACTGAAGCCTATCTGGACAATGCCCAATGTATGGTTACAAACACAGTGGCTTGGTGAGGTTCCAGCAGAGGAAACTTATCTTGGACTGTGACACATACCACTGAAGATATTTAAAAATCCTGTGCATAACGATGGTTAATATTGTTATGAGGCTCAGAAACCAGTTTCTGAACTTCTGTATAATTAAAATTTCAGATTTAACACTGCATTAAGATAGCATTCTGTTGCTTTAATATATTTTTTTGTTGTATGAGCTTTTAATTGTCTATCAAGTTAGGCATAATAGTAAAGAAAAATATTTTATTCATGAAGTCCATCAACCATGTTTTGGCAACTTCTCAGAGTGTTTTTTTTCCCCAAGTGTGCGTACACACACACACACACACACACACACACACACACACACTTTCTATACCTACTTGCACTGTGGATTTTCACACCAGTCTTCTTCCCGATGCTTCTGTTCATTCCAGGGAAGAATCATCAATACATCCTTCCTACAACTATTACAAAACACAATGAAAATTTTATACAAACATTTTGAAAAAATTGATTGGCAAAATATTCTGTACAGTTAATATATAGTACAGCAAAGTATTTGGATTTAATCTATATCATAAATAGTGTGGGGTATCAGTCAACTGGGAGTATCAACTCCTAACAG
This sequence comes from Apalone spinifera, assembly GCA_030068395.1. Taxonomy (NCBI): domain Eukaryota; kingdom Metazoa; phylum Chordata; order Testudines; family Trionychidae; genus Apalone; species Apalone spinifera. Next base: position 162,464,043 of record CM057847.1, read on the forward strand.
ATATTTGTTGAATAAATTGTATATATAGAGGCATGAGTGTAATTTTGCTCAACTTTGAAAGCCTGTATGCTATTTAAAGGATTTTTGAGAGCTATTTCATGAACAATAGATTTTACTCATACTATTTTTTGACAATTTAATTTCTTAGAACTTTCTAATTTGTCAAAAAAAATAGCAAAACTGTAGGCTGGGCTTCCTTTGCATTCGCAGTAAGGATATTTAACAAGAATACTTCACAGAAGCTTGAAATAAATTTAAAAGAATAGGACACGATCCTTAGTTTAAAGGATTTCTTTACAAAGTTGTAAGCAAATCATTTTACTGCACATAGATAAAATACATCTTGCTTCAATGATTTTCTTAATTAAGTCAGACATGGTTTTCTGCCTACAAATATCTATCACGAAAATTTACTAAATGTTGTAGTAAGAATTATCTGAAAATATCATTTGCATTTCCTGTATACAACACAGATTAAAAACAATAGAAGTTATTACTAAAAAATAGTCATGTTTTTATCCTTCTACTCTCTGGTATTTAAGTGTTTAAACATCAAAAAAAGCTGGAAAATCTTGTTAAGCTATGCAAAACAAACCACAAAAATCTCAGATTCTCCAAACGACATAGGCACGGTTTTAAAAGTTTCAGCAAATTATAACAATACAATTAGAGCATAGAAAGTAGAGACCTATTTTATATGCCAGCCTGCACAACTTTAGTCTCAACTACCTTGTTTCCATTTTCCCCATCTTTCACTTAAATTAAAACATCAAATCCTGAAAAGTACAATCTATCCTTAAAAAGCCATAAGAGCTATCATGGCTCCTTCCCCACTCTGGCATGGTAAATGCAGAAGTGGGGGCCAGCAAGTGTACCCCAAAGCCTTATCTACCAGGCTTTGGTATAAAACTTCCCCCAAAATCTTAAAAAAAACCCTAGATTTTGGGAATAAAACTTCCGCTGCCACCACCCAAATAATAATGAGATTAGGAGAAAGATCATTTGGGAAATCTCACCTCTATTATAAAAATCAGGACACACAAGTAACCAATGCCAGGTTAATACAAAGAAAAGAGAAAACTTTTATTATTACAACAATATTCCTGTTGCAAGCATAAGGATAAGATGGAAAGGTAACAAAATACACTCATGGAGGAAGTACACCATGGGCTAGAACTTAGTTAAAAAGAAAAGCCAAACATCTATTAAGCAGTGCCAGATATCAGATCCCATACCCAACCCTTAAAACAATAAAGCTTAACGAAACTACCTAAACTTTACCCTACTTACAAAAAGTGAAGAATTGTTTCTTGGAGAGAGAGAGAGACATGCTTGTCCCTCCCTGTAGCTGCAGAGGACTCACTCAGAGAGACCAAAGGAGAAAGGAAAAAACTCAAATTCCTTTATTCCAGTTTGAAAGTCCCACCTACATTCCTACTTGTCACTCCACCTGGCTAGGTGTAGTTAACCCCTTAATCCCCAGGCTGCTGGCCAACCCTCATAATCATGACAGGAGCCTCCATGGTGATACCAAACAAGGCTACCTCTTGTCCTTCACCTTAATGTTCAAGCTTCTAACCTAGTTAACAGAAATTTGTCTCCTTGACAGGTAGAACGACAAGGCTACCTTACCCATAAACAGCTGGTGCTGGTTAGGATAGGAGAAAGCAGCTATAACAAAAGCCAGGAAACACTTCATTTCAGAATTCAGCAAGAAAGTTGGAGCATAGGTTGAATATTAAAGCATTCTCTTTTCCCTATACTGCCTAAACAGATAAAACAAATACACATATGGGGGGGAGCTATGACAAAAGGGTATCAGAATATCACTCCATCAACCAGGAATCTGAGACCAGTGCCATTACCCTTTGTTTTAAGCATATCTGACTCCTTTGGTTTAATCCTAGCCCCATGAAAGTCACTGGGAATTTTGCCTTATGACTTGCCCACAGTTCTGGCAGCCCTACAGACCAACTGATTGGACCAACATATATACCCTTGGCTTTGGGGAGTTTTCACATTCTTTAATGTTCAGTGGGTTGTTTTAATGCATTCCTGCAAAAATGTGCCACACTCATTTTGGATACCCTCTCCAAACAGGTTTAACTCAACCAACCCTGTGTTTAAGAGATAGGGAAAGAGGTGTTTCCTAGAAGATGAGGCTGAGAGACATGTTAAGTGCTTGGCTAACATTTCTGTAAGATTGCTGGCCCATTACAAATCCACTTTGATTTTTTAAGACTTGGAGGTAGGAAAACTCTTAATTTCCAGCATATTAACATTAACATAGTGTTTTAACTTGATGTCTCCAGGAAACCTAATGCCAAACAAACTCCTTTTATTTTTACTTGTGCTATGGTTTAAGTCAGGAGTGGGAAACTTGGCCCAGATGTCATCCGCAGCGTGCCTGGATCCAACCCCTAAGGCTCAGGGCCACTCTTGCACTGGGGAGCCTGTGCTGACACTCCAGACCCTCCGCTGCACCACCATGGGGCTGGAGCACACAAAATGTACGAGGCTGGGCCCCCAGGCGCTGGTGCGCAAGGGGACTGTGAGGGGAGTCTTTCTCTCCTCAGTTTGGCACCAAGTCAATTAGGGGGTTTTGTGTGCAGCGCTCAACTGATTTTTCTGTGGGTCAGTGGCCCCTGACCCCAATAAGTTCCCCACTCCTGATTTCAGGTAAAAACAATTTACCTTAAAGAATAATAGGAGTTTAATGTCATCTTTGACAACACAAATTAAAAAAAAACCAATTAGAATATTGTTTCTATTCATCTATTGTTTCTATTCATCTAAAAAAACCCCTTGTATTTTTCATCACAGACCTTCAAGAACTCAACTTCTTAAAATGGTATTTCTTAACGAAAATGAACAGAGCCTCTTAAGCAGACTCTGAGCATGTTAAGCACACAATGAGCATGAGAGGATGTTGCACACAGCATGAATATTAGTTCGAGTGCAGAGAAATTCTATACTAAAGAAATGCATTTCTCTCATTTTCAACAAACAATGGACATGTTACCAGAACCCTTTCATAATCATTTTTTGAGTGGGCAGGTATAGCTTTTGCTTTTGTGTGTGTGCGTGTGTGTGTGCGCGCGCGTGAGTGTAACTGTCAATTTAAAAATCAAACAGACAACCTACAATAAGTAATGAGACTGGAGCCGACTGCAATTACTACACGGTGAATTTTGGAACTTAGCTACATTCTAATCATCCACCTTCAGTTACTTCAGAAATTTTCCCTATGGTCTCAACACAAGTGTGAACTTTCAGAAACATTTGTTTAGCTGTCTGTTGTATGAACATTTTTGTTTGTGTGGAAGAAAAATGATGGATATACTCATATTTCCTTGTGTAACTAAAACGTGGTTGAGTCCTCAGAAGTGGTTTGCTTTGACAATCTCATTATTTTAAATTGAATTAAATAAAATTGTCTGCCATTTTAATATGTTAAGATAATTAAAAATCGGTAATTAAAAGATGGAAGAGATGGGTCTTTGTATCACGGTGAGTTCTGTTCAGAACAATATGTGCTCATCGAACTGAATGGTAAGGAACTGGCAGACATTCTGGAAGTAAAGCAACCCAAAAATTGTCTTTTGTTCAATTAAATGAATGCAAGGGACCAAAAATATTGCTTTTAACACAGCATCAAGGTTAAGGAATCTAACAATCTAAAGTCAGCATTACCAAATGTTAACTCTGATGGACTGTTATAAACAAATAGAGGCATGAGGTATATTTGTCATGGAACCTGGCTAACAAAGCAAAGCAAACCTTAATTTTTGGAATTTTCTGTCCCGAGTTCTTGATTTCTCATCTTGAATGTTTTATTAGCCTTAGTAGTTTGCAATTAGTAGCCCAAAATTTGCAAAATTTCTTATTAATTAACCAGAATGCCAATCATATTATTGACTCAACATGAGTAATGTGCCTCCTCCTTCCAAGCACTTTCAATACTGGTTAGTTCCCCACCATACACTAGAAAAAGCTGTTAAAATTCTCTTGTTTTTTAACAAGATCAGGAAAGTGTCCACCTAATGTAAGACAATGAATTACTGAACTCCACATTTCTTTCAGTAGGATGATACCACATCTGAGATACGTGCCTTTCCTCTCCCATAAACCAGATTGTTTCTCCATCTGAAAAATGTAACAAATATTTCGTTCTCCCTTTAAAAATGAGAGTGTACTTGACTTGTTCTTGACATCTTGCTGGTCTCAGCATCAAAGAACTCATACTGACACTGTTCCAAGAAAGGAGAAAATCATGTTGTCTAAATTAAGTAGGACAATTTAAAGGGCTAACAAGACGAACAAGGAAGGTAGTCAGGGCATTTTAAAGCAGTGTGCGCTCTGTTAAATACTGAACAAATGCATCATGTACAGGAATTTTTTTCATTAATTCATTTTTCCCCCTTAGGTATGTGTCAATTTTTTTAAAATTAACGTGCCATGCAAAACACCTTCTGATGTATAGGTACTTGAAAAGAAATGTGCAGATAGGGAGTCCATGTGGAATAGCTTGTCCAACATCAAACCACAGCTTGTCATTTCAACTGTAATAAGAACAGTTTGGAGATCAGTGACAGAAAGGTATTCAGATTTGCCAGCCTTTTCTTTACTTGGTTGAGAACCAAGGTTTTTTGCTGTGTGAAAGGAGAAAAGAGAGAAAGGAGAAGATGGTCCTTGAGGCTCTGACCACTCCAAATGGCACTGGGATCAAGTTTCTCTAGCAAAAATCCAGATTTTTTTTTCTTAGCACGCAGTGATAAAAATGTAAGAACAGCCATACTTGGTCAGAGCAAAGGTCCATCTAGACCAGTAGTCTTTCTGCTGACAGTAGCCAATACCAGATGCCCGAGAGGGAGGGATCACAAAAGGTAATCTCACGTGATCCCTCCCCTGTCACCCACTAAATGAGTTACAATGAATACAATGATATAAGTTAATATGAAAAATGCCTTTTGTATGTTTTTAACCAGGCTCATAATACTACTTAAATGTGAGGCCGTGAATATGAATAATTACAGCTGTCATTTCTGAATCATATACTAAACTTCTTCATGGAGACCATGCAGCTTTTCTATTCTTCATAGAATTAAGGAGGCAAAAAGAGATATCTTTAAGGCATGCTTGTGGACAAACTATAATATGAGTACCAAAAACCTTGACATTTTGTTTTGACAAATGTATTTTGCAATTCTGAAAGCACACATTTAACTAGGGAGATGAGTATGAACAGGTGAGGATTTCCAAAATTGCTTAAGCAAGCTAGGCATCCAACACACATTGAGCATCAAAGGATGCTGGATGACTGGCAACTCTGAAAATTCCACCACAGAAAGAACAGAAATAAAAGAGGTGGTATCCACAAAAGAATTATGTATAAAAGTACATACAGCATTTCAGCTTCAATTTGAAATTTTCTTACCAGGAGGACTTAAAGAATCTCTTGCACACAAAAATACATAAGACTACAAAGAGAAAGAAACATTTTCCCTTCATTCAGTCGACTCTCCAGTATGCTACTCTTCACTTTTACATAAAAAAGTATGAACATTAATGTGACGATTAGGAATATGAAAGTTTAACTGTGTAAACGGTCAACTGATAAGCCTGAACTTATCGATTAACATTCACAGTTACACACAGGCTCCCGCCCCACTCCTCAGGATCCAGCTGCCACCCAGTAACAGAGGTATCAGCGCGGGGGTGGCAGCCAGCTTCCCAGAAGTATGGCTGCAGGCAAGAGTTGTGTACGCCAGGAGCCAGCTTAAAAGCTGGGCACTGGTGCACACTGGCTCCCAGGGAGTCAGCTGCCACCCCACACTGCTGCCTCTATCAGAGATAGCAGTGCAAGGGTAGCAGATGGTTCTCTGGGAGCAGGGCAGCAGGCAGGAGTACTGGGAGGCAGCTTTTAAGTCGGCATCAACGCCTGGGGAGCCGGCTGATGCCCCACGCTTCAGGAGTGAGTAACTATGTAACTGCTGGGTTTCTCTCAGTGATTACACGCTTACCTAATTACTCACTTTTTAACATCTCTAGTGATTATCTATGTCCTCTTTCCTAATTCTGGAGAACTCAGACTTTTTCTGTATGCTTTATTAGAGCTTTTTTTAAATGGCCCAAAAGGAGTACCACAAGAATGTCTCTAGTTTTAACTGGCATAGTTGCAATGAGTGGATGTGAACGGAGGAATGAATGATATTGAAATGGTCCTCTCTCACCAATTCACCTTTATTCTACAGACTTTTTTCTGTTGGCCTGAATCAATGTCTACTGAAGTTACTGGAGATACTTCCACTGAATTCAGTGTTCACTGCAAAAGACCATATACAGATAGGCCCATAAATGTGTGATTTCCCTTACTTTGTGTGTTTAACCCTAGAATAAACTATATACAGTAAAACTCCGATAGTTCAGCATCCAATTGTTCCGCACTCCTGTTACTCCGGCATCAAAATGTCAAGCGCTCCCATCCAGTTGATTTAAAAGCCTGCCGCTCATGCTGGCTGTACCGGACCGTGCATAAGGTGGGGGGGGGGGGGGGGAGGAAGAGTGGGATCTTGTTACAGTATGGAGAAGAGCGTTTTGCTTCAGGGAAGGGGAAAGGAGAGGGGAGGTGATCGGGTTACAGCAGGGAGAAAGAGAAGAAGAGGAAGGAGAAGGAAGGGGGAGGAGAATCAGGTTACAGCATGGAGGAGAAGCAAAGAGGAAAGGGGAGGGGAGAGGGAAGGAGATTGTGTCCGGGTCAGCTGTTAAGCCGTGCAGCTGTACCAGGACCTCCCGATACACCAGCATATCTGATAATATGGCACCAGCGAGGTCCCAAAGGTGCCGGATTATCAGAAGTCTACTGTATTATCATAAATCCTGAACTTTGTATGTGAATGTTTAACTGGTTAACTAGTAAGCCTCGCCCTTAATGGGTGAGACTTACCAGTTAAAAAGTTAAGCAGTAGGGGCTAAACAGCCTCTGTCCATGGCGGGCCTGGGCACCCCACAGACAAGGGTTACTCCAGCCTCCAGAACAGCCCCTGCCTGTAATGTGGGAGGGAGCACTACAGCACAGCTGGAGTGGAGCTCTCCCCCTCTCTTTTAATCCGTTAACCTTTTAAACAATATGTTTAACCAATTAAATGGAATTTTACATCTCTACTCTGTAGAACCACATAGAAGATAAACTCATTCACTAGGCCTCATTGAGATTTGACTTCACCACTCCCCCATGATGTCTCAATAGTGAACATTCCTTCACTCAGTAATACACTGCTGATAGGAATTTGGCTCGCACAGTAAGGCCAGGCAGCATGTGACTGTTTCTTGTGATTCAGGAAAGGGAGGTACGAACTCAGAACTAGCATGTGTCACAGTTATTCCCTTCAACATTTATACAACAAAGATCAACTGACATACAGCTAGTATTAAATCAGAAAAAAAAAACAGTTGAAATTTTCTTATAATAGGCACAAATGTAATCAATATATGGTTGCCCTTAAGAATTTAGACAGTAATCAAAATTGAAAAGCAACAACTGCTATGTTTTTATTACTGCTAGGTTGTCCTCAAGATGTAATTTATCAGTATCTAGTCAACGTCAGAAACTTACAGAGTTGGGGCAGGTTCCCATAAAAATTCAGCATAGAAGTTAAATGCAAGACTATATGCCAAACACATATGCATACAAAGTACATTACATACCATCTCTTCCAAGCTTTCATTTTAACTGTATTTAAAACCTGTTTTATAGACTTCAATTTTCTTCCCCTATATAAAATTGTTACTGCTGAAAAGCAAAGTTCTGGTCACATTTCGTCAGTTTCTAGGTCAACCTTCAATCACTCTGCACAAGTTCGGCAGCCCTGATCCAAACATAACAGGCCATTATAATTTTTTTCACAGCCTACCAACAGTAATTAACAGTTGCAACATCCAGCTACTGTAATATTTAGCGCAGTTTTAACAAACATCAAAACATTCATAACATATTTCATCCCTAAGTCTGCTGGGAAAGGGAGATGTTACTGGTTTTGGTGTCAGATAGCATATTAAAATAACTTATTTTATAGTCCAGAGTACTGAATACAATTTGCTTTGATCTAGATGCTGCCAGCTGCGCTCCATGAATTTACTTGTGATTTAACGATGGCTCATCTAATAAAACCTCTTTCAGTTTCATCAAAACGAAAAAGAATAGATTTTAAAGTAAGAGAAAAGATCTGTCAAATAATGTGGTATCTTTCCAGATATGGATCAGAATCAGCATGAGACCTCACAAGAGCGAACCTATGGGCAATGCAACAAACCTATGAGTAATACATTAGAATGGCATTTAAATTTCAGAGGATGTACAACGAGCACTCAGATTGTTTTTTTTTTTTAATTCTATCACTTTCAAGGGCCATAATTTTGTACGTATTTCTTTCAATGGACAGAAAACTGAAATTCTTGCTTCACTGCTCTGACCTTATCTGAATATTAGACATATAACAAAGTACAAATGAATTTTTTTTTAAAGTACAAAGCTTTGAGTTCTCATATAAATACTTCCACCTATAATGATGCCAAAACCAGGAAAGGCCTGCCTGCCTGCCCCCCTTCCCCAACAATTAATTCTCTAATCTCTCAAATGAAATGGACACAATCCCTGTAATTAGCGAACACTGCACACAGATGAACTATTTAACATGTTTTCTTCCCTTCATCCTTGCCTTCTTTCCCCCAATCCCTGCCACTGCTCACTGAACCCCTTTGCTGCCACTTCTTTAACTTAATTTGTAAACTCTTCAGGGCAGGGACTTTGCTTGCACAGCATGAGCAACATGAGGACTAATGTGGTGCTTTCAGAGTAAAAAGTAAGTTATTATTAATATCATACTCAATTTCTTATCAGTGATGTGGCCCACTTGTCCAATAAGTAACATTACAACACATGAAGGAGATATAAGTCCAGAAACTGCCTGTCCTACTTATCAATTCACAGCAATTCTCATGCACTTCACACAGCATACACCATTTTATTTCTATGTGCACTTAAAAGCAATTCAGAGTAATCCTTCTGAGCCACTTCAGAAAATTTTCTGTATCTGATTTTATCACAGAAGTTCATGACAGAGCTGAAAAAATACAGTGCAGCACAACTGTCTCAATACGTACACATCTATTAGTAAAGGGAAATTCATTCATTATAACATCCTGTTCCTCAGTTCTGTGTATGTGATCTTTCTGATAAAGTGAAAGTAAAGACATTTTTCAGAAAGGGACTGGTCTTATGCGCAAAGCATCATGCATACATATGGTACCATACAAATACATAAGATACAAAAATAGCATGTGAATGAGCTACAACTAGCGGATCCAAAACAGAAGTATAGAATGGAGAATTCTGAATATATAACACATAAGGATTTCATTGTTCTGAACACAAGCACACTTCTCAAATAGCACAAGGAGGTCATTTTATAAAATAATTCCAATACATTTTAGAAATGTAGTGTCCTTTACAAATTTTCTCCAAGAATTCTGTCAAGAAAAATCAATTATATAGGTGGGATTTTATCCAGACACCAAAAACCCAAACAAAATCTGCCATCTCCTCCTGCAAATGAACTTAGCAGTTAAGCTTGGCAGAGAACAGGCAAGTTCTCCATGTGAAAGAATCATGCACACATCAATACTCTTTTTTGGCCATCATCCACTGCCAGCAGCAACCAGATATTAACACTTCCTGTGGAATAGTGTCAAGTTGATTCGCACAGGAAAAATCTTAAGTGTTGTACACTTATGTTCAACACCTACAATGAAATCTACAGATTAAAAATCATGCAAAAGCTAAGCATTCCCTATTATACACTGAAATTTGTTTGCAATACTAGTGTATATATTCTTCTTGCCACTTAAACTGCTCCTTCAAAAGGACCAAAACATATTATTTCATTTCCCCCCACCCCCGCCCTTTGGTATGTTTTTGAAGCTTCTCCTTTTGTCCCCTACTCCAAATTAAATTGGACTCCATCAATTAACTGACTAGGAAGGCACCCAGCTACAAATTGTTTTTTCCTCCCCCTAAAGGGTTTCACTTTTCTCAGTATAGCCCTTTTTACTTGTTTTACCCCAGTTCAGGTGATCTTATAATTCTCTACTTCAACAGTTTTATAACAACTGATCAAAATAAGCTACTAAACAAAATAAAACAAAACACTCCAGCTAAGCCTCTTTATTGCAGTTATTCAAGCTGTAAGTTTATTGTTTTCGCATGGGCATGTTTCCTAAAAAGCAATATGTTATTCAGTTTGAAGGACAGAGTTCAAATCTCTCTTTTTGCCAATGGTGACTGGGATGGGTTGAGTTACAGAGATCCCCTTGAGACTGGGCTGATCATACCACTGAGCCCACCTACCTGCTGTCTGGGGTGTCCCATCACCCTGTCCTAAGCCAAGCCAGAAGCTTTGGTCTCCCCCAGTAAAGGCACAGAGTTGGGGTAAAAGCCCCCAGCGAAGTAACACAGACAATGAGAACTCAGCTCTGGGAAGGCTAAGTCACAGGGACTTGACACAGGCACCCTGATGCACAGCCTCAATGGGACCAAAACCCTAAATAAATCCATCTCACTAAAGTTTATGCAGAGTGAGCTCATAAGATGTTCACCCCCCTTATGAAGGAAAGAGATATGCACAGATGTTTTTCTCCTCCAGGTAACAATTATATACACTGGGTTTGATAAAGTATTTTATTAAGTATGAAAACAACGATTTAAGTGGTTGTAAGTGATAACAGGCAAATCAAAGTAAACAAAATAAAACAAAACACTCCAGCTAAGGCTAATACACTAAGAGAAGTTGCTACAAATCAATTTCTCACACTAGTTTTTATTTTAGGTAAAGTTCAGCTCAGGCCAGAGCTGAGATTTTTTTTTTCTGATCTGGGTGTAGCAGCTTCTTTCCATCCCTGTTCTTAACGTTTTTCTGTTTCCAAGTGTTTCCACGTATCCTCTCAGGGCGGGTAGCAGTCTGTGAAGCTAGCTAAAGAACATCATTGTTCGCTTCCCATTCCTTAAATAGAGTTTCCCAAGTGTTTACTCAATTCTCTCCACCCGTGAAAAGTACAAAATTCAAAATGGATTCTAGTATCAAATGGCATGGTCACATGTCTTTGTAGGACTAACCACAATCTAGGCTTACAAGAAAAACATGACTATTTACTGGTCATTGTCTTGAGTACCAGGCCATGACATTCCTTAAGCACCTCTAATGGCTTTCAATAAAAAGTTTTACAACTCATGTTTAAAGTTAAGATTTTGTCATGGCTATTTCTGTAAAAGTCACAAAAAAACCCCTTTGCTTTGGCACTGTGTGGACAATTTTGAAAAACTCTATATGCTTCACATTGCACCAATTATAATACACACACAAAGATCATGCTGCAATGAGAGTTTTGAAACTCTTAGAGGAGTTGCAGGAAATAACTAAAACATTGGTTGAGTAGAATGGTTTCATTCTGAAAAGGCAAATTTCATACCACTCACTGATTGTGACCTATCAATGATAACTTGCCACACTGGAATGTTGACGTTTTAAAGTTTAGTTATTTGAATTAGTAAGAGGGCATTCCTGTCCCCACCTCAAGCAGCTGAATGGATTTCATTTCAACAGTCCAATAACGTTCATCTTGAAGCTAAAAACAAGTATGGACAGGTTCAACCCAATAGATATATTTGAGAAAGTTGAGAGTGAAGAACAGAGAAATATATATAAAAGTTACTATCTTAAAGTGTAGATTTTTACTGCCAATATAATGCGCAATATAACTGAGTTATTGCTGTTGGGAGAACAATACATTTGAATTCCCTGACTTTTGTGAGTTTAAAGTGTCAGCTATAATGTTGCAACATGGTAGTTTAACGCAGTAAAAAAGAAAAAGAAATTAAGAGTAAAGGAAAAAAGCTCTGGTTATGTATTTATAATGCAGGGAAGGGCATTATTTTCCACTGAGATTATTTCAAATCCCAATGGCAATAATTTTAATTGTATCCATTAAGACAGACATTAGAAAGGAGCTTATTCCCTCTGTCTGAATACCTACTTCTCCAAGACAACCACAAACTCAACAGGCCTCTCTCTCTCTCCCACCTCTGTTTCTTCTTATCAGAATTTGATTGTAAATGCTTCGGAGCAGTGATTGATTCTTACTAGGAGTGTAAGCGACTAGTCACTAGTGTAAGCAACAAGTCACTGTCTATCAGAGGCAGCAAAGGGCGGGGAGCAGGAGCCGGTGCTGGGGGGAGCCATCTTAAAAGCCGGTTCTCCAAAGCACCATCTCTATGGGGGGCAGGTGAGGCTTGCACCCAGTCCCAGACACTGAGTCTCAGCTTTTTAAATCTATTAAAAGCCTGCTGCCTCTTAATACATTTAAAAGGCTGGTGAGCAGCAGGGGGGAATCAGCTGTCCCAGCTCGCACTGTGTCTCCCCTGCCGCACTTCAGTCTTTTAAATGTATTAAAAGCCTACTAGATCTTAATAAATTTAAAAGATAAAGCTGCAGCAGGGTTAGCTCCCAGGGCTGGGAGCTAACCCAGCTGTGGCTCTCCCACTTATTGACTAATCGATGGAAAATCCATCGACTAGTCAATTAGTTGATTCAACTAAATTTAACATCCCTAATTCTTATTTTATATTATTTATTATTTGTATTGGGATAGCATCTACAGGCCACTGACCTATTCTTTAAAACTTAACAAAACATAGGCACTACCCCAAGAGTTTGCAGCTTACTAGGTAGAGGCAAAAGCATAATGAGGCCTTCACCACAACTGGAGCTTTTTGGTGCTGTTGTAATAAAAATAAGATCACAGAAAAGGATATTTTCACTTGGACTGCACTAGAGAGCACGTTACAAACATTAAGGAAGTTCAAACAGTTCTGTGAGACAGAGAAATATCACTCTTTTTACAGATGAAGTAGCATTAAGGGAACAGACAAACAGATTAATTCTCTGAGGTACTGATCTTCACGAGCCTCAAAAGATGTTTCCAAGGTCACAGCTAGTAAATAGCAAGTCCAGAAACATAATTTAAAACCCCCACCTTCTCCCAAACTACAAGACCATAAGAGTTACTGTTTTAACAATATAAGAATCATTAAAGATGCTTTCAAATGTTATGAATGTTGAAGATGCCTTCTCACAGCAGTTTATTAATGAAAAGAACAAAACCTATTTCAAAAGTATAAAGCCAAGTATTTATAAGTTCAATATTCACTCCTTAAAAGCAATGTAGGACTGAACCACACATTCATTAATTTCATTTTGATTATGTTGTCTAATCAGCTTTTCATTTTTATAGAAAAAAATGAAATGTCATTATGCTTCTCCTGAGAATAACAAAGAGGGATGTACTGCACTAATCTTGTTTCCATAGCCACTATAATACACTAGATATTTCATTACAAAAAAAGTTAGGATGGAAAAACAGGATCCTTGCTTTCAAGTTCTTCTAGAAGGCAAAAACTGTAAGAAAAATTCATGAACCTCAATAAATGGTATAAAATGTACTAAACCAAACCAGTATTATATATACTATATATTTGAGAGTTTGTGTGTGTCTGTCTGAGTTCGTTTGTTCAAGAACTCCTCCCAAACAATAAGAGCTAGGACCACCAAATGTGGCATGCAGCTTCCTTTTATCATAACTTAAAGCAAGGTAAGGATTTGGTTGTGCCAGGACAATGGGATATGCCTACAATTCGACAATTTCTCAGCTCAGCTCTATACTAAAAAGGAGAGTCAAATCAAAACACACAACTCCAGCTACGTTAATTACATAGCTGGAGTAGATGTACCTTGATTCGAGTTTCCCAGTCGTTCCCACAGTGGATGGCCAATGGGAACAAATGGTCCCGTTAGCTTTCTTTTCTCCTTGCAGGAGCAGGAATACCGGCCACCAATGGGGACGCCCTCTGAGTTCGCTTTAGGTCTGTAGTAGACCTGCTAAATCAAACCCCAGAGTGAAGACATGGCCTCATAAAATGGAAAGAGAAGGCTCTGGTAGGAGGGATAATTATACTGCAGAATGACCACAGGGGCGCATCAAGGGGCCATAGATGGGGACAGGGACAGCTATAACCCCAATGGACCAGGACGGGGCAGAGGGGGAGAAAAAGACAACTATCTACTATATATTTCAGAGAGTTTGTCTCTGTCTGTGTTTGTCCCCCCAGCCAGGAGAATGCATCCATCCCCCAGATGTGCCCTCTGCAGCTGCAGCTACTATGGACAGACCCTTTTCAATTGGCCCCAAGCTGCTGAAGTGAGAGAGGGCTGGGATTGTACTTTCTCCCCTGGACAGCCTGCATCCTGAACCCTTCATCCCTGACCCAGAGAAATTATTTAAATGAAGAAAAGCAAATCTTATTTTAGTTAAGGAACTGAGCAAGGCAAGGTGAATACATTGGAGAGAGAAAGAGAGAGAGAGACAGAAAATGAATAGCCTACTAATTTAACAGGTAGTTACTATTTTTTACAAGAGGTTTATAGTACAAAAAAAAGTCTGTTACTTTACAAATCCATTCCATTCTTGTTGAGAGTTTAGGATGATGGTTCTATAGGGCAATGATGTTTTGAAAGAGGTTTAAGCCAGGGCTACTCAACTTTGGCAGCCCTAGGGGCCACAATGATATTCACAGCACATACTGAGGGCTGCAACTTAAGTGTGGTTGCATATACATTCAAATATATATGCAAATAGCTTCTTTCACACACACTCACAGGCATGAATACAAAGATAAAGGCAAGACTACACAACACATAGGCCCCACGTAAGTTAGTTCTGCTGATATTAATAAAATGCAATATTTACCCAACTTCCACCCATATGACAGCACTTATAATGAGCAATAACAGTCCAGGAATTTAATTACTAAAACACATATCAACAAAAGACCATTATATTGACTCGCCATTGTGGAACGTGATCCCAGTGGAGGCCATGTTCAAAGGATTTCACCTGTTGGCCACATGTTGAGCCCCGCGTAAACCCAAACCGCACCCTGGGCTGCCAACAAGCGGGCCGCGTGTTGAGTAGCCCTGGTTTAAGCAAAAGTTGTGGCTCATCATATACACCAGTCAGGCTAGAGAGTCTGAAAATGCCCTAGGACTGACTACAAGAGTGGCCATAAATTTAACACAGCCATCACTTTATGTGTAGAGGAAAAGGAGTATCTTGACCCATGACTGCACAGTTGCTGCTAAGGCCAAAGACTAAGTACTTCATCGTGTACATAAGGAGGCAAAAGTGCTTGAGAAAACAACTCACTAATCAGGGAAAGAACGACAATTCTGGAATACAGGAGTCAATAGTGTAGACTGGAAACAACTACATACATAAAAACAAAACAAAGGTTTTTAAACTGTAACCAGATTTCCTTCCTCTTGCTCCAGTCACAGTTTGTCAGAATACAATTACCAAAGCAATACCACGTAATTAATAACTAACAATTAAATACACTGTTCATTTTTCCTCTCACTTTTTATGGTCTTAATAGATGTCTTAGTAGACAGGAAAGAACAATGATTTAGATACCAAGAATCAGTGATGACTAAACAGTTGCTAGGTGGCCAAAGGGGACATTCTGCAAATGTCTGATACAGTAAGTACCTGACTGATTTCTACTCAAGAAGCAGTTCTCCCCTTTTTACAATGAAGAATATTGTGAATGGGGAAAAGGGGGAAATACTGATTTATTACTAAATCTCCTCAAATTCAGGAAATAACCCATCTAGAACAGTACGCTCTGAATTAGGAAAAAAGCTTAACCTGCAATGCTGGAAAAATAAAGAATCTATTAAATATTCTGACACTTATCCTTCTGAGAGTCAACTTCAAAAATCTTTGTTGCAAGTACTAAATAATGAATTCCATTCAGTTCTGATTTATGAGCTATTAGCTCTATGCTTCAAATATATTTTTATAATTGAAATACTAGTGTGAAACAACTTAAAGCAAAAATGTATTCTAAATATGACAGAGTAATGATTTTAAAGTAAGGTTGATCTACTGTGAAATAATATAAGGTCACCTATTCTTTGCTTAAGCTTAACAGTAAAAAAAAAAATAATAATAATAATAATAATCAAAGCCAAGAAACTACTTTCAGAAAAGTTTATAGCAGAACTTCAGAGTTACCAACACCTGGGTTCAAAATTGGCCACTTAAACACACACCTTATTTGAAACCAGAAGTACAAAATCAAACAGCAGTGTGGGTGGAAGACAGGAAGCAAATACCGTACAATACTGTGTTAAATGTAAACTATTAAAAAAGGGAATGCCATATTTTTTCTTCTGCATAGTGAAGTTTTAAAACTATATTAACTTAATGTTCAGTTGTAAAATTTTGAAAGAATAACTGTAACATTTTCTTCAGAGTTACAAACACTTCAGAGTTACAAACAACCTCCATTCCCAAGCGTTCATAACTGAGGTTCTACTGTATTTTAAAGGTGAAAAAGAGATTCCTAGAAACACTATTCATTTTTAGTTTTAGTTTTCTAAAATGCAGAATCACATTTTTTCTGCCATACTGGTTCCAAAGATACTGCAATATGCACTTTGCACACAGTACTTCTCATATTCTGTAATATTCCATTTAAAAACTGCATCAAGAAACATTAAGATTTTATTTTTAAAGCATCCATAAGTCAGTAATTGCAAACCTTAACACTGCTCTTGTGTGCATTATAATACGATTGTTAATTACAAGATCAAATTCTATTTCTCAGATACAATCTTATAATTTTTTCTACAATCTTAAACACCAGCAGAACTCATCAGGAACTTTTGACAATTTTGCCTAAAATTTAGGAGCTTTTGTTCCATTTTCAGTAGATACTTAGGCATTTAGAAGCCTAAAGTGAGACTGATTTTTCATATAACTCAGGCTTCTAGGTGACTCTTGAAAATGGAAATTATTGAAAATTTTACCCTTTGTAATTAACTTATTCTTTTAAACTTACTGTTTTCATTGTGAAAAAAAAACTCAGAAATATCTTTAACAGACTCTTATTTGAGAACAAGGTTTTCCAAATGGAGCCTGTTAGAGTGGACGCTTCCCCGATAAAATTTATTATGTGAAAAGGAGGTAAGTACAAACACTCTCAATACTTAAAGATTTACTATATGTCCTAAAAAATCTCTGTAAGCCAGAATTAGAAAGCCACTAATTATTGCCTACTTCACTTTGTCTTATCAAATCAAAGTGTAAAACTATATTAACTAGAAAGTAAAGAAATTAAATAAAAAAAATTCCAGAGTGCTCTCTCACACAGTTTTTAAATTGTTTTCAAGTTTACAGCCACACTTTTAGAATAAAATCTCTTAATGTGTTCTAACAGGAAAATGCAGTCCAGTAAGAGATATTGAAAGAATACTTTCTTACCACGCTTCAGGAAGCAAAAAGGAATACTCATGTGGTGAGGTGGTTTCTGGAAAATTAGAGATAATTGCCAGCCAATGCGGAAGCAAGTCTGAACCATGATACGTAAACAAGATCTCTAGGGCTCTCACGTTGCTTTCCTGCATAGGAAAATATAAAATACTCTGTTTTACACATGAAAACAGTTAAAGAATTATTCTGCTTACCAAACATAGCTCAGCAAATAGTACAATTCTGACTTAATTATGTGCTTTTAAACAAGATGAGTGATTAAAATATTTATTTAAATGTAAAGGTTTTCATAATCCAGAAGTTGACAAAGCAATCTTGTTCTGTTTTACAACGATAATCAAACACAACATTCACTATTCCTGTTTTTAAAACCTCTCATTTTCAAAAATGCAATAAATTGGATGAATTTCAGTATGTAGTTATGGGGAGTTAAACAGTGTTAACAAAAACGGTTATTAAACTCTTAGAAAAAAATTAATACCCGAGCATAAGTTCTTGCTGAAAGTACAATATTCTGATTTCGGAACTTTTTGAAGAATTCAGCATCATATCTCTGCTCTGCTGCATGAGGTCCTCCAAGTATTTCCTTAAAAAAAAAGTTTAAAAAAAAATATGTTGATAAAAGTCATATTAAAAGTCTTGCATCTTAGATTAGGAGCGGAAACTTACATTAGCCAAAAATTAGTATAGTTCAGTATGTTATTCCAGAAATGATTATTGATAGAGGCAATGTATGTTAATTTCTGTCGTTTACATGGTCATGCTGTATACACAAGTATAACATTCATCTTTGAAGTCTTAGTAGTTGGTTAGGCAATTAAGGTTTAAGTCTAAATATTTTTTGAATAAAGCGATACCTGGACATGTAATAGGTACACACTTAACTTTAAAAAAACAGTACAAACTTCAGAAAAGGTACTTTTGGTTCAAATGTTTGCTTTCTTGCTTACAATTGTTGTCACCTTAAATTTTGTTTCATCAGTTTGCTCTGTACATTTCACAGTACTCTCTATATAATCATTTGCAATGCTTCCCCACAATACTCATTACTCTCCCTGTCATTTCTTTATTTTCTATATAGCAACAAAGGAGAGAAAGATGTTGAAAAGAGTTAGCTAGCATGACTGTACATCCACACCCAAAAATATCACAGATACACACACAACATGATAGGAGCAATTGTCCTGTCTGAAACTTTTTACTGGTTTTTTTAAATATTATTATTAGCCTCTAGATTTCAAGTATATGGTATCTGTTTAAGTGAACAAAATCATTAGCAACTTTTTAAGCTTATGAGGGACAGTTGGGAAGTTAATTGTCAATCAATTTGGATTCTATGAAATTCACTATCTTTGTGCAAACTAAGTGAAATTTCATATACTGGGAAAAAAATATTTGAATGTTTAGTTCAGGGGTGGGGAACCTCAGGTTCAAGGGGCCAGTTGCAGCCCCTGGATTGCCTGGATCTGGCCCCCGAGGCTCAGGGGACCCTCCAGAATTAGGGAGCCAATACTGGTGCTCCAGCTCCCCTGTTGCCTCCCACAGGGCTGGAGTGCACAAAATCTACTAGGCTAGCCACCATAGGCTCTGGTGTGCAAGGGAAATGTGTGGAGTGTCTTTCTGCTTCTCAGTCAAAGGCCACAGTGAGAGGTTTTTTCCCCTCACTTCTGAGTTGTGTGCAGCGCCCGACTGACTTTTGTGTGTGTCAGTGGCCTCTGATGCAAAAACGGTTCCCTATCCCTGGTTTAGTTTCAAACCTCAAAAGAGCATAGCAACTCAACACTTCTAAGCTTAAATTACTACCTGTGACAGGGTGGGCATACCCCACACTAGAATGGGAGGAGTGAAAATCCTATGTGCGGCAGAAGTCCCACCCCTTCAAGCAGACTGGGCATGCTCAAGTGCTGGGGTAGTATAAATGGCCAGGGAGTAGCTCAGTCTGGGCTGGTCAGTGAAGGGGAAGGTTCTCTAGATCAGGGGTGGGCAAAAGGCCTCCACTGGCCATATCCGGCCCGCAGAGGTCCTGCTGCTCCCCTGCCCCCGAAGCCTCCTCCTGCCCTGCCAGGAGCATGTGGCACTTTGAAGTGCCACACACTGCTCGCAGGGCGGGGGAGGGTGGAGGAGGCTTTGTGTGCTCCCCCACCCCCAGGCCCTATTTGTCCCAGGGGCAGGAGAGTGTGGGAAGTCTCCTCCCATGCAAGGGCATGGGCACCTAGGGGGAACATGGATGGTGGGGAGGGGGGCAAAGGCACTCTCTCACCCCCAGACTAATGATTGTCTTGAGGTAGGGAACCCAGAAGTATCTTCGCCCCGCCCCTTCTGCTTGATGCCTCGCCCCTTCCTGTGCAGCTGGGGGTCCACTTCAAACATTTCCAAAATGGCCCCCAGCAAAAAATTATTGCCCACCCCTGCTCTAGATTGAGCTCCAGTGTTGTTACAGACCCCGGTCCAGATACAGGGAGCTGAAGGGCCAGAAGGCAGCAACTGCTCAACCCCTACGGAAACCCAGGGAGAAACCACAGCCAGGGAATTGGTAGACCCAACAGCTACATGGGACGACATCCCAACGGGACCAGAAGGAAGCAACCCAGGGAGGGTACAGGAGCCACCCCTCCCACCCAGGTATTCTCGGCATGCTTCAGCTGGAGACCCTGCCACGAGGGAGCAGCAGGCAACCCCTACACTCATAGGGCCCTGGGTTGGGACTCGATGGAGCAGAGTAGGCCTGGGGCCCCCTACAAGGGGCAAATCCTCGCCTCACTGATTCTGGCCATTGGGCCCTACTGCCCTGAAACCAGAGGCATTCACTGACTCAGGCTATTAAGCCCTACTGCCCTGCAACCAGAGGTACTTGTTGACTCAGAATATTAGGCCTAACTGCCCTGCAACCAGGGACTCTCCTTGACTCTGGCTATTAGGCCCTACAACCAGGGGGCACTCAGTGTGGAGTGTCCAACCAGGGGGCACTTTGGCCATTGGGCCCTACTGCCCTGAAACCAGGGACACTCATTGATTCTGACTATTAGGCCCTACTGCCCTGCAACTGGGTGCATTCAGTGATGTAGGCTGTCAGGCCCTGTGCCCCGAAACAAGGGAACCTCTCTGATTCTGACCATTAGGCCCTACTACCCTGAGGTCAGGGACACTTATTGACTTTGGCCAGTAGGCCGTTAAGCCCTGCAAATCGGACTACCTATGGACTGAGAATTACACACAGGGCGAGTGAGTTATGGACTAGCCAGTCGGCCTTGGGTCCAGTGACCAATCAAGTGGCGACCGCACTTCGGAATAGCCATAGACCCATGCCGAGGCGAGTGTCCACTGCCATACTACCATATAAGTTTATTGTAAATATTAAGGTATTTTGCTTCTAGTAGAAGCAAGCATAGCTACCAAGTTCACATATCTGTATTTAAAAAAAGGTATATTGGTATTTGGCTGTGACTTGGCTTTTGTCTTTAGCTGCTAGTGTAGACAGTTCTCATACATTTCTGCCAGTATCTCATGAAAAATGCTCAGAGCAGATGAGCTGGATCTGAATGGTTGTACATAAACTATTACACTGTCTGTAGCACTAGCGCAGGGGTCTAGTGAGGCGGTATGGCCTCCCTCCAGTCCAGAGGGCGCAAGAACCACCTTCTCTGCCTGGGTAGTGAAGCAAGGCCAAGCTCAGCCCATCCACAAGTAGGACCCTATGACTAATTCCCCAAACAAGTGATGTGAGATCCCAGCGATATAGTGAGGTGGCGTGGCTCCTCCTCCTCTGACCCAGAGAGAGTCACCAAGGGAATGGTGACTGACTCACAACAAGGGCCATGTGATAACCCATTTTCTTCACTCACTATGTTTCCCTAAAGACGCATTAAGTTTCCCATTTTCACAATCAAAAATCTCTGTAGGATAATTCCCATTCAATTATTCTAAGCACAGCAGGTATATTTTTAAATTACTGCTAACAGATAGAGGATAAAACAACAATCAATAGAGAAAACTGAAATAGAACAAAATCAGTCAAAGAAACAACATAAGCTGATCACAAGACAGGATCTAAGGACTCAACCCAATCTTCTCACCTCATAAGTTGCAAGTCTATCTAAATAGGTTAATAATTTCAGCCTGCTTCGAGAAAGTTCCTTTTGTTCCAGCGTTAGCCTGTTTTGAAAGAGAGAAAAAGATCACTACATTTCCAAGCTTGCTATAAGCACATTAACATGATAGCCAAACTTTCAAAATTAGACTTCTATGGAAACAAATATTTATTCAAAGACAACAAGAACACAAGAGAAGAACAAGAAAAGAAATGTTTTACCAGATCCATATACTGGAAGCACAACAGGAAATTCAATAAACTGAAAACTTTCATAATAGAATCCTGATTAAATTTTTAACCACAGTCCAAACTAGTAGTAAAATATATTTAGACAATTATGCATTTATAAGCCTATGAATTTAAGCAAACCTAGGTCTGACATATTATTTACTTTGAAAAGTTCACTGATAGAAGCAGTTCTTGATGCTTCCTCGCCTCCCTTTCCTTTCTATTTTCTACTTCTTCATCAGGTGACAAAAATTCTTCATAGGGGATTTCATCAATGTCCACTTCACCTGGTAAGATAAATCTGCAGAAAGAAATGAAAATCAATGTTGATAAAAAGATATGAAGAGCTGGTTATTCACTCAGAGGTTACATAACTTTCCGTCTGTACCTTCTGTATCTGAATTGATTTTTATTGAAACTGGTGACAATGAATTAATTACTTGGAAAACAATTTTGCTATTCTGAGCTTGAGTGATGTATTCTTAATTCAGAAATACCAGGGAGGGCATTGTTCACATTTAGTTCAGAAAATGCACAAGGTTTTCATTGGTTAAAAGTTTACAAATCCAACAAGTTATCAAGTTCCTGATAATACTGCCAGAGCACATACAATACTGCCTGATAATACTGCCAAATATACATGGCAGTTATTACTGGAGATATAATAGTGCAGACAATTAAACAATTATCCAATAGCATTAACCGATAAGCAAAAGCTTATTGGTTAATGCTATCGACTACATGCATCCCACCTCCACCAGTAAAATTTTTAGAGGGCTTGGCCAACAATGTGGCTCAGTCCTGGCTGGCGCTAAGTTCCCAAAGATAGCCCCGCTGCAGCTCTGCAGGGAAAGTAATTTAGGGGCTGGGCAGGCAGGCAGCCTGTCTCAGTCCCGGCTCGCATTGGGTTCCGGGAGCTACCGCCACTGTGGTTCTGCATTGAAAGTATTTTAGGAGCTGGGCAGGCAGGCAGCCCGGCTCAGTGCCGGTTTGTGCCAGATCCCAGGAACTTGATCTGGCTGTGGGGATAGCTCCCGGGACTAGATGCAAGCAGTGACTGTGCCAGGTTGCCTGCCCAGCTTCTAAAATACTTTCAGTGTATTTGAAAGTAGGGGTAACTCACAGGACCCAGCATAAACCAGCACTGAGTACTATCCCTTATCAATTAATCATGTAGTCGAAAAATATTTTGTCAACTACATGATTAATGAATTACATGTTTCTTAACATCCCTAGTTATTGCATATTCACCCACGTAGTGCTGTGAATGTTTAACTAGTTAACTGGTGCAAAAGAAGGCCTGGCCAGGCTGGAGGGTGGGGGCTGCTTCAGCTCGGCCGCTCCCACCACGCTCCAGGTAGCCCCACCTCCACAGTTTAACAGATAAACATATCATTTAACTGGTTAACTGATTAAAGGGGATTTTACATCCCAAACTCAAGAAGAAATTATATATCACCATTGTATTGAATTATTGGGTGCTTGGTACTGCCGTGAGGGCAGACAATTGGATTTGATGATCCCTTGAGGTCCCTTCCAGTTCTAGTATTCTATGGTTCTACCAACAAAAATGACCATCTTGTGTGTCTTCTTCAATCTTCTGTACAGAAGACAGAAGCAGACTACATTCTATTTCCCTGGAGTTTTGTTTGTTTGTTTGTTTAACCTACACAGCTTAAGAATTAAGGCAAAAGCAGCCTTCTGCCTTAAAAACAGGCCATTTCAACACTTAATCCTAGGGGAATTCTGTGCCACTGCACATACACAGAATTAATGTGCTGTGCAAAATTGTCATTTACCTCCCTGCAGATGATAATTCTGACAGAAAGTTGCTAGAGCAACACCTTTTGCCACTCAGGGTA
>CM057847.1:162487764-162498485 GCA_030068395.1 Apalone spinifera
TGTCGGGTAGCCTAATCTACATGCCTTTGGCGACAGAGGCATGTAGTCTAGACGGACCCCCCTAGGGCATCTTTGTGCCAGAACAGAGAGCAGTTGCTCCTGGAACAGCTCACTCTACAGACAGAGACAGTGCAGAAGCCACCTTCTTCATAAAGTTCAAGGCATGAGATATGGGGGCCCAGACAGCTTGGGGCATCCAGAGCTGCTGGGGTTACAGACTGCAGTTCAGAAGGGCTAGCAGGTGGAACCAACTGGGGCAGGGACTGAATGGGAGTGAGGCTTCAGAAATACAGAGCGATGGGATCACTGAGTAGGATTGCATGACTACAGGATGGTGGTGAGATGGCTGACTGACAGAAAGACTAAGAATCAGCCAGGGTCTGCATGGGGAAGGTTCCCTAACAATCTCTTTCTTCCCCTCCACTCCTAACCCTAAAACAATTCCATACTTCTCCCACTTACATGCAACAACGCTTCAAGTTCACACCCAGGCTCCTTTCCAGAAATACTTCTTTCTTCCTCAGATCCTCCATGACTCCCCCAAACCTTTACACTATTTCTGAGGGCCATGGAAAATGTTTCTGAATTGTAGTTTAAATGAATTACTCAAAATTCTGTCTCAATATGCATAGTATGGAATCTATTTGTCCAAAAAAAAAAATCCTGAATCCTTTTTAATGTCTGTATTGTTACAGATATAGTGGCTAGCAAGTATCTTGAAATAAATTACCAAAATAAATGAAAATGGCATGATTATATTGTATTACTTTGAGAAAATACCCATATTTTTAAAATACTATGTACAGAAATTTTAAGATTTCAAGCTGATTTCCAAATTATTGTCTATATATTCATTTAGTCTCTATTGCATTCAGCGTCAAAGATCACAATTTACTTTATTTTCATTCACAGGAGAATTTGACTGCTATCTTTACAAATGGTTACAATTATTCATATGGGGAAATATTTTAAACCATGTATCCTGCAAAATCTCTTAAGACTTCAGTTTGTATTTAACTGACGAATTCACTGCATAATTCCTAAGTGCTGGATACATAAAAATTATCCAACAAACCTGCCACCATCTTCTCCTTTTCCAATAGCTATGAGAGCCTCCAAGTCTGTGCCCTTTAAACCATATTGCAGCAACTCTTTAGCAGCATCCACATTCTCAGGAACTCTTTCCAGGCATTCATGAAGAACCCAGGACCGCTTCTTAATTTTACTCTACCCAGATGAGAAAGAGAGAAGTAAGCATGGGGCAATATGTTATAACCCACCAAAGCACTGAGATCAGTGTTTTCCAATCTGCCTCTCTTCCATTTAGAATCTTGTCAATTTAATCTGGTAATGGGAAGATTCAATGTGAACTGAACAAGGGAACAAACCAATAGAAAGAAGCAAAGAAAATAGATTTTATTTTTGCTTTGAAAATTGCAATTTCCTTTTATTTATAGCATATCCTAACCTGTCAGTAAATGAACTGCAATGTATTGGTTAGGATTAATTAGCAGTGGGACATCACCTTTAAATTATCAGAGGCTCATAAGACAACAAAATACCTTCAACTTAGAGAACAGTGAGGAGGGATTTGCTAACAATGTTCAACTACCTGAAAGAGGCTTCCAAAAAGGATGGACTAGGCTGTTCTCAGTGGTGACAGATGACAAAACAAGAAACAATGGCCTCAAGTTGAGGTAAGGAGATCTAGATTGGATACTAGGAAAAAACTATTTCACTGGGAGAGTGAAGAAGAACTGGAATGGATTATCTGGGGGTGGGGGGTGGGGTGGAATCATCATCCTCAGAGGTTTTTAAGCCGGGGCTTGACAAAGCCCTGGCTGCAATGATTTAGTTGGAGTTCATAATGCTTTGAGCAGGGGATTGTACTAGATGAGCTTCTGAGCTATCTTCCAAACCTAATCTTCTAGGAGTCAATGAAATTAGTCCCAATTTTGTTATATAAATTAGAACATGATTTCAATTTCTATTAGGATATTAAAAACATGACCAATGAGAGAAGACTGAAAGAACTGGGCTTGTTTAGTTTAGAAAAGTGAAGACTGAGAGGAGACGTGATAGCTGTTTTCAAGTATCTAAAGGGGTGTTGTTAGAAGGAGGAGGAAGAAAAGTTGTTCTCCTTGGCCTCTGGGGATAGGGCAAGAAGCAATGGGCTTAAATTGCAGCAAGGGAGATTTAGGTTGGACATTAGGAAAAAGTCCTAACTGTCAGGGTGGTTAAACACTGGAATAAATTGCCTAGAGAGGTTGTGGAAGCTCCATCAGTGGAGCTATTTAAGAGCAAGTTGGATAGACATCTATCAGGGATGATCCTAGACAGTGCTTGGTCCTGCCATGAGGGTAGGTACCTGGACTTAATGACCCCTCGAACGGACACTTCCAGTTCTAGCATTCTATGACTATATTAAGAAATTTCTTTCAACTTAAATACATACCAGGTAGTCTTGAATAGAAGCAATGTTAACAGTTGATTTCCTCCACTGTCTTTGATATACAAGATCAGAATCTAGACCATATGCTTGAGCCAAAGATAAAGCTTCGCCATATTCTTCATTATCAATCTAAAACAAAGTACATGAATATAAACATCTTTGATAGAATGGAGCTGCTTTGTAGTTATTTGTGAATTGGAGTGGGGGGGAGGTCAAGAGAGAAATGAGTGACTACAGTAGTTATTTAAAAAGGGACTGAAAAAGAAAAATGTGCATGGAAGAAAAAAAGTCTCAGGATCTCATTCTCCACAAACACTAAGGGGCTGTTAAGAGACAGTCCCAAAACACAAAAAGGCATGCACATATTGGAGAGCTAAAAACTCTCTTCCTCAGTCAAATATACTGACTATACATGAGACTTCAAGGATAATGAGAGTTTTATCTGAAGAAAGATAACAGATTTGCAGGATTTTTCATGCAATATTATACATATTAACACACACAACTTAGAAATACATGGCTAGATCCTTGTATTAACAGGAAAAAATGGGAAGATATTAAACCTGGTCTTCCTAAAACAACAAAAAACGAGGTTTTTTTGTGAAACTTCACGGTTGTCCTAGTCTCACATCTCACCTTCCTCTGGTAAAGCTCCTCTGGAGTTGTGGATCTTAAACTCACAAGGCGATAATGCTTTGTAATAGTACGCGGACGTTTTCGTGGAGGAGCAAAACGCTCCATTTCTGTCACAAAATATAAGCCTTGCTTTAGGTAACTGAAGTATCTGGCCTTGGCAGAAATTTCGTCATCTGAGTCAAAGTCATCTTCTCCTTCGTCTTCTTCCCCAGGCCTGCTTTCCAAGCGTAATCTTTTTGAAGCCAGTTTTATCTCACACTACATGGAAAAGCAATATGTTGTTAAACTGTGTTGTTACTCTACTCCAGACTGATTCTGGGAAATGCTGAGCATCCACTATTCACATCAACTTCAGGATCAAGGACCCCCAAACTCTCCCCTCATGAACTTTAAAACATTAGCTTTGTAACCTGTAATTTGTACTTTAAGGCTGCGTCTTGGCTCCCCTACAGAACTGACCCAAATCCCACTGAACAAAATGACTTCCATAAATCGAAATAGGCTACTAGTCAGACTCTTGTGTTCTCTAACAAAGGCAGGCAGCCATACAGACTGGGAAACTAAGAGGAAATCCATATCAGTTCTGATAGCAGAAAAAGTAGGTAACACGAGTTAAGCAGTATGCATACTGAAAAGTCACATAGTTAGTCATTATTTGGAATTTTGTATCAATGTACTAAGCTTCTCTTTGATTAATTGAATGTTAACATCCTGAAAGAACAGTAAGAAGCCAGTGATAGGAAGCTTTTCAGGTCTTTCAGTTAACATTATTTCTACACAGTACATGCTACGTGTAATCAAACCTGTTTATATTGCAATCATGCTGTTTTGAAACAAGTAACTGTGAAATATAGGTATTGGCCACTGTGGGAAGACAAGTTACTGGGCTAGATGAACCTCTAGTCTGACCCAGAATGGCCATTTGTATGTTCTTATGTTGTAAGACCAACATGTCATAACAGTTGTAAAGGGGAATCAAAGGTTTAGTTGCTTGGATTGAAATAAAATTATAATTATATATTACAGAGGGCATTATTTTTAGCATAATTTAAATACATGAAAAATTTTACAAAAAAAAAAACCAGTTTGTTTTTAATAGCATTTTTTCTTTTCTGAAAAAGGAATAAAGACTGCATTCCCCACTTAAGTAAAACATACCAACTATCCATTAGACTTCTAGGCCAGTAAGAGTTTACTTGAGGAAGGATAACAGATTTGCATGATTTTTCATAAAATCTGATATATTAATACACACATGAATTGCCATGGTTGTACAAACTTATAAATAATTTTCATATATATCAGAGAATAAAAAAAATTACATACATATGGACAAGATTTATTCTTCCTTCTGATTAAAATAGATTGAAGAAAACCCATTTTCTCCAAGTAACAAAAAACTGAATCAAAGAATCTACACTCAAACTAGGCAAATATTTCAATAGAATGTGGCCTTGTTTATTTAGTCAGAAAGGAAGCAACTAAAAACAACAACAATTTTAAACTAGTTTGTTCATTTGACCAATGTTGCTAGCTTCTATCATTTAGGATAGTCCTGCAGAGTACATATGACAAAACAATTTGTAAAAACAACACCGCAGTAAGATAAGATTACATTTAGCATCTGTTAGGGTGGGAGAGATG
Source organism: Apalone spinifera (assembly GCA_030068395.1). Taxonomy (NCBI): domain Eukaryota; kingdom Metazoa; phylum Chordata; order Testudines; family Trionychidae; genus Apalone; species Apalone spinifera. The sequence goes on from CM057847.1 coordinate 162,492,497, forward strand.
ATCAGCTTTTGTATAAACATTTTAAGTTGTGCATATTAGCAAAATAAAAAAAGAGAAAGGTTTTATTATACTCCAGGCGGGTTTTGTTTGTTTAGTATTGTTAATATGTGTTTTACCTCCAGGCTTAGAAATCCTCCATCATGAGAAGACGTGACCTGAGGGGAACTTTCAAACCATTCACATGATTTCCCCAATAAGTTTTTTAATGTTTTCACAGAAGACACAGTCAAAGCACCAGAGCAGCGAGCCAAGATCACAGCATTTTCTGCCCACCAATTTACATCCATTAGTGGGTAATACAATTCTTTATCTAAAAGGAGAAAACAAAAGACATTTCTAACAGAAAAACAAGAGCTGACGGGTCTTCAATCATTACAAGACCTCATGTGGTGGCCCAATTTAACAAACACTCTAATCAGCATCACATGCAAACTCATTTCACTACATTTTTATTGTACAGCAATAGTATTTTAATTTAGTCAACTCTGTATAAATAAAAGTAAAACTAAACCAGGATAGATTGTGACCTAACTGTATTACTTTTTATATGCTTCTTTAAAAAAACAAACAAACTAATCTACAGCAAGCTAATTTACTTGCACAGCATATAATAGGTTTTGAACATTTGATAAAGATTTGGTCCACCGCTCCTTAGGACAGCTGGAAGTGAATTTCTTTGGCAAATGAACAGAGAATTACTGATGGAACCCAGAAGAAATTGCATCCAGCTGCAGGACATGCCACAAGTGAATGCAGAAATCCTTGAGGACCATCCAGGGAGAAAATATAGTTGTGAAGATGACATTTTAAAAAGAATTACAATCTAAAATTCTCCAAGGCAACTATTTGCTTATGAAGTTAGAGGCCAATCTTCACAGAAGACAGACATCACCTTATTTTCTAAATATTACAGCTAACTCTCATTTCACTCCAGTCCATTCTTTTTACTTTGAATTATTCTCATTTGAACTTTATTACATACATAATTCCAATATCAGAAACTGCGTAAGTGTGGGAATGTCAGCTTTTAAATTGCAGTTATATTTTATCAACACACTTTCCTTGGGCTCTTCTCTGATTCAGAATGCTGATCTCTCACTACCTGGCAATGATTTTACACAACAGCTGAACTGTTTAGCCACACCAGTTTTCTCAAAACAAGGCAGATGCTGTTATTTCTACTACAAACTATTCTGATCATGTTAATCACCATCTTAAGGATTGTGTTATCAGGTGACAAGGACGAAAGGTGTGTAGGTGGGAGGCAAATCTGTTGTTCACTCTGTCCCTTTTGTGATGTCAACTTTCTCTTCATCCTTTGAGAAGTAGGCACGGTCAGGTGACTGACCAGGGGGGACCTGAGGCTGGGTGCCTATGGCAGCTGCGGCTGCTGAGGTTGTTGAACTCTCTATGCAGCCCACGGGCCCCAATACAGCCAGTTGGCTGGCAGAAGCCATTCTGGCTGTTGCCACTGCTACATTTGCTGCGTCGGTTTAAGCGACGAACTTCTGGGAGTATGTGTCTGTATGGGTTCATTCTTGTCATCGTCACTCATTATAGGCGATATCAAAGCCGGTGTTGAAGAAAAACTGCATCTAGAGGTATGTGACGTGCCATCTGTGCCAAGAAGTGGCATTCCCGGTACTAATGCCACAATTAATTCTACTGTGGTGGTAAACCGAGAGAGGAGGTGGGGGAAGTGGGATGGGCACTGGAGGCATTTGTAGTATCAACACTGGCATTGAAGCTTGAGCTGGTGCTGGCTGCTTGTAGGGTTGCCAGACAGTTTCAACAAAAATACCGAACACACTTGATTACATCACAATCTACATTACATCTTATTTAGAAAATACTGGACATTTATATTTTCTCAATTTGTTTCCTGAACAGAAAGCTCAAATACTGGACTGTTAGGTTCAAAAACTGGACACCTGGCAACTCTAGCTGCTTGTTAAGCGCGTTCGTGCGTTCAGTCGGCGCCAGCACTGTAGGCACTTATATTTAAAGTGCTCAGTGCCAACGCTGATCACAATCGTGCTGAAGCTGGTGCTTTTGCCGGTGCCGGTGTAGAGCACCTCTGTTTCAACTCCATGCTTGGCTTCACGGAGGACGGTCAGTCCTTCTCTTTGGGGCCCCGGCTTTTATAGGTGCTGGCCCGTTACCCAGTCTGTTTCTCTATTCCTTTAGCTACAGCGGGTGCGAAGACAGACTTCTTGCTTGCAAGTGCTTCCTCAGCAGGTAACTGGACCCCACCAAGGAGTGGACCTCTTCTTGGGTTTTTGAGCCCTGTCCTGGTCCCTGGGGCTTCAGAAAGGAGCAGTTCCTTTGTCAGGAGCCTGCCCAGGGGATGTAAGTCTGCGGACGAAGTATTGGCTGACTCCGAGACAGCTCTTGAAGCTTTCAAGCTGCAGTGGTTTAAGTTGGAGAGCCCAGGTTCTCCTTCTCCTGCTAGTCAATTTCACGCATTGCGTGCACTGTTCAGTGTTGTGGTCCTGACTAAGGCAGGGACACATTCTGAGTGTCCGTCAGATTCTGAGATTGACAGTTTGCAGAATTCACAATTTTAGAATCCCGGAGAACCAGGCACATCCTGGGAGACAGGCAGTTTTAAAAAGGTCTCTAAAGGCTTGAGACCACAAGTCCCTGCACGCAGTGTAGTAACCGCAACTCCCAATAAGCGGAGGGAAGGATTTCTCCTCCTCCTTTTTTTTGTTTTGTATATAAAAAGTAACAGCAGCTAATCTAAGCTAATTAACACTAAAAACTGAACTATTAACACTAAACCTAAAAATAGTAGGAAACTCAATTGAGGACAACTGCTCTGCTGCGACCAAAGTCAGCAGCAGTCAGAAAGGAACTGAGGAGGTGTGGTTGACTATGCACGCGGGACGGCCATTTCAAAAGCATGCACAGTCGACCGGGGAAAGAAGGGGGGGCAGAGGCAGGGAAAGGAGGCACTGCTGTCAAAAGTCTCCGTGGCACACCTCAAGGTGGAGCACCCACAGGGACACTACTAGAAGAACTATACTGGAAACCCTACATTCTTGGAAGATTTCCACTCACTGATCGCAGGCAAACTTGGTGTCAAGTAGGAATGGAAAAATGTGTTTTAAAATGTAACCGTGTAACTACTAAAAATCTGAGCGCACACTGTGGGCTCTACTGTATAAAACTTAAATAATCTTTATACTACAGAGCCTGCAGTGAAGCCTTCCTGGGAGCAGGGCCAGAAAGGGCTGCTGCTGACCTTGCTCCTGGGGAGGCAGCTTTGCTGTGGGTTCTGCTGCTGCTCCTGCTCCAGAGAAATCAGCATGTAACCTGCGATGGGGGGAGGAAGGAAGAGCTATGAACAAGGGCTGCTCCAGCGGGCTCAGCGAAGCTGGAGCAGCCCCCTGCCTAGAGTGGGCGGGAAGCTGCTCCAGCCCATACCACTTATCTGGAACTGGTAGGCCTCACCAGTTCAAGGGGAGGCTTACTGGTTAACCGGTTTACCTTTTACATCCCTAGAGTCAAGAAAGGTTTTGCTGGTTTTAAAGCAAGTCATGTAATTGGGCAAAAATAACTTTATTCTCTTGTAACTGGACTGTTCCATCTCTCTCCTAGATAAATCTTTACTGTGATAGTACATACAAGGTCACTTAGGGTGCATCTACCCAGCAGCCTAAACTTGAAATAAGATACACAATTTGCACTATACAGGCTATTTTGAAATTTGGCATGTCTACACAGTGCCAAATTTTGAAATAACATGCTATTTCGAGCCATTCCTTATCCCTCATGCAACAAGTTTTACTGGGATGGTGAAATAGCGTGCCTGTTATTTCAAAAAGAGGCGGCTTGTGTAAATGCAGGGTCTCCTGAAGGAGCCATGCAGTGCAGACATACCCCCTCAGATTGTAACCTCTAATGGCTAGAACCACAATTACCCTAGTCAAATGTAGTCCTCATCTATGATTGAGACCAAGAGGTACAATAGCAATATAAATACATTAACAAGGAATATCAGTGGAAGCATGAAGCTAGTAGCTCTTTTGCATTGAAAACTAACTACTAGATTTGTAGACATTGTTCTGATACCAATGTACAAGCATGGCATTAACACTGCATTTATTAAAGGAAAAACATTAAAACATGCTATCATCTAAAATATTAATAAGACAAGAAGGCAGACCAACCTCCTATAGTGTTGTAATTTGTTCCTGGCCTTTTAAAATTCACCATGCTGATGTGGAGGGGAAAGACTGAATTAAATATGAAATCTGTATTCAGCACTATAAACTCCAAGGGTACATCTACATTGCATTATCGAGCCTGTGGGAGCTAATCTTCCTTAGTAGGGCTCACATCAGCGTTGTACAAATAGCTACACAGACAGCACTTTGAAGTTGCAGTTCAGGCTAGAGCTGGGGTTCTGAAGTCCACTGATCTCCGTAGGCTTCAGAAAACAAGTTTTATGGATCATGTTCATTCTAAGGGATGCAAAATATCCCAAGAGGCTCCCTGGGGCACTCTGAAAATTTCTGCCACATACTCTTTATTGTTTCCCATATTTCTAAGACAGGCAGATTTTTTGCTGAGCATTAAGCCTTCTATGAAGCCAGGATCCACAACCTTCTGATTCACCATGAATGAAAAACCCCTATATTATCTGTAACCATAAATAAAAGGATATTTCAACTGCAAAGTGTGTCTATCAGATTATTTTAAAACATCTGCATGGTGACATTCATTAAGGTAGGATGAACTGCAAATTAAAGAAAGATGCACATTTTTGACAACTATACTAAGGAAGATTTTAATTAAAACTTGTTTTCTTTAATTAATGTATTTTTTTCAGGACATCAATGTTTAAAATAATAATTTGACTACACCACTTACCTCTTATTTTCTTTCTTTTTTCAACAGAAAGCCTCCACTCTGCATTGATCTCATCATAACCTGGCTAAAAAAAGTAGGAATGTTACATTAAATATATTAGTAAGTAATCATCTTTAAAAAGCAAACATTTTGCCCCCTTTATACCTAGCTACTTTTCACGAAAGATAACGCCTTCTATTTTCCATTCTTAAACTTCTCTTTTATCACTAAGACTACATCCATATAAATTCAATACTCACTGGAATGAAATTCAAACATCCTCCAACAGGTCAGATGTACAAGTTGGTCCTTTTCTACAAATACTTATTTTAGAAATATAGGAAATGCACAATGGATGAGACACATGGTCCATTTAGTACAGTAACCTGCCTAGGACAATGCCTGCATAAGAAGCCAGGATCGAACAACAGTTAACCCAATGACTCACTGATTTAGGCAACAGTCTAAAGCAATGATAGTCCATTAATTTCTCAAATACAGGATATCCAATTAAGCTGCCCACTTTCCCAAACTACATGTGACTTGTTTAACCACAGCTGTTCTAAGAGATCAATTACTAGTTATAAAATCAGAGAAAGCAAATGTCACTGTGAATGCCCCTGCATCTTAGGAACCCACAATCATGCTTTATAGTCAGCTTATCTTCGTATCATTTCCCTTGCAAGACTAGTGAAGCAGAGGAACCAGCAGCATTTAGTAACCTCTGCACACATAGCTCCTTCCTTTGGGCACTGAAATATATTTTTCTTCATCTTGGAAAGAGCATACAAAGATGTACTGTAAGAGAGTGATGGTGATTCTCACACAGAGTGCCGTATCACAAGTCACACACTATGTGAAAGAAAAACAACTTATTTACTGAGTATAGTCTGGATGCATGACATTGTCAAGATACAAGATATAGTGGCTGAATCCCAAGCAATTTGAAACACCAAAAGGACATCTCTCAACATCTGAAAAACCCAATAGGGTGAAATGGAAAGTTTAGCATTGGAAAGGGGGAGGTTTAAGTAGCATAAAAGTTTACAGGGCCCACCCTTTTTTGTTTTGTTTTTACCATAAGACCATAAGAATGGCCGTACCGGGTCAGACCAAAGGTCCATCTAGCCCA
>CM057847.1:162502974-162516939 GCA_030068395.1 Apalone spinifera
AGATGGACCTTTGGTCTGACCCGGTACGGCCATTCTTATGTTCTTATGTAACTCAAGGGCCCCCCCACTTCAAAGTTGCAGGAGACACTAAAATTAGAGCACCAGAAAAACAGAGTACCCTATGAACAAGCAGATGAATGGAAAGAAATACTAATAGTTAACATGACATATCCAGAACATCTCTCAATCCTTAGAAATGCTAAATTAAAGATTAAAATATTTATTATTATTTAAATGTACATGTACCTGGTCTCTTTGATCCCATTCTCCTTGTTGTTTGAGAGACGGGATTCCCCAGATGGTCAGTTTTCCTGAGAAGTGGATAGCTGCTAGAAGAGTTCCATCAGGAGAAAGGCTCATTTTGAAAACTCCATCCTGCTCAACCAGGAGTAAAAAGAAAATTGTTTTGCAGTAAGAATAGACTAAAATCAGTTCAGCAATAGAGTAACTTTTCCTTTTATTTTATTATCTGGATGTTTTAAATTGAAAGCGTCGAGCATACTGTACATTTGAACTATTTCACTTTCAAACATAATGAATATAATCAAATAAAGTTTAATAATACACGTAAAAAGGAGCCTATACACCTGTATTACTGAACATCTTCATTTGTTAATCTGAGGACCAGAATAGCCCATAAGATACAGTAAGAAAGAAGCAAACACTGGTGTAAGTCTTTTGACTACATTTATCATAAAAGAGGAGGAAGAGACAGTTCTTCAATTGGTGTTTGGCAAATTAAAGCTATAATGGGATGGATTAAAAATTTCTTTTTTAATCAAAATAATCTTATTTGAATCATTTTTACTATAAACTAAATATATATTTTCTTTAAAAAACTTCCAAAATTAAATTGACAACCTATGTTAAAGCCTTAAACATGATGTACTCTTAAAATTATTTAAATTACATACAAATAATAATATTCAAGCAGTACATGTTTTCTACAGAAATTAGAGCAAAGTTAACCCACTGTAATGGTGGGAAAAGTCACTGGCTAACCACCTGATTCTGTTGAACTGCTAAACCAGCTTTTGATAGCAGAAGCTTTTTCTGCAGCTACAGAGAGAACATTATCTCCATTTCAGTTTATTCAACTAATTCAGCCCAAGGACTAGTTAATTCAAAACTGAGAAACCAATTAAGAGTTGAAAAAGTAGGAAAGCCTGTTTTCCTCTTCCAAGTTATTAATAAAAATTAAGTGTGTGACCTTGAGAGCTACTAGTTTTACAATCTTGAAAGACAGTTACCAGAAATCATTAGTTCCGTTCACTAACTACAACAGAGAACACTCCATTTGTTTAATAAATCAGTTAATTTTAAATATAAAACACATTTTGATATTTTTCTCATGTGTTCTGAATGCTTAAGTGATTTTATTTAATTAAAAAAATCTAAAATCCTGTTTGGGGACATTTTTACTTGATTGCCATCGAAATGCAGTTTGACAAGTCACAAATAAAACGTTCAGGTTAATCATCCAGTAAATAAGTAATGTGTCATTCACAATTTTCTAACATAAAACTTTAAAAATTAAGAATCTGAATAAATATATATTTGAGGCATATAATTACTTAAATGTGTATAGATTAATCGGCAGACAATAATCAAGACTGCCCAGTTTATTGTTCATGCCCTTCCAGAATGTCACGGTCAGCAAAGCTCAAACCTTTGAAAACCAAGAAATACAGGGTTAAAGCAGCACAACCCCTCGAGCTGGCTGGGAATTATCCCAAGGCACTCCTTGGGATAAGTGTTAAATGAAAGTGTACTGCATGGTGGAAAAATAAATTTGAGCAACTTGAAAGAGATGATGTGATATGAGATCTCGGGATCAGTTTGAGGAGCACCCTAAAACTGTGAGAATACCAGGGTCTGAGGTCCCAAAGGAAAGAAGTGCATGTGTACTATGAAGTTCCAGTCTGTATCACTTCAATACAGAATTGTTTAGACTGTGTCAGTAGCAGGGAAGGTTTGAAACAAATGTAAGAAAGTACTTCTTCACACAATCAATCTGTGAAACTCATTGCCAAACTTGCTGTGAAAACCAAAACTATAACTGGGTTTACAAAAGAATTAAAATAAATGAACGGAGGTCCATCAACGACTGTTAGCCAAGATGACCAGGAACACAACTCTGTGTCCTGTGTGTCTCGAAGACTCTGATTAGCAGAAGCTGGAAATGGATACCAGGGAATGGATCACTCAGTAAAATGTCCTGTTCTGTTCTCTTCATCTGGCACTGGACACTGTTGGAAGACACAGTAATGGGCTACATGGACCACTGGTGCGACCAACTACGGCCATTCTTAAAATCATGCTTACAGCAAAAATTAACTATGGACATGATCGGTGTCACATATGATTGAAATTTTATGTCTAGCGTCTGAAGATCATCTAGAAGCTACAACTTTGAAATTTCAAATGAAAAAAAAATTTAAAGGTCTTTCATTTTTAGACCAGCTTCTGTTTTACCTCAAACTATTTAAACTGTACATTTTGTTCACTAGTATATTGAAAACTAGGTTATTAGTCTTACTTTCAGTTCTTATGTATTATGCTGGGGCAGTCAATAGGCAGACTATGGGCAAAATGCAGACTATCAGATGCTTTTGAATGGGCCGTGAAATCTTTTTTATTTATCATCATTGTTATTTTTTAATTATTTTCTCTTGAATCAGGACCTTGACTCTACATTGACAAAAATTAAAATGAGTATCCTTGTACTATGAGTTTGACATATGAAATATTATCCTTTAACTTAAAATAACAAGCTTTTATTAAAAATTAAAACCTGATCATGTCTGATTAACAGTAGATTTTCACTGTTAAAAAACAACCGGTATGAAAGCAGTAATATTACTGCCTGACGCTTTCTGTTTTCCTTTGCTAAAAGTTTCAAAGCTACAAATGGTGCTCTCCTTTTTTAGATTTATTCACAGAAGAGAAAGGTGGATATGAAATTTCATGGAAGTGTAAAATAAAAAACATTAATTCCCTACTTACTAGACAAAGAGTCTTTCTTAATATGTCATCATTAGCAAACACTAAGACAGGCCACTTTGAAGGCTAATATATAACTCAGGGTATATCTAAACTACATCCCCTCTGTCAAAAGAGGGATGTAAATTAGGCAAATCAAAAGTGTAAATGAAGCGGGGATTTAAATATACTGCGCTTCATTTGTATAATTGCGTCACAGCAGTCTTTCGAAAAAGGGTATTTCAAAAGTGAAAGCACCGTTTAGAAGCAGTTCTTTTAAAAAAAACACAACCCCTTTTTCAAAAGATCCCATACTCCTGAGGGGATTTTTTTTCCAAAAGAACTGCGTCTAGAGGGCGCTTTCACTTTCGAAATACCCTTTTTCAAAAGACCACTGAGACGCAATTATGCAAATGAAGCACGGGGTATTTAAATCCCCACTTCATTTGCACTTTCGATTTGCCTAATTTACATCCCTCTTTCGACAGAAGGATGTAGTTTAGACATACCCTCCGAAATCAGAGCAACTGCTGTTCCTTTAGATGGTCAGATACATCACACACCTCCAAATCTAGCCTCCCAAAAGATGAATGTGTCCTTTCTGCTACCCAAGTGAAGAGTTCCACCCTGAGGGTAACTTCATAACAAAATGTAGAAAGCTCTTGTAGACTGGCATATCACATCTAAGTTGAGAACAGCTGTCCCCACAGAAAAGTCCTTGCTGAAAGCTGGAAAAAGTATTAAATTTCTTTTTTAATCTCCCTTAAATCTCAATAAAATTATACTTCTGGTAATTAAGATGGAATTCCTGAAATGGTATTGAAAGTTTTGAAGATGAGTGAACAAAAACACTTTTCTATTTTAAAATTTAGCACTAGCAAGAGCAAGTAAACCTAAAGTTTAGTTCAATTCGATACTAGCCTTTCAGTAAAAATTACTTGAGCTTTTTTTAGGCTTAGGCTCTATAGGACTGACAAACCACAATGTTAGTTTTTTCTTCTTCTTAAGTTGGTTAGTTTTACTTAGACTTAATGTTTGCTTCTATTGTCTTTCTAAAGTTTTTAAGTCTCCATTTTCGCTTATATTCTGAGGAACTTAGAACACTGGTCTCTTTTGGAATACCAAAGGCAAGGTTTGTTCTTTTTCCTCTTACCACCAGATTATCAAGGAAGGCTGTATGTTTGTTAATCTAGAAAGCATTATAGTATAATACTATACTATCTCTGGAACAATATTTACTTATTTGTAACTGTATTACTTTTCCTTTGGATTATTGTTCCATTGTTTTAATAAAAATCTTTAAGGATACATTTTGTTCTCAGGGAAAACGTACCTTCTCATTCATATTGAGCAGAGGTTGGCAATAATATATGTTGGGGGGGAGTACTTCAACGTTTTGGTGAGTGGTCAAGGGCCACACATTTCTATGGAGGGGATGCGGAGGTCTAGGACCGAGATTGGGTGCAGAAGGAAGCTCAAGGTAGGGTATTCGTGCGCAGGAGAGGGTATGGGTGTGAGAGGGAGCTGAGTGAAGGAGGGAGTTGTGACCTGGCGCAGGAGAGGATTCTGGCCTGGAGGAAGGATGGAGGAGGCAGTGCAGGGTCTGGGAGGGAGTTGTGATCTGGGCACACGGAGTAGAGAGGTACTAGGTAGTGACCCAGAGCAGGAGGGGGTGGTGACCTGTGTCAGCAAACTGGGGTGTATGAGAGAGTGGGGTGCCAGAGATAGACTCTGGCCGGGAGGCGCTTACCTAGGCACTCCCAGCCAGCAGTCCAATGGGACTGTAGCCAGACAGAGGCCCCCTCGTCACATCCATCTTGCTTGCCCCTCTGAGGTGCCTGAAGCAAACAGGGCAGAGAAGGAGCAATAAAATCAGCATAGTCTTTGAAGGCCTTGACAGAAGCCCGGATATGCTGGCTCATCTGACCCTGGGTAAACTGAAAACATAGATTTGAGAGAGAGCGATCAAGTCAATAAGCTGACCTCGAGGCTGAGAGAATTGCCTTGGCTGGCACCTATATTGATACAATCACACATAGTTGTCCCTGGGAGAGGAATGCCCAGTACTCCCAATTTAGTTATCTCTCTTACAAGTGTAAATTAAGTTCACAACTCCCTTGTAAGAGCTGGCGTCACAGAAAGACAGACCAGTACCATTTGGCATCACAGACAAGAAAGAGAAATACGTGACCTAATGGGTATAAAGATGGGTCCAGAAGCACACTCACTTTGTGTGCCAATCTACCCTTTTCCTGCTGGTAGGGTTAGGTGAATTGCCTCCCGAGGTCTACAGGGATGCCCACCTCGTATTTGTCTTTCCGAGGAATTGAGGGACCGATCCTGGCCTGACACGCTGGAATCGAGCGACGCAAAAGGGGGTAAAAATTGTACCCGTATGTGTCCTTTTGTTTTTAGTGCATGCATAGAGTAGAGCTCTTTAAAGATTAAGTTGTCACTTGGTACCATTATTTTCTATCTTCCTTTTTCCCTTTGTAACCATTTTAAGATCTGTATTTGCTAGCAGATAAGAAGTACAGCAATAGCCGTTGTAACCACATGTTTTATAAGCCTCCTTAATAAACCTGTAACTGGTTAAGTTTTAACCTGATTCCTTCAGTTGCTGTAACAGAACCAAGCACAATTTAAAAGAACTCCAGCCGGTCATAGGGGCAGACACAGGCAGAGCTGGGCATTTTGGACCGTGTCGCCTCCAAGGGGCAAATCCATAGGGGCATCCGTCGGTCTTCCCTAGGCTGCCCGCTGCGACGGGACCTCGGTCCTAGCAGCTAAAGACACGGGTATAATAAGCTCTCTCTGCAAACTCTGGGGCGTCTGTCAGCCTGTTGGCTGCCCGCCGCAAAGGGACCCCTAGCAGTCAAAGACACTGACGTAAAACCTTCTCAGGGCACCCATCAGCCTCACCTAAGGCCGCCCGCTGCGACGGGACCTCGTGTCCTAGCAGTTGAAGACTCGGGTGTATAAAACACACACACACACACACACACACACACACACACACACACACACACACACACACACACCCCTCCCTGACCATCGGCTGACAGGGACCCTGTGCCAGGTTTCCTGCCTACCACAGCCCCGGAGCTCAGAATTGACTGTTCCACATGCCTCTCTGCACCATAAGGGTGGGAGAAATCTACATGCACTATCCCTTGCCCACAGCACAATCTCTCAGCTCTCATTCCCTGGTTCCAACAAATGGGAGCTAAGAAATTGTAATAGTGGCATGGGCAGTCAATGTCAACCAGCCAATGAGAGATGAATGATTGTGCTGAGGGCAGGAAAGCACACCAAGGTTCCCCCTCCTCCCTGAACAGAGAGGCAGAAGTAGCAGCCCCTCTGAGCCCTGGGCTACTCCCTGCCAGAGGGTCCTGACGGGGTGACCACAGGCTGGACTGAAAGTCTTGGCAGGCCATATCTTGCCTGCCCCTGTGCTAAGGAATTGCTCCTCTTAATGATTTAAACATAATAAAATACCAATGAAACTGAGTGTTACAGCTATTAAAGCCCCATTTGTCACATCAAATTGGGACCCAGGCTGGAGAATATCATCAAAAATTCAGATAATAAGTAGAATGAGGAAATGTGAGGGTGCAGTGCCATCTAGAGGCCACAAGAGGAATCGCCTGCTTCTGGCCCTGTGTGCACTGGTTGTTGGGATAACATGGAAAGCTGCACAATGGAAGATTGGAAGAATGGGACTCTATTGCACCCCCTTATCATTTGTAATAACTCCACATAATAGGCCCTCTCACATTACACACTGCTGATAGTGACACTTTCACACAGAGCCTCACAGCTCCCCAACCTTCATAGCCAGGTAGGAGAGGATTGTTACACCCAACTGACAGAGAATTAGGAATGGCTCAAAGCCAACCAATGCAGAAAAGCAAAACAATTCCCCAAGCAGATGATTGGTTCTGGCTCATTTGCCAGGACTTAAAAGAGAACAACAAAGTCCTGATTCTGCTCCCTGTCAATGGCACTCTAGCTCATCCAATCAGCACTGAGGATCTGAAGGGGGGAAGCCATGGGAAAAGGGAAACGAAAGAGACAAATTCCAATGTCCCCAGAGATAATAAGGGACAAAAGCCTAGGTGGGAAAATAATTCTCCCAATTTAACTTAGTGTTTTCCACACCTTGCATTTGACCAGCTCTAAGTGGATCAGGTTGCAGCGGCATCAAACCTCTCACAGGCTCTTACCTTCTCCACAGGGACATCTGTCTTCTAGTTCAATTAGTCCTGAGAAAGGAGAACACTCCTTGCGCTCATGTCCCTTAACCCTGAATCCTTTCTCAGACTTCAAGGGCAGACCTCAAGAAGGACACTCCCTGCAGCAAAACTCAGGGATCTATGAGATTGCCCCAGCCCTGCAGCCTGTCCTATCTGGCCATTGTCATGCACTCTCTGTGAGGTCACCACCTCCCAACATCCTTTAACCAATAAACTGAGGCGCTGCAGAAGGCCCTGTGATGTCACTGGCACACCCACCCCTACTCTCCAGGGGGTTGTTGGGATAACGTTCAGGGCTAATGTCCTGCGGCCAGCCGCTGTGCCACTCCCACTCGCTCAAAGTTAGTTCTGGGAACAAGCAGGCTGCACCTGGAAACATCAAAGGCTGCTCAGTGGGGCGTGCAGTTTGCATTAATTTGCAGAGTATAAGGCCAGAAGAGATTGTTAGATCATCTAATTCAAGGGTGGGCAATAATTTTCATTGGGGGGAGGAGGCACTTCACGAATTTTGATACATGGCCGCAGAACAGAAGGGACAAGGTTAGAGGCTACAGAGATAGACAAAGTGTGTGTGAGAGTGAAAGAATTTCACTCTGTGTGTGAAACACAGACTTTGAGACAGATTGAGTGTATGCAACAGTGACTCTGTGTGGTGCAAACTGGAGGAGGAGGGTGACAGTGACAGTGACACAGAACGAAGGATAGATCCAACAATGGGTATTAGACAAGATGGGCAGGGATGCAACACAATACTGTGACTGACTGAATCTGGGAGTGGACAACAAGGGATGGATCACTTGACTGCCTGTTCTATTCATTCCCTCTCAAGTACCTAGTATTGGCTACTGTTGAAAGACAGGATACTGAGCTAGACAGATCATTAGCCTGACCCAGCATGGCCACTCTTATAGTCTTATTAAAGGTGGTAGCAATAAGTATCTTTTCTGCAGTAGGTAATTTATTCCAGGCTTGACAGTGAGGAAGCTTTTTTTAATGTCCAACCTAAACCTCCATTGCTGAAATTTAAGCCCATTGCTTTTTATCCTATCATCAAAAGTTAGGGAGAATAATTTCTCCCCCTTCTCTTTATAACAACCTTTTAGGTACTTGAACATCAATTAGATTCCTCTTTCATATAAACCCAAATCTAAATGAATTACAATGCTATTAGTGTCAAGGAGGAACATATTACCTGTTCTGTTCCTTGTCTGCTGTAAAATCGGAAATTCATAATCCTTAATAATCCACTTCTCTTTGCCTGTTAAAACAGGAGTGTATAACACAACGTAAGATTAAAGACCATCTTTGATTTAGGAGGTAAAAACTAAATCAAATCTAGTGGGTGATGAAAGAATGGAGTAAGAATACATTACTGTGCAACATTCTCACAGCTTTATGAAAATTTAAAAATACTCATAAGAATTATTTTATTATGCATGTGTTAAAATATCAGTTCACATAACTGTTGCAACAGGTGAAATTTGCTTATGAATTACTTTATATATGCATGTTTCCATGAAAAAGCATCATCAGTTTGCAACTAAATTATACCATTTTATATTGCCAAGTACACACATTAGAACTTTTCACATGTATTAAGCTAAATTGCTACAAGTTAATTATAAATGAATTTCAGTGTACCCATGCCGGGGGTACACCAATTAAACTTCAGTGAGTTTAATTATGCCAGTCCAAGTTTTGTGTATGCTGCAGCCCTAAAAAGAGGATTAAAATTAAGGCTTATTTTAACTCAGCTATAACAGACTAAAATATCCTTGAAATATTTTAGGTGAAAAATAACCTGATCTGTGACTAGTGTTCCTAACCGCTCTGCAACATGAATAGTACTGTAAATAGTTTTAAGATAGAAAGTGAAAGCTTTGATGAGCCTTATTTTTAATAAAATCATGTTAACATTAATTATATTCCTGCATTCATCAACTGAAGCTTGTATCATCTTTTCTTCTATCATCTTATTTTGCTTGGGATTGATTTCAAGATGCACTCTTCTGTTATTCGGGTCATCCTGCTTGAATACGGCACAACAATATTACTTTCTACAATATGGAAACAATGCTATGGTTTCCGAGAAGAAAGCAATCTGCATAAAAGCTCATCTTCATGTAACTAGAGCAGTGTTTCTTAAACTGTGTTTGCGGCACACCGGTGTGCCACGAGGCAGTCGGAGGTGTGCCATAGAGAACAACAGAGTTCAAAATGGTCGCCCTTAAAGGAGCAGGTGACCTTTGTTTTTTTCCTTCTTTTTTTGCTCAATAACTCCCAGCCTGTCTCTCTTTTTTGTTCAACAAAAAATCCTTGGTGTTCCTCATTAAAAAAAATTGTTTGGTGTTCCTCTGTCTTAAAAAGTTTAAGAAACACTGAACTAGAGTATCTGTAATATCCTTCCAACAGCAAAATTAGAACTCCAAAAGCTACTTACTGTCCCTGTATCCTCTTCATAACTAGTGACCTGTTTATAATGCGGGAATCCAGAAAGTACTCTCCAAGCAGATATTCCACACTTAGTTGCTTTAGATACTCCATTTTTATCTGTTTCACAGCCACCCACAAACAAAAGCCTATAAAAACAAAAACTTCTATTACTGAATGCAGGTTTCTGCTTTGTTTTGCCTGCTGCAGGAGTCCAAATATAAATTCTATAATTTCATAAAACAGTAGCATAATAAGTTTTGCCTGAATGAATAAAACCATGCATTGAAATAAAATTTAAAATCTCCAACTAAGGGTAAGCCTACACTGCAAAGTTAACCTGGGTTCTTTTCATAGAATCATAGAATACTAGGACTGGAAGGGACCTTTTACTTCGGTGCTAGCCATAACCTCCCCATATTGTGCACGCAGGAAATAAAATACAAAATAAAAAGCCTCTGACTTGGGTTTGGAGACTAAACCTGGGCCAGATGACAGTGGATAAGGATTAGAACATAGTTTCCACTCTAACTCTGGCTGGAACCTGTCCACTTTTCAGTAATGACACAGGCTAAATTACATGTGTGCAGTGAGGATCCACGCAAAATCACCCAATTGCTGATGGTCCTCCGATGCCCTTCCCACAATCCCTCTGCCCAGCCAGGACAGAATTCTCCCTCAATTGGTAGTGAAAAAATGTAAAGCATCTCCTCACAATGAACCTGAAAACCAGGTAAGGCTTTACAGCTGGAATATTCACACCGAAGCTGAGTAAACCTAATTGTGTAGTGTTGAAATATCCTAACACTGGAGTCCCACTGTGTTTGTTTTATATTGTACCTACAAACAGTAAGAAATGGTCATTTGCCCCCAAGAATCTGTAATCTAAATAGACAAAACAGATTCAGAGAAAGGAAGTATTATTTCCACGTTACAGATAAGAAATGGAAAGACAAATTTTATCTTATGCACGTGCTTATGTGGGAATAATTATAACAAAGTTAAATCAAGCAAGTCTTTGCATGAACAGGGTAGGGATGTTACAAGGTGATTACTTTCCTAATCGATTAGTTGACAGATTTTCTGTTGACTAGTCGATTAGTCGATAAGTCGATACAGGTAGGCAGTCCCAGCGCTGAATCTGGCTAACGCCAGTTCACAGAATAACCTCCCCAGCTGCCACTCTACATTGCACAGCCTAGGGAAGCCACACGCGAAGGTGCTGAGTCGGTCCCTGCTCCACACATTTCTTTACATTTATCAGCACACAGACACAAAGCTGAATGAAAAGAAACACGTGAAGCAGAGACTGACTCAAAGCCTTCACATGCCGTTTTCTCTCAGCTGTACAATGCAGAGCAGCAGCTGCGGGGATGCTACTAATCAATAGTGCTAATTGATAAGCACCTATTGGTTAGTCGACTAGTCGCTAACATCCCTAGAACAGGGCCTAGTTGACTTCTTCTGTGTCTCTGCAGCATATTTTCTGAGATAGACATTGCATCCCTATGTCCTAAGTCTCAGCCCAGCTTACACACACAAAACTCTCTTTTCATCTCTGTGCTAAGTTAATTTCATCCTTGTTATATCTCATGTGATGTTAATCAAATCCACCAAAGATGAACTGGACCCAATCCAATATATGAGTTACTCATCTATTCTGATACATTTTTCCCATCTTTGAGTCCCAAAATAAAACAAATTATATTCCCCCCAAAAAAGTTAAAAAACGCACACACATCCAAAAACTTGAGATTCTTTAATAAGAACAAGTAACAAAAATGTACTTAAAACATGTTGCTGGTCCAAATGTCACTGAAGAGCTTACAATGCCATACTATTTTAATATTTAGTTACTTATTTATAAACAAAAATACAAAACCATAAAAGTAATGAACAGCCTATTCTAGAAACAACTACCTATACTAACTGTACATAACATTTCATATTAGTATGATTATAACTTACACATCACTGCATGTATATTAGTTAGTAATTTTGTAAACTACAGAGTAGAAAACATGAAGATATTAAAAATACCATTTTAACACATTACAAAACATACAACTAGTCCTGATTACTACTAAAAAAAAACCAAAAAAAAACCACTTTTTCCTTTAAGTCCCTACGATTACTGTTAAACGAGCAGTTTCAGTTCTTTAGAAACCAGTAATTACTTTGAAAAGAATTTTGAGAACATAGACCTATGCTAGTATTTTTATTATGAATATGACATTTAAAAAACAAGCTGTCAAAGTAAAAATATTTGTACAGAAAGAACAAACAATCTGGGAAAAAAATGAGTAAAAAAATTAACACGCTAGGTACAACCATATATATCCTCAATGTTCAAGATGTGTTACCATTGAAAGATTCTGCCACCTACTGGCTAAGATACATATAATGCTTGTTCATGGTTAAAATGAATTCCCAGATATGTTTAGTAACGAGAGCCACCAGAGATTATGCTCAACTTTGCTTAGATATCTCGAAATAATAATTAAAAGTGAAATATTCTTCTTAAGTTGAAGATGGTCCAAGGGATGTTCTTATTAATTTGTAAAATTTAAATATTATCTAAATTAATTTGGGCTAATCAACCAACATTGAGTACTATTAGATTACAGATTAGAAAAAACATGTCTTTATTTTATTGTTAACCAGTAGTCTAAAAACCTTTCACTGATTCAGCATCATGATAATTCTCCACAGCCTTGGAATGGAACATGATCTTCTAGTTGCTGCTTGTAACATTAAAATTCTTATTCATCCACTGATTTTTTTAGATAAACTTCTGTTTCACATGCCTGAATCTAAGCACAATGGATGCTCTGTACCTCCTTTCCTATTGTGAGGAGTCTGGAATAAATACAGTTATAGATACGTTGTATATTTGCAAAAATATTTATGTAGTAGCAACGTTTACTAGCCATGTCTAGTGTTAAGTATTTGTTTATTGTTGTACTGTGCTGCTTCTGTTTTTGCCAATGATTTTGTCATTTATGACATTAGAGAAATAAGGGTTGCCCCACTAAAAACAGAATGGGACACCTGAAGTGATCCTTTGCTTGAGTGTGTCAATTAAGTCACAGTTTACACACAGCTCCCAAAAGACTGTCAGAATTTAGTTGTTAATTCAAGTCACCTGCATGAATCTGAAGTCTCATCGCTGAAAGGGTAATTCTCTTCTTTATATACTTTATTTTCTACTTGACTTTGCCTTTCAAGGGCTAAAATTGAAATTATTCAAATATTTTGTTTATAACTGTACACATTTTAGGCGTTTACTGTCTAAATAAAAGTTTGGTATAAATGCATATGAAAGCACTTTGAACATGCAGCATTTTTATTTGTAAAATGAGCACTTAATACAACACATAACAGAAACATAGTATTTAACCATTTTTGCCTCCTTCCAAGAAGCAACAAGAAGCCATATTCTTCCATCATAAGTACTGGTTAAAATTAGGGATGTTAGATAGCATGTAATTGAATAGTCATGTAACTGCATGAAATCTTAATGGTTACATGATTATTCGATAGTCCTCAGAAGTGGAGCCAGCACCCAGCATGCTCCCAGCCCCACTCCAAGGGAGCCCCCACTACCTCATACTGCTGCCTCTGCAGGGGGCCCTCTGATACAGAGGCAGCAGCGTGGAGTGGCAGAGGCTTCCCAGGAGTGGGACCTGGAGTGCCTGTACATAGGGTACGAGCTCCCAGCAGACAAAGGCTAGTCCACAACAACAGCCTCGGTGAGCTCAGATCCCCTGCAGACGGGGGCTGCTGCCACAGACCAGCCTCTGTCTATGGCAAACCTGGGTCATCATGGACAGATGCTGCTTCATGGCAACCTCCCCTGCCCCCTCTGATGGGGAGGGCAGGCTGCACTGCTTAAAAGCCTAGCACCAGCTCCTGCCTGCCTCCCCTCGCTGCCTCTGTAGGAGGCAGCAAGGGGTGGGGCAGGTGGATCTGCCAATCGGGCATGCGTAGGGAGCCTGCTTGAAAGCCAGATTCCCACATTTATCAGCTCTAGCCTGCCCGCCCCCATGCTCTGTACTGCTGCCTCTCTATTAAAGGCAGCAGCATGGGGAATAACGGGGGAGCTCATGGGGAGCCAGCTTAAAACCAGTTCCTCACAAGCACCAGCTCCTGCTCCCCCTGTCCTTGCTGCCCCTGATACAGAGGCGGGGGGGAGTGCGTATAGTTGACAACATTCACCGATAAGCCTAGGCTTGCTGGTTAATCACGTGGGCTACGTCTACACAGGCACCCTTTTCCGGAAAAGGGATGCAAATGA